>CM053787.1:646863786-647211286 GCA_028749045.1 Cupressus sempervirens
AACCTGAGAGAGAGTAGGGGATGGGAGAAGAGAGAGAGCAAGAGAGACTAGCCTAAGAGAGCAAGAGAAATTAGGGGATGGGATAGGTCCAGACAATGAGAGAGAGTAGCTGGTGGGAGAGGGAGTGGGTGAGGGAGAGCAAGAGAGAGTGAGAGAGAGAGTAAGGGATGGGAGAGGAGAGAGAGAGAGAGAGAGAGAGAGAGAGAGAGAGAGAGAGAGAGAGAGAGAGAGAGAGTAGAGGATAGAGTTCGAGAAAGAGTAGGCAGTGGGAGAGGGTGTGGGAGAGGGAGAGAAGGAGACAGAGAGAGGGCATATGGGAGTGTGTGTAAGAGAGAGTAGGGGATGGGAGAGAGAGTGTGAGAGAGAGTAGGGGATGGGAGAGAGAGTAGGTATTGGGAGAGGGAGTGGGAGAGAGAGAGAGAGAGAGATAGCGGGGATGGGAGTGTTTGTAAGAGAGAGAGTAGGGGATGGGAGAGAGAGAGAGAGAGAGAGAGAGTAGGGGTGGTAGAGAGAGTATGGGATAGGAGAGAGAGTGAGAGTAGGGGATGGGGGAGAGAGAGTAGGGGATGGGAGAGAGAGAGAGAGAGAGAGAGAGAGAGAGAGTAGGTGGTGGGAGAGGGAGTGGAAGAGGGAGAGTGAGTGAGAGAGAGAGTAGACGATGGGAGATGAAGTGGGAGAGGGAGAGCAAGATAAAGTAGGGGATGGGAGAGAGAGAGTGAAAGAGAGTAGGTGGTGGGAGAGGGAGTATGAGAGGGAGATAGATAGAGATAGAGTAGCCTGAGAGAGAGAGAGAGAGTAGGGGATGGGAGAGGAGAGAAAGAGAGAGAGTAGGGGATGGGAGAGGAGAGAGAGTGAGAGAGAGAATAGCCTAAGAGAGAGATTAGGGGATGGGAGAGGTCTAGACAATGAGAGAGAGTAGGTGGTGGGAGAGGGAGTGGGAGAATGAGAGCGAGAGAGAGAGAGAGAGAGTAGTGGATGGGAGAAGAGAGAGAGTAGTCCAAGAGAGAGAGAGAGACTAGGTGATGAGAGAGGGAGTGGGAGAGGGAGAGAGGGAGACAGATGGGATGGGAGTTTGTGTAAGAGAGCGAGTACGGGATGGGAGAGAGAGTGTGAGAGAGATTAGGGGATGGGAGAGATAGTAGGTGGTGGGAGAGGGAGTGGGAGATAGAGAGATAGAGAGGGGGGATGGGAGTGTACACACGTATGGGAGAGGGAGAGAGAGAAATGGGGGATGAGAGAGAAGGGGGGAGGGGTATTAGTTTTCCAAAGCATGGGCATGCTATAGTGTGTACACGCTATAGTGCGTACATGCTTTGGAAAATTCGAAAAAAAAACTTTTATGTGTTATGTTTGTGGCACCACAACTTGGTGCACTTACGCCCAAATTTTCTTTCAATAACCAAGTGAGCTCGATTAACACTCATCTTCTACAAGTTTTCCTTTGACACCTGAGTGAACTGGGCATACACTACCTTCTCTACTAGGCCAACTCAGGAATTCTTAGTAGCCACAAAAAAATTTCTTTACTGCCTAAGTGAGCTCAACATACACTGACTGATAATGATATGACATTTGTGTAACATCTAAGACAATACACAATTAATCAATTGTATCCAACAATCTCCCTCTTTGGCATTGATGACAACACAACATGTCATAACACAATGAAATTTTTGGAACAAGAATAAAGTAAGGAATATATCCTTAGTTTCATTATGAGAACTTCCTCTATCAATGTGAACAATTTCTACCTTCAGTTTCTTCCTTTATTAGAGCAATTCTATCTGCAACAACTTCTTCTAATAGAAAATTTCTCCCTCTTATAGAAAACTTACCCTTCATTATAATTAAACTTTCTATGAGATCTGATAGAGATATGAAAAATCAACTTCTCCCTCTTTGACAGCACATGCCAAAGACAATAACTCTGATAATATCAATGTACCTCAAGTACTGATTCATTTGCAATATGCCCTTGTTAATAGCGCACCAACTAATTGATCTTCAGCATGGTTTGGTTGATGCATCACTAAACTTCATTTAGTGAGCTTCAAATAGGGGAATGACCCCTAACTTACCTCTTAGATACATAAATGCATCCTTAGGTAATGGCTTGTTGAATATGTTTGCAATTTTCTCTTTTGTATTTACATATTCCAATCTAACTTCTTTATCTTATGCCAATTTTTTTAAGAAGTGATATTTTATAGAAATATGCTTTGTTTTGGTATGTATCACTAGATTCTTTGATATATTGATTGCACTAGTGTTATCATAGTATATGACTACTAGATCTTTGATCTCTATCTTCATTCCTTCGAATAGTTGTTTGAACCAAACAATATTAAAACAATTAACTATTGCTACTACATATTTTTCCTTTGTTGTGGATAGAGAGATGCAATTTTTTTCTTTCTTGTCTAAGATACTAGTCTCTTACCAAGAAAGAATGTTCCACCACTAGTGCTTTTTCTATCATCAAGACTTCCTACCCAATCAGCATCAGTGAATACCTTCAAGTTCAAATTACCTCCAAGTTTGTACCACAAGCCATAGTCTTCAATACCTTTCAGATATCTCATGATTATCTTGATTTCCATCATGTGATTTTTCTCTAGGATTTTTTGAGAATCTTGCCACCATATCAATTGCTAATGCAATATCAGGCCTTGTATGCACTACGTACTACATTTTTTCAATCATTGATCTATATGTGGTCTAATCTACCTCTTTAGAATCATCATTTTGAAAAGCTTATGTCTAGTAGACATAGGGATTCTAACTAGTCTTGAATCTTCCATTCTAAGTTTCTTAGTATTTCCTTGATGTACTTAGATTGAGTAATGTATATACAGTTTTTGTTCTGCTAAATTTGTAGTCCAACAAAGAATTTTATCTCACTGAACATAGACATCTCAAATTCTGTACTCATTTCCTCTGAAAATGTTTTTCACAAGTCATCATTTCCTATGAATAAGGTATCATCAACAAATATTTCTACTAACACAATCTTCTTGTCTGGTCCTTCTTTGATATACAGACTATTATTATCATTTGTTTTTTGAAAACCAATCTGTATCAAGTAATTATGAAGTCTTTCATACCAAGCTCTAGGAGCTTGCTTGAGACCAAATAATTCTTTGTGTAATTTAAAAACCATGTCTCTTTTGGTAGGATCTACAAAACCTTCTAGTTGTTTAATGTAGACTTCCTCATCAAAAATTCCATTCAAGAATGTAGATTTAACATCCGTTTGATACACTTTAAATCCTTTATGTGCTGCATTTTCTAGTAGAGTTCTAACACCTTCTAATCTTGCAACAAAATCAAAAGTTTCACCATAATCAATACCTTCTTCTTGAGAATAGCCATTACACACCAATCTTTCTTTCTTTTTGAAAACTTTTCCATTTTCATTCAGCTTTTTTCTAAACACCCACTTTGTTCCAATTATATTTTTAGCCTTGGGTCTAGGAACAAGAGTCTACGTTTTGTTCTTCTCTATTTGTTCTATTTCTTCATTCATTGCTTCAACCCAACTTTCATTATCTAATGCATTTTTATTGTTTCTAGGTTCAAATTCAGCAAGTAAGCATGTACCTTTTAATTTCCTTCTTGTCATTGTTCCATCAGATTTGTCTCTAATGATCTAAGCAAGTGCATGATGCCTTCTAACATATCTTACTAACATAGGTTCTTTGGATTTGGAATGAGTTTCATGAACTTTAGTATCAAGCTCGGGTCCCATTATTTGTGACTTGGGTCCTTCAGATTGTGACTCAAGTTGCACTATCTACAACTTGGTAACTATTGGAGATTTTTGGGACTCAGGTGGTGAACATAGGTTCTTTGGATTTTGAATGAGTTTCAAAGCCTTCATCATGAACTTTAGTATCAAGCTCGAGTCCCATTGTTTGTGACTCAAGTCCTTCAGACTGTGACTCAAGTTGCATTGTCTGCAACTCGGTAATTGTTGGAGATTTTGGGGACTCGAGGGGTGAAGCCTCCTTTCTTTTAGATAGATTTGGTAGAGTATCAGGTTCATAGTAAAAAAATCTTCTATAATCCTCTAGCTCTTTATTGCTTTCTTCTTCACTCCTTTTTGCAAACTAATCAATTTTCACATGTGCACTTTCTATGATTTTACAAGTAGACAAATTCAAACATTTGTATGCTTTAGTAATATAGGAGTATCCTAGAAATATGCCTTCATCACCTTTGACATCAAATTTTTCTTTTCTAAATTCTTTCAAGATATAACATTTGGTACCAAATAATCAAAAAATATTTGCTACCAAATACTTTCAAGTAACTTACATTAGATTTGAAACCATACCATAGTTGATAAGGATTTTGGTTTGAATCTTTCTTTAGTTGTACTCTATTTAAGGTATGAATTGTAGTGCTGATAGCTTACTTCTAGTATTTGATTGCAACATTCTTTTCTATCATCAATGTTCTTACACAATCCATGATGGATCTATTCCTTCTTTCATCTATACTATTTTGCTAATGTGTACCAAGGGCTGATACTTGTCTTTTTATCCCTCTTTCAATATAGAAATCATTGAATTCATTAGAGATGAATTCACCACCTCTATCTGATCTTAAACATTTCAATCTCTTTCGAATTTTTTTTTCTACTCTTTTCAGATACCACTTAAACTTTTGAAAAGCTTCTAATTTTTATTTTAGATACATTACAATCATCATTCTACAATAATTATCAACAAAAAGAATAAAAAACATTTCTCCACTATAACTCTCTATTCCAATAGGTCCACATAAGTCTATATGCACAAGTTCTAAGACTTCATCTAATTAATAGTTCTCACTTTTGAGACTAGTCTTTCCCATCTTACCAATTTGGCAATTTTTGCATAGACCCATATTAGGTTTCTTCAAACTAAGAATACCTCTTACTCTTCTACGTTTTCTCATCTTAACCAAATTATCAAAGTTTACATGAAATAATTTTTTGTGCCATAACCAACTTTCTTCTACTTGAGCAATAAAACATGAACTTTCACTAAGATCAAGATCAAATAGATTACCTTTTGTTTGCTTGCCAGATCCAACCAGATTTCCTTTTCCATCTAGTAGTTTGTCTTTTCCATCCATTAATTCTACTTTGAATATAATGTTATTCAATTGTGCCACACTCAGTAGATTATTCTTTAGTCTTTCGACCCAATAAGCATTGTCACATACAAGTTCTTTAGTCAACAAAATACATCGTTTTCCTTTTATGTTACAAGGTTCATTGTTTTCAAATCTCACACTACCACCATCATAATATTTCATGTGCTCAAATTTTGTTTTATCTCTAGTCATATGATGTGAATAGCCACTTTTAATAATCCATGTATCTTTTTTTCTAACATGAGAGATAAGTGTCATCTTATTTCCTTCATCATCAAATTCATCTTTTACAACAATATATACCATTTCATCTTCACTATTATCAAAATATTTAGCCATAAAACAAGATTTCTTACCTTTGTCTTTGTAGTTCTTGTAGTTCTTGAAATCCTTCTTGCCTTTGTGCTTATAGCTTTTCTTTTCATCTTTTCTTTTCTCTATTTGGAGACCTTGTAGCAATGTGACCAACTTCTTCACTAGAGCATCCAAAGATATTTTATTATTTTGATCACATCTCATCTCTTGAATAGAAAACACTCTAATTGCATAAATAGAAAAAAGAGTTCTGAGTACCTTGCTTACAACTATTTTTTCATCAATGTCTCCTCCATATGTTTTGGTTGTGCTCACACTTGCTTTAAACCTTTCCACATATTTTGTAATGTTTTCATCTTCTCTCAATTTCATCTAATCAAAATAACCTCTAAGACTTTTAGCTTTAGCTCTTCTTACATTTTCATCTCCTCCATTAATTTCTTTTAGTTGGATCCACATTTCATGAGCAATTTTTGAGTCTTTTACTTCATCAAATTCAGCATAACTAAGAGCAGATGCAATATCAATCATCGTGATGTTATGATTCTTCTTTCAGCTATATCTTCAATTGATAATGTTCTAGTGGGAGTCTTGTATTCAACATCAAGATATTTACAACCTGAATCACTGATAGTTTCCAAATGTAGCCTCATTAGTCCTTGACATGCCACAAAATTGTCTATGTTCAACTCGGGAATCTCTCTTCTATAAGACATCCTGATATTTAGCTTAGGTCATTGAAACCTTCTCTACAAGCACAAAAAGCTTTGATACCAATTCTTAGAAATATAAGAGGAGTAACTTAAAAAGAGGGGGGGCGGGGGGGGTGAATCAGTTACTACAAAAATAAATCCCAGATCCCTTATATGTTAGTACAAAATAAACTCTAAAAACTAAATATTTTTGATGCTCAGTAAACAAAGAAGTGATGTGACTCAGTAAACAAAATAATTGTTGGTAACTACTTAGCATGAAAATATTAGGATGTTATCTATGATTACCATTACTTTAGCTTAGTTGCAAATACATAAAATAAAATAGCATGAACACATTTGACACCGAGATTTAATGTGGAAACCCAATTTGAGAAAAACTACCAATTGTAACTAGTTACTATTTTCACTCTTCTGAAGTGAGCCCTATTAGGAGCCAGCCATATTAAAGGTTACAAAAAAAACTATTAGGTGTGACCCTATTAGAGGATTTAATCACCCTATTAGGAGTGGCCTTGGTAGAGGTATTTAGACAATTCAATAGAACTACCACCCTGTTAAAGGATTTACAAATAGCTGTTAAGCCAACTCTGTTAAGAGATTTAAATCACTATTACAATGGTTAGAAAGTAACAATGAGATGACCTAATTTTTGATGCAACTAAATTTTTGATCATAGATCTTTATTTTGGATTGTACTTTATCCTTCTTGATTGATCATATCTTTTTAGCTCCACAAGGATATTCTTCTTATCCTTATGATTTACTTCCTTACTACATCATTAGATCTACAAAATCTTTCATGCATTCACACTCTTACACACTTTTGAATTCTCAACTTGACCTTATACTTATTTCTTTCATTTCTTCAAGTCAGCTCATATCCAATTTAGAATACTTAATATTCATCTCCTCAAATAGCTAGAACCATTAGATAAATCAATTAAACTCAATATGCCAAAATAAGAAAATCCTTTGAAAGCTGACCCTACTCAGTAGACACTAACTCAAAAATAATTTTCTTTTGTTAAATTAGTGAACTCGATTAACATTGCATATTTGCAAAGTTCCTTTGGTAACTAAGTGAGCTCAGTTAACACTGGTTCCATCCAACTTTTCTTTCATTAACCAAGTGAGCTCGGTTAACACTCATCTTCTACAGATTTTTCCTTTGATACCCAAGTGAACTTAGCATATACTATCTTATGTACTAGGAAAACTTAGGAATTCTTTGTAGCCACAAAAAACTATCTTCACTACCTAAGTGAGCTTGGCATACACTGACTGATAATGATATGACATTTGTGTAACATCAAAGACAATACATAATTAATCAATTGTATCCAACACCTACTATTTTCATCATGCCTGCCTATGATTTGGTGAGTCAATTGTGTAAAACCACTACTTAGATCTCCATTTTTGAGTTGTTAGAGTTATCTCCTTTGCATAAGGAGATCCTCAAAAAATCATTACATTCAACTAGTATCCTTATAGACATTGACATAGACAATTTCCAAGCTATGGTCAACAAAATTTCTTCACCACACTATCTCACGTGTTTTGAAGAGGATGACAAAGTATTGAGTCATGATGCATAGCATCTTACAAAAAACCAATCAATGGGACATATACTAATCCCATAAAAATACATGAAATAAATTTCATTCTTAGATATCTCATGAGGCAAAACATAACACTTTCCAACACAAGTTAATCAATAATTCACCATTCACATAGTCTTCCATCTATTCAAGATTATATTATTCATAACTTTTATTTCTAGATGCTTCTTGAAAAAAATTTGGAGGATTTTTTTTAAATTGACCCTTCTAAAACATATCCAAATCTAAGTCCAATCTAATGAACAGGTTACAAGTTATGGTCTCTCTACCAAGACCCATATTTTCTGTCATAAACCAAAAAGAAAACTGGTAATCTTGCCTAGGGCATCAAATATCTTTCACAAAAAAAATTAAAATAACACCAAACTAATTTTAAATTATCCATTTATAAGTCTATTTTCCAAATCTGTAAGCCATTTATTTTTTCCATTCATAAATTATTGTATAAGATCAAATATTTGTCTACAACACCATTGAAGAGGGTTTAAAATCAGTCTTCATTAAAAATGTCATAAATTTAACAAATCATCATGAAATTGAGCCAAACCAAAAGTAAATGAAATAATACTCAAATATATTTCCAATGAATATAATTATAGTTCACAACTCTTCCATATGTAGTTTTACCACACATTTTAATATGACCATTCTTAGAAATCCTGAACCTGCAAATACTAACTTCCAGAAAAAACCTCATAACTTCCTCCAAAGTTAATAAAAATTGATCAAACCAAAATAATTAGAAATAAGATTTGTTATACTATCTAACCATTATAAATATACATGGTTTCTAGGCTATACATGGTCATACAAGGCCTGGAAATAAAAACTTAACAAAACAAAAAAGCCAATCAAAATAAGAGATTCAAACTCACTTAATTGTTCCAAGATGTTCTCCCCTTTCTCTATTCTCTCAAATATTATTTGGTTCAACCAATACATCATATTTATACATATTTATGTAGTTATAGACTACTTAACTACCCTTATGACCTTTCATCTTCCTTTTGACAACTTTAAATGCACTTTTGCATTGTTTCATGCTTTACAACTTTTATGCATTTTGACAACTTCACAAATTTATTGTCCTTAGGCATTATAATTTATTCCATTACATGGAATACCACATCCAAACATATGGATTTATATTAAATAATTAACATATCCTTTGGGATCATCTTCAATATCCTAATGCCTAGGTGCTCCTGCACCATACTCCCGAGCTTAAAAAATTTCCATGTCCCATGGATAAGCTTAGGTGAGAATTTGCAACTATTATTGCCTCTTCATCATTATCACTACATCAATGCCTCTATTACTTTATCTTTCACTAATTAATCCTATTAATAGAGTTATGTTGGTCACCTTCAATGGTGCTTCTACCATTACACAGTCCACTCATCCATGCTACATCACAACCTCTGTCCCTTACCTGGGAATCCCATCATGCCTCTCTCCCCAGTCTGTTGGTGACACACGATGACCAATATCTAGCCCTAGATCATATCACATGATCCTAAAGTAGACCTTCCTATCCACCCATTTGTAGCTGAGTGAACCGGCACCAATCTGCTACTACAAACTTCATACCAAGAATCCAAAACAACCCAACATTACCTGGTGTAGATTCCATCTACATGTTAGAATCTTCTGAGCTCTAATACCAATCTGATGTAGAGAATCTTAAAATAAACCACTCAGTGGGACACATTCTGATCCAATAAAAATACATGAAATAAATTTCATTCTTAGATATCTCATGCGGCAAGACATAACACTTTCCAACACAAGTTAATCAATAATTCACCATTCACATAGTCTTCCATCTATTCAAGATTATATTATTCATAACTTTTATTTCTGGATGTTTCTTGAAAAACCATTTGGAGTAGTTTTTTTAAATTGACCCTTCTAAAACATATCAAACTTTGAGTTCAATCCAATGAACAGGTTAAAAGTTATGGTCTCTCTACCAAGACCCAAATTTTTTGTCATAAACCAGAAAGAAAATTGGTAATCATGCCTAGGGCATCAAATATCTTTCACAAAAAAAATTCAAATAACACCAAACCAATTTTAAATTATCCTTTTTAAGTCTAGTTTCCAAATCTATAAGCTATTTATTTTTCCCATTTATAAATTGTTGTATAAGATAAAATCTTTGTCTACAACACCATTGAAGAGGGTTTAAAACCAGTCTTCATTAAAAATATCATAAATTCCACAAATCATCATAAAATTGAACCAAACAAAAACCAACTAAATATTACTCAAATATATTTCCAATGAATATAATTATAGTTTTCAACTCTTCCATATGAATTTTTACCATGCATTTTATATGATTGTTCTCAGAAATCTTGAATCTACAAATGCTAACTTCCACCAAAAACCTCATAACTTCCTCCAAAGTTAATAAAAATTGATCAAACCAAAATAATTAGAAATATGATTCATTATAATATCTATCCATTATAAAAATAAATGGTTTCTAGGTTATACATGGCCATGCAAGGCCTAGAAATAGAAACTTACCAAAAAAAAAAGCCAATCAAAATAAGAGATTCAAACTCACTTAATTGTTCCAAAATGTTCTCCCCTTTCTCTATTCTCTCCAATATGATTTGGTTTGACCAATACATCATATTTATACATATTTAGGTAGTTAGAAACTACTTAACTACTCTAATGACCTTTCATCTTCCTTTTGACAACTTTTAATGCATTTTTGCATTGTTTCATGCTTTACAACTTTTATGCATTTTGACAACTTCACAAATTTATTGCCCTTAGGCATTAAAATTTATTCCATTACATGGAATACCACATCCAAACATATGGATTTAAATTAAATAATTAACATATCCTTTGGGATCATCTTCAATATCCTAATGCCTAGGTGCTCCTGCACCAAGTCATCCCCATAACCTTCCTCTCCACATTAAAGTCCGAATTTATCATACTTGAGTCAGACAAGTACTGATAGAGAATGGTTTGGGGCTAAAAATTATTTCCTTTAATATGTTCCAATAGTTGGGATTATCTAAGTTTGAAATTGATCCAAGTCACAAAAGTACTAGCAAGGCTTATGATGAGGTTTAGAGATCTTCTAAGGGTCTTATTGTACTACCTGTTTGAGTCGGTCCTTTGCAAAAGGATGTGGTCTTCCAAGTACTAGATATTCATCTTTCTTATAACCATATATTTCAAATACCATAGATCCATGAGATGCAAGCTATGTCATCAACCTACCATCAATGCATAAAATTCCCCTTTAATGGTGATGAGATTATAATTCCAGGGGATAACTCTATGTTGATTAATATGTTGACTAATGTTGAATCATTAGTACCATATAATCAACCTTCTAAATACATTAGACCCTCACTTTCTTAATGCAAGAAACAAGTGAAAATGATGAGTATCAATATGGAAGAGTACACCTTAGACTCCATTGTAGTGCTACCTATTTCTCTATGGTCTTAGGGAGAACCATCTCAGACAATGAGACCCACTTTATTAGCTATGAGTATCTTTGGCACCCTTGTTCAATCTTTGATTCCTTTAGAAGATGAAAATGAGGATCAAGTTGTTAGAGTCTGGATATATAGTGAAGAGAAAAATGATGATTAAGTCACACTAGCTACCCCTATTTTACCCAAGAAGTATGGGAAAGGCTACTAGTTTCTTAGAAAAATGGGTTATCATGGCCAAGGATCTTTAAATGAGAACAAGAATGATCTCATAGAAACCATGAGTCATACCAAGGGATAGAAAAGAAAATATACTACTAGCTTAGAGTGTGGTGTGGATGATGATTTACCATGGTTTGATCAAGAAATCCTCACAGCTAGTGAATTTGAAGATGACATTTAACCCACTACTATTGTTTTAACACATCAAGCATACTTTACCCTTCTACTTCCTTTATCTGGGGAGGTGATATTTTGTCTAATGATAACAATTCCAAAGCATCCATATCTAAGAAACCTAAATTTGATGAGATAGATGTCGAAGACCTTAATCAAGAACAAAGTAAAAGAAATGTTTCTTTCCTTTTGGCACATAACCAAAGTACTAACTCAAATGAGTTTGAATGGAAGCACATTTCTAACATATTTTATGAAGTGGGGGTTGATGTGGTACATTCTTATGTTAACTAGACCAATGTCACTAATGAACCTCCATAGGGTTTGATGAGTTTGGCTAACAAATTGATTTATTGGATCATGTTAGTGCTCTTAGCATTAATCCCACTTAGGATTCCTTATGAGATTTTCTTATAGATTTTGACTTTCTCATTAGTAGAGACAACTCATTCTGCATTAACAATCTTGAAGCTTCCTCTCTATTATCATATATACACTATGAACTCATCAATTGGTTTATATAAAATCAATGACCTAAACTCCCATTATTCCAAAATGATTATAAGATTGCCTTCTATATGAATGTTGTCGAACTAGTGGTTTTGATCATTAGTGAACTAGCGATTAACATGACTATGTTTGACATCAAGTACCTTCATTATAAGATAAAGAGAAAAATGAAAAAGAAAAGCTCAGATGGAAAAAACTACTTTGTCGTGGTGTCCAAGCCAACAAATAGTAAAAATAAAAACATACTCGAGGGAAAAAACCTCTTCAAGGTGCTCAAGGATGAGGTACTTGGTAGTCTACCTAGTTATTTCTAGGATAGGTCATCAATTTTGATTGAATCTATAGAGCCAATAAATCTTGGTACTGAGGAATCTCCCAAAATCATACATCTGGCTCAATCACTCTTAGTAGAAGAGAAAGAATAGTTCACTCATTTTTTCCAAGAAAAGAAGACCAAAATTGCATGGATGTATATTGATAGGCTCGAGATAGATATAGATCTTATTATGCACCATCTTTCCATAGCTCATGTCAAGCTCATTAAACAAATATTTAAGGAAGATGCATCCACATGTGGCCTTACTTGTGAAATTTGAGTTATAAAAATTCCTAAGCACCAAATTAATTAGAGTTATTTAGTTTGTCAAATGGAACTCAAAGATTGTCCCTATTTCAAAACAAGACAAATCAATTTGGGTGTGTACTAATTTATGAGACCTTAATAAATATTTCCAAAGGATGATTTTTCACTACCAAATATTGACATTATAGTAGACATGACCATAGGCTATGAAATTTACTCCTTTATGGATGGCTTCTCAAGGTATAATTAGATGAGGATAGCTCCTAGAGGTTAGGAGAAAATATCTTTTACATGTGCATGGGGAACCTTCTTTTAGAACATTATACCTATTGGCCTTAAAAATGTGGGTGCTACTTATTAGCAAGCTATGATCACAATTTTCCATGACATGATGCATAAGAAAATGGAAGACTATGTTGATGATACCCTTGCTAAATCTAAATAGAGAAGCACCCACCTAGCTAACCTAGGCTTGATATTAGACCACATGAAATGGTTTCAACTTAGGCTTAAACCAAAAAGTCTGTTTTCAGTGTCATATTTGGAAAAAAAATAGGTTACATTATATCAACAAAGGGCATAGAAGTTGATCATAAAAAGGTACAATAAATTATGGATATGCCACCTCCTAGAAATATCACTCCACTAAGGAGTCTACAAGGATGCTTACAATATATTCAAAGGTTCATTTCTTAGTTGGATGATAAGGTCCAACCATTTAACAAAAAATTGAATAAGGCATCTACCTCTATATGGAACAAAGAGTGCAAGAAGATCCTAACTCAAATCAAGGACTACCTGGCTAAACCTCCAATTCTCATGCCTCTTATTCCTGGAAAGCCCTTGATATTATACATTCTAGCTACAAACACTTATTTAGGGGTTTTTTTGGCACAACATGATGACAATGGGAAAGAATAAGATATATATTACATAAGCTAAACTTTGGTTGCTTACAAGATAAATTGCAGCAATATTGAAAAATCTTTTCTGACTATAGTGTTTGCATCACAAAAGCTTCACCATTATATGTTGGCATATACTACACACCTAGTGGTTAAAGTTGATCCATTAAAGTGTCTCCTAAGTAAGGTTGTGCTTATGGGGAGTTTATCTAAATGGATGATGATTCTCTCAAAATTTGACATTCAGTACATTGAATGTAAATCCATTATTGGACAAGCCATTACTGATTAGCTCGCTAACTTTCTATTTTAGGACAACACTCCCATACAGATAGACTTTCTAGGTTCCTCCATCATGTATGTTACTAAAAGAAGCTAGAAATTTTTCTTTGACAAATCTCACACACAACATGGGGCTTGTGTCAACATTGTTATTATTACACCTCATGGATATACTATTCCTAAGTCCTACAAGTTGGTATTTCCTTACACCAATAATATAGATGAATGTGAGGCTCTTTCTAATGGAATCAAGCTTTCTCTTGAATAGAGGAATACTAAATTACATACATATATATGGAGATTCCCATCTTGTTATCAATTAGATCAATAATGACTAACAAAATAAGGATGAAAAGATAGCACCTTACAAAAAATTGGTTGATTCCTTAAGGAACTATTTCACATTTTGTACATTCCAACAAAATCCTAGGATGGAGAACAAGGCTGAAAATGCCATGGCTACCTTGGCATCTATCTTGCAATTACAAGAATATGAATCTCATTTTTAGTTATTGATGGAAGAACTATGATACCTTTCTTATGATTCCCTCGACAGCAAGGTAATTTTCATTATTTTTGGTTGTGATTCCTCTCACTATGCAACCATCTATTTTTAACTCCAAGACCAAATATTTCTTGACAAACTTACCCGCAACAAAAAAATGTGAACCTTATACGTAATGCCTCACACTATACCCTTATTTTTGGTGACCTATATAGGAAGGGTCTAGACTGAACACTTCCTAGGCATCTCAAAATAGAGAAGTTTGAAAAGGCACTATCTGAAGTCCATGATGGTATTTTTGGGTCACACTCTAACGGTCTTGCACTAGATCAAAAACTATGTAGGGTTAGTTATTATTGGCCTACCATGAAATATGATGTTGTGAGCTATGCTAAAGCTTGTAAGAAATGTCAACTACATGACATCCTAATTCATGTTCCTAGGCATGAGTTGATTCCATCCATCACACACTAGCCCTTTCAACAGTGGTTCTTACAGTGGTATTGAGTTGCAAGGGATTACGGATTGTAAGCAAGTTGTAATTATTGGATCATAATAATATCAGACTTGCTATATGGTGGATATAGCCCAGAGATTAGGTCAACCACATTAAATCTCGATGTCTTGTGTTATTTTCTATGTGATCTATTGGTTATATATGCATTTAATTTTTATTTCTGCCTATGGTTTAAGCCTAACAAGTGGTATCAGAGTGAGGTTTTTTTTTAGTTATCCTCTACTAGAAATTCTCACGGTTGAGTGAGAGTCTCATGGTTGAGTGGGAGCAATGGCAGATGATGGTAAGCTAAGGGTTAATAGGTTTAATAGGTAGAACTTCTAGTTATGGAAGATGCAAATGGAAGACTACCTATATCAAAACAATTTATGGAAGCTGTTGGAAGGCAAAACCAAGAATCAGGGATCTATGTCAAATGATGAATGTTATCTTTTAGATAGAAAGGCACTTGGAAGCATTCAATTATGACTAGAATCATCAGTGGCATTTAATATTACAAAGGCAAATACGACAAAAGAGTTGAGGCAAACCCTAGCGAAATTATATGAAAAGCCCTCCACTACAAACAAGGTATTTCTCATGAAGTGTTTATTTAATATGAAAATGGTAGAAGGTGGATCTATTGAAGATCATTTAAATGAGTTTAATACTATTACTAGTCAGTTGTCTTCTATGGGTATCAATTTTGATGAAGAAATTAGGGCTCTCTTGATTTTGTGTTCTTTGCCTGAAAGCGAGAATGGCTTGGTAATGGTTGTGAGTAATTTTGTTCCTGGATCTAGTACCCTAAAATATGATGATGTGATTGGTGTTGTTTTGAGTGAGGAAACTTGTAGAAAAATCTCAAGTGGATCTACATCAACAAGTGATTTGAAAGCACAAAGTAGAGGCAGAACGATTGAGAGTGGAAGTAATTATGGAAATCACAGAAATTCAAGAGAAAATTCAAAGGGGAGGAGGTCTCAATCAAGAGGATCGAATGACTACTAGCACTATGGGAAACCAAGGCATAAAAGGAAAGATTGTTAGAATCGAAAGAAAAATGAAGAAGATAAACCAGATGGAGACAAGGACATAAATGTGGTAAGTGACAAATTCGAAGAGGATGCTTTACTTCTATCCTTAGATGATTCATGGGTTTTAGATTTTAGTGCTTCATTTCATGCTACACCTCATAGAGGTTATTTCATTGATTATGTCCAAGGGGATTTTGGACTTGTTTATTTGGGGGATAATGAACCATGTCAAATTGTTGGAAAGGGAAAAATTAAGATTAAGTTGCAAAATGGGAATCATTAGCTACTACATGAGGTAAAACATGTTGGAAGGCTGAGTAGGAATTTAATTTCAGCAGGGAAACTCAATGATGAGGGTTGTGTAGTTACTTTTAATGATAAAAATTGGAAGGTTTCAAAAGGTTCCCTTGTAGTAGAAAAAGGTGTGAAAGTAGGCACCTTATATCTTTGTATAGGTTATATTGTTCCTTCTACTTTAATTTTTTCAGAGAAAAATGAATGTTCAAGAAAAATTGTTGAAGTTGAGCAAGGAGAATAGATAGCTACTATATATTCTAATACAATGTTGTGGAACAATAGACTTGGGCACATGAGTGAGAAAGGTATGAAATTACTTCACTCAAAGAAATTTTTACCAAGTCTAAAATGTGTTAATATGGCTTTCTATGAAAGTTGTGTGTATGGAAAAAAAAAGTGTGATTTTTGTGAATACTGGGAAGCAAAATTAAAAGAATAAATTAGAGCTTGTGCATATAGATGTATGGGGACTAGCTTAGGTATCTTCTCTTGGTGGCTCTTATTACTATGTTACATTCATTGATGATGCAACTAGAAATATATGGGTTTATTTTCTTAGATATAAATCTAATGTATTTCAAACTTTTAAGAAATGGAAATGCTTGGTTGAAAATGAGATTGGTAAAAAATTAAAATATCTTAGATCTGATAATTGCAGTGAGTATTACAGTCATGAATTTGAAGATTATTGCTCCACTAATAGTATTTTTAGACAAAAAACTATTCCAAGGACTCCATAGGAAAATGGAGTGAATGAACACATGAACAAGACTATAATGGAGCATGCAAGGAGCATGAGGTTGCATGTTGGGTTGCCCTTGCACATATAGGTAGAGTTTATCAATACTACTATATATTTGATTAATAGAGGTCTCTCTACTCTTTTGGGTTGTGGTATTCTAGAGGAAGCATGGACTGGTAAGAAGGTGAGTTATTATTTTCTCAAAACCTTTAGTTGTGAAGCTTTTTCTCACATAGAATCTGAAAATAGAATCAAGCTAGAAGCTAAGTCAAAGAAATGTGTATTTATTGGATATGGAATTAATGAATTTGGTTATAGGCTTTTGGATTTTGAAAATCATACAATTGTAAGAAGTAGGGATGTCATATACAATAAGAAAGTGTTGTACAAAGATCTATTGCAACAACATGAAAAGAAAGAAGATGATTATGTAGTGTTAGATGATACTCCAAAAGATGATGTTCCATCCATTCCTCATGATGTGCAACCACAAATACTACACACACTAGTGAATGTTAGACTATTAACAAGGCAAATTAGACCTCTAGAAAGATTTTCTCCCTCTTTGTATTCTATTTTACTTACTAATGCTGGTGAACCTGAATGTTATAATGAAGCTATGGAAGTGGATAGTAAGATTCAGTGAGAGTCTACAATGAAAGATGAAATGGCCTCTTTGCTGAAGAATAAGACATGGGATTTATGTAAGTTGCTTGTAGGTAAAAAAGCTTTACAGAATAAGTGGGTTTACAAGTTAAAAGAAGAGGAAGGAGGTAAGAAAATATTTAAAGCAAGGTTTGTTGTAAAAGGATTTGCATAGAAAAAAGGAATCAATTTTGATGAGATATTTTTTCCTATTGTTAAAATGACTTCTATCCATATGGTTTTAAGTAAAATCCTATTTTCCTATTTTCTCCTTACCTTTGACGTAAAATCTTCGTGGCTGAGCCATATATATCTCTTCATCCAAATCACAATGAAGGAAAGCTATTTTAACATCAAGCTACTCCAAATGTAAATCTCCAGTAGCCATAATACTTAAAACCATATGGATAGAAGTCATTTTAACAATAGGAAAAAATATCTCATCAAAATTTTGGCAATGGTATATAAATTTTCACAATTTTATGCATGAGCATGGATACAATAGGTTTCATTCAAATTATTGTTTTTAGTTTAAGAGGTTGGATCATGATAGCTACATTATTTTATGTTTGTAGGTTGATTATATGCTTGTAGCTGGGTCTAACATGGATCATATTAAGGGGTTGAAATGCCAATTAGAACATGCATTTTCTATGAAGGATTTGGGGGCAGCAAAAAAAATCTTTGGTATGAATATTTTTAGATATAGGATGAACAAAACATTGACACTATCTCAAGTTGATTATGTTGAGAAGGTGTTGCAACATTTCTCTATGTAGAATGTTAAAACTGTCAGCACACTTTTACCTAGTCATTTGAAGTTGACTAAGGAGATGTGTCCCAAGACACAAGAAGAGGAGGATAAGATGTCCAAGGTACCCTATACTTCAGTTGTAGGAAGCTTGATGTATGTTATGGTATGTAACAGGCTAGATATTGCACACACGATGGGAGTTGTTAGCAGGTATATGAGTCATCCAAGTATTGAGCATTAGAATGAAATTAAATGGATTCTTAGATATTTGAGAGGAAAATCCAATAAGTGTTTACACTTTGGGGGCTCTACTATTGATTTATAGGGCTAGGTTGACTCAGATTTGGTAGGGGATATTGATTCTAGGAAAAGTACTATAGGTTATGCCTTTACTATTGGTGGGGTAGCTATGAGTTGGGTTTCTAGTTTACAAAAGGTTAATGCTTTATCCACTACAAATGCAAAGTATGTAGGTACTATAGAGGTAGCCAAGGAAATGATATTGTTTCAATTCTTCTTGGAAGAATTGGGACACCCTTAGAAGGATAATTATATGTTTATAGATAGTCAAATTGTCATTCATCTTGCAAAGAATTTAGCTCTGCATTCAAAGACCAAACACATACAGTTGCGGTACCATTTCATTCTATCATTTTTGGAGGATGGACAATTAAAGCTAGACAAGATACATACAAATGACAATCCAGTAGATATGTTTACAAAGGTAGTAACAAGGGAGAAGCTAAACTCCTCTTCGGCTTCGGTTGGTCTTCTAGACTAAACATGAATACAAGAACAAAAAAGTCCAGGGTGGTTTGATCCAATGGGAGCCTTATGGCATAGCGGCCTAGCTATAGGATTAGTCTCCATGTGGGAGATTGTTGTTTAGTGTGGAGCCTGATTAGTCCCCCAAGTGGGAGATTGTTACTTTTTGGTGACTGATTAAGAAAGTACTATACATACTTCATAAATTTTATCAAGATTTTGGGTTGACATATAATTATTAATTATAACCCTAAAGTGGTAAAAGTACTTGTATAAAAGGGCTTAGGGTTAGGGATTGTTTCATAAGGTGATGCAAAAATTGGTTCTTGTGGCGGTATTGAGTTGTAAGGTATTATAGATTGTAATCAAGTTGTAATTACTAGATCATAATAATATCAGACTTGTTGTTTGGTAGACATAGCCCAAGGATTGGGTGAACCATGTTAAATCTTGGTGTCTTGTGTTCTTTTCTATGTGATCTATTATTTTCTGATATTGGTTATATTTGCATGTAATTATTATTTATGTCTATGGTTTAATCCTAACAGTGGGCCTTTGATCTAGTTGGCAAGATCCACACTAGTTCTTCTATTGGAAACAACTTCATTATTATAGCTATAAATTATTTTACCAAGTGGGTTGAGGTTGTGCCTCTTTTAGTAGCTACAGGGAACTATGTTTCTTGTTAAAAACTACAATTGGAACAATTATTATGTTGTCATTGATGTCAAACTTTATTGATAAAAAGGTTTTCTATATGATTTGAGTTTCATATCTAGATGATTGATGAAGAGGATTTGAGAGAAGACATAGAAAAAGCACCTAGAGGAAAGGTTGATTTATGAGGAAAATCTACCTAATTAGCTAGACATTGACAAGATAAAGTGATTGTTTAATCATGCTACAATAAATAAGATAGTTGCATTCAGGCCTTGAAGAAGTGATAAAAGAATGACTAAATGCATAGACTTGGCTGAGAAAAAGAGAAGAAGATTAAGGAACTTGAAGGATATGATGAGTGATACGAGTGTCGACAGAGCACTAGTATGTCTTGAGTAGAAGTAGTCTCAACCAAGCATTAGTGTATGGGTCAAAAAAAAGTGATAGTAGGAACTAAGTAACACTAGTGATGACTGAGCATTAGAACATAGTGTTGGCCAAGGGACAAAATTTAAAATTTTATGAGGAAATTGTGATTTCCATCCAACATAGTTAATTTTTTGGAACATGTAAAGTGTGTGGAAGATAAATAATGATGAGTTGGATCATTTAAATCAAGAGAAACTATTTCTTCACATTTCTATGCAAGGATTCAAGGAGAAGTTTAGATAATTTTCTAGAGGAGAAAAGAGAAGACTAAATGATGGAAGGATTCGATGAGTCTAACCTAACCCTAAGATATACAATGATGTCTAAGTGGAAAAATATTAGAACTACCTATTTAAGGAGGTACAAAGGCTAACCTAATGTGGTTGGAGAAGTTTTTGATGCTATTGATTGGTGAACTTGAGCAAGAGGCTAAGAAGTAATGTGGAGATGTGAAAAGTGATTACTTGAAGGGTTGTCAAGCATATCAAAAATAGAGATGACAATGGAGGTTAGTTAGTGGATCAGTGTGTGAACTCAATTTTGATTTGTATTGACAAAGTAACCTTTATTTGTTAGATCAAACCTACTTTTACTTTCTAACCATTATATCAATATTGAAGTCCTTTAGAAAAGGTTGACCTAAAAGCCATTAAAATCCTTTAATCAAGGTGGAATTGTAATGGAATATTCTAAAGTCCTCTAACATGGCCAATTTTAGCAGGGTGATTAAATCTTTTAACAAGGTCACATTTAATAGTGTATTTTGTAACCTTTAACAAAGTTGCCTCCTAACATAGCTCACTTCATAAGAGTGAAAAATTGGTGACATGTTACTAGTGGTCTTTTCCAAAATTGAGTTTCCACATTAAATCCTAGTGTCAACTTGTGTGGATGTTATGTGTGATGATTTAATATTTATGTTTTACATTTTATAGATTTTTTTATTATTAGGATAGTAAACTACTATTTGATGTTGTTGATGATGTACTATAGAGATCAAGCTAATGGATTCCTAGATCTAAAGTAGTTGATGTTGCCACAAAAGTTTCCACCCATGTCCAAAGTTTTTACCTAAGGACAACCTTGTGCAACATGGAAACAACCTCCAAGCTATGGGACTTGAACTTTGAGGTTGAGTCTCTGGAGAAGGCCAGCTTCCTTTACTATTAGGGTGCACCTAACTACTCTTGGAGAGGAAAAGAGAGAAGGAATGCATGAAAGAAAATCTACCTATTCTGATCAAAAGAATTGTTCCCATAATTATGATTTGGAGGCCTACCATTTTTTAGAGTTTGATGCTGCAATTGATGAGCCTTACTACCTTGAGCTTGCTATCTCTCTAAATTCACCACCTTGTTGCTCACTTTCTGCATCACAGAGAAGCTATCCTCCAGCTTCTTCTCTTGGCCTTGCAATCTTTTATCTATGTTTAGGATCATAGATTGCATCATCTCCTTGATCTTATCTATTCCATTTGAAGATGTGGAAGCTTGAGGGACTAGAGCAAGGGATTGTGATGTGGAAGCTGTGGGAAGAGGAACCATTTCTGGTTGGTGATTTGGAACATCAGGAAAGAAAGGCATAAGCGGCCTTAGAGCTAGCTTAACTCCTTGTATTAGAATGTTTTTTGACTTTATTGCTATGTCATAAGCATTAGGCAAGGTATCTCCTCCCATAGTTTGGATTGTAGTGGAAATGTCACTGTTAAAAGCTCTGAGGTAATGCAACAAGGCATGACTAGGGGTAGGTTTTACTGAAGGAGGTATTCTATCCCATGTCTTTTCAAATCTATAGTTGAAATCAATCATACATTCATGAGGGGCTCTTTTTATAGTAGTCAACTATTCTAAAAGTGACAATGGTCACTTTTTTCCTCAAAGTGTTTGCACAGTCCTACTCCTAATCCATCCCAATCTTTTATAGAACCATGAGCCAAACCTCTATACCATTGTAGTGCTTTTCCTTTCAAAGATGAGGCTAGAAGCCTAATTGCAACATCATCCTCTATAATACCATGGATATTACAAACATTTGCAACTTCTTGAATGTGTTCTGAGGGAGAGATAGAAGTTTCACCAATAAATTCTGGTATACTTTTGAGTGCAACTATTGGTATGTCATATCTTTGAGCCAATAAAAGAGGACTTCCACCATTAAAGGTGGCAAAAGTATGGGCTCTAGGCTATGCCATATAGACTAGTGATCTATTGATATGTATTGAAAGCAATCTAGGATGAGATCTAATAGTAGGAGGAGTAGAGATAGATCTTGTAGGTGCATTTGTTGCTATTACACTCTTAACTGGTGATAGAGACACTCTAGTCTTCTTTCTTCTAGGATTTGAAAATAAAAGCTCTTGGTGCTTAAATTTACCTCTAGAAGATGCCCTTGTTTTAGCTTTGGGCATGAGCTACTGCAACATTGGTCTGGAACCAAATGTTTTTAAAGCTTAGAGTGCCAAGTACTTGAAGAATGAGCCTCTTGAAGGCTTGAATACTGAAGCCAATACTATCTCCTTGGTATTAATCTTGAAATCTTCCTTTTGAAACCACTAGACTCGAAATCTTCTAAATATTGTCCCACCAGGTGTCCCAAAAACTATTCTCACTAAAGTTTGTACCCACGTCCAAAGTTTTTTACCTAAGGACAACCTTGTGAAACATGGAAACAACCTCCAAGCTGTGGGACTTGAATTGTGAGGTTGAGTCTCCAGAGAAGGCTGACTTCCTTTACTATCAGGGTGCACCTAACTAATCTAGGAGAGGAAAAGGGAGAAGGAATGCATGAAAGAAAATCTACCTACTCTAACCTAAGGAGGTGATGCACCAAAATAGAGTGTTCAAACCAATCTCTGCCCATACATGCACTATTGAACCATCATGACACCAAAAGATATACACATCCAAACTTGCTTTAATCTAAAAATGACATACAGATTAGAAAACCCAAATGAATGACACAAGGAAAGAGAGGATTCACTTATATACCATTCATAGGCCAAAAGAGATGCAGTCATGCAAGATTGTAGATCTCTATAATATACCAATGAGAGGAAAATAGTTGTTGCACTTTACATAAATTGCTGGAGGAGATAAGGTAGAATGTCATATAGTTCAGAGACAAAGGAGATTTACACTAAAATTGTAGAGTAACTTCAGAGAGGACATCTCCGTTATGCCTGAACTATAAAGGCAATTTTTTGTAGATTTTGTTCTGGTTGACTCTTCTCTATTTTCTCTAATATTTCTCTACAACTTCAATGTAAATCCCCTTTGCCTTTGAACTGTATGACATTCTGCCTTATCTCCTCTAGCCATTGATGTAAAGTGCAAGAACTATTTGCATCTCATTGGTGTATTGTAGATATTTGCAATCTCACATGACTGTATCTCTTTTGGCCTATGAATGGTATATAAGTGAATAATCTCTTTCCTTGTGTCATTCATTTAAGTTTTTTGATATGTATGTGATTGTTAGATTAAATCAAGTCTGGATGTGTATATCTTTTGGTGTCATGATGGTTCAATAGTGCATGTATAGGCAGATATTGGTTTGAACACTCTATTTTGGTGCATCACCTCCTTAGGTTTTAGTAGGTAGATTTGCTTTCATGCATTTCTTCTCCCTTTTCCTCTCCAAGAGTAGTTAGGTGCACCCTAATAGTGAAGGAAGCTAGCCTTCTCCAGAGACTCAACCTCACAGTTCAAGTCCCACAGCTTGGAGGTTGTTTCCATGTTTCACAAGGTTGTCCTTAGGTAAAAACTTTGGACATGGGTGCAAACTTTTGTGACAACAGTTGAAGTGTTAATTTTTGATTTGGTACATTTGGAATTTGGATAACTAGTTTACCCCCCTCTTAGTTATTCTAAACATTCTAACAATTGGTATCACAACATTGGTTCTGATAAAGAAAATTTTGAAGGTGCTTGAAGCTAAAGATCAAGACATACAAAAAAAATGTTTCAAGGTTGAACAAAGAGAACTTCCTTGCATGAAAAATTTTGATGAAGTTGTATCTAGCAAGAATTAGAGATGGTGAAATACACTTTGTGGATAATGCATATGTGGAGATAATAGTTCATCCTTTGACAGCACAACAGTTGAAGGAGAAGAAAGAACACAAGCAAGCTATGTTGAAGATTGCATCAACCCTAAACTATGTTGAATTTGATGACATAAAAGACTGTGAAAATTCCAAGGAAATATGGGATACACTGTAGCCTAATTAAGGAGGAGACACAAATGTCTTGAGGGTGAAATCAAAAATCTTGAGAGGTAATTTTGATGAAATGAGAATGATGGAAGGTGAGAATATTGTCTAGTAATGTGGAAGAATCAAACAAATTGTTAATACCATAAGAGGAGTGAATGGAAAGATTGATGATGAGACTATGATTGGAAAGGTATTGAGAAATCTACTTCCTATTTATATTATTAGGATTTTTGCAATACAAGAATTGAGATGTACTCCTTGTAATAACCTAACTTCAAAAGGTGTGATTGGTAGGCTTACTATTTTTGAAATATCAAATTTTGATAATTTCACCCCTACCACTATTAATCTACTTTAAAAGCACAATTAGTTCTAGGTAAGAAAGGAAAAGGAAGATGTGTGAAAAGTGACAATGATGTTTTTGATGATAAGCTGGATGAACTTGAAGTATTGATAGCTAGAAGACTTCCAAGAGGTAGAGTAAAATACAAAAGGTAAACTTCCTATAATATATTTTCTGTGTAATAAAGGTGGCTAGATTGCTGCAAGATGTTCTGACAGAGAAGACAAGGATGAAAGAAGGTAAAATGAGTTCAAAGAAAGAAGAGATGACTTAGATATGAGGCGAAACAAGGACTACAAAGATAAAGGTAAGAAATCTTGTTACATTGTTGAAGAAGAAACTGATAATGAATCTAAAAGTAATGATGAAGAAGTTGTTTATGTTTCTATGAAAGAAGATTCTAATAAAGATGGTAAAATTGCATTAATTTCATATGTGAGTAAAGGTGATATTTGGATAATTGATGGTGGTTGTTCATATTACATGACTTGTGATAAAAGTAAATTTGAAACTATGGAACCATACAAAAGTAATTGTGTTAAGTTTGCTAATGATGCACCATGTCTTGTGAAAGGTAAAGGATCAATAAAATTGACTGATAAGATCAAGTTTGAAATTATTTATTGGGTTGAAGGACTTAACTATAACTTGTTGAGTGTTTCAGAGTTGAACAAATAAGGATACAAGGTTGAATTCCATCACAAGAAGGCCAAGATATTTGATGCCACTAGTGAACTGATTGGAAGTGATGATCAAACAAAGGGTAACTTATTATGTCTAGATTTATCTAATGAGACATGTTTATTTGCACAATATTAAGATATATGGTTATGGCATATGAGATTATGTCTGAAAATTTGGTAGCATTAGTAAGATGAAAAGAGTAAGAGGTTTTCCAAAATGAAAGAAACCTGATAATACTATGTGTAAACAATTTCAATTGGGAAAAATAACAAATTCTAGTTTAAAGAGAAAGAAATACTCATCTAATGATATTTTAGAATTGGTTCATACTGATCTTTGTGGACCTATTGGAATGAAAAGCTACTATGGAGATAAATACTTCAATCTATTTATTAATAATGTTGTGTTTCCACATCACACGCTTCATTTCTAGTCATAAATGGGGACCCCCTACCTTATTTTTGGCTTTTTTTGGGCCCTAGTCCAAGGTTTGAGTCATTTTGAGGTCTTATCTAGTCTCTTAGCTTGTGTTCAAATCCTGATGGAGAAACATAGATGCTGAGAAAATTAGAATTCCTAACAAGGAGATGAGTTGAAGTTGCAAAATTTCAAAAATGGGGTGCACCAGTGCACCCAATAATGTGCACTAGTGCACCAAAAATAGGGGAAGGCACATCACCTTTGGTGATGCGCAAATGCACAGCAGCATAGTTGCACACTTGCATAGCACCAAAGCCAGGTGGGGTCTATATAACCCCACACCCATCATCCTTCTCATTTACCTTCACATTGATTCTAGACGCTGCTCCACTCATAGAATCCTCTCTACAGTTGTCCACTCAGTCAGGTGTGAACTTCCTATCTCCCCCTACTCCACTTACACTCTAACTTGTAGACAAAGTGAGGTGTGTAGTAGTGCACCTAATTAGATGCACTCATGAACACCTCCCCCTTTGAAATAACTCACCTCCCCTTCACAAGAATACATAAAAAAAAAAAAAATTAAAAGGGGCTAGGTGCACACTGGTGCACCTAAGTTGGTGCACTAGTGTGCACCTAATTCTATAACCCCCAAAAAAACACACTAAAATAGCACAAAATACAAAAAAAAAAAAAAAAAAAAGCATTTAGACATTTAAATAAACCCAAAGTTGGGTGCGCATCAATGCACCTATCCGAGTGTGCTAATGTGCACCCAATTTTATTTTTTGGGAATAATAAAAACTTAAAACTAAGGTGCCAAAGTCAAAAATAAGGTGCACATCAGTGCACCCACCCCACTAATGGAAATTTCCAAAGAAAGAGGGTGCACCAGGTGCACCAATTTTTTTTTTTTTTTTTAATTTTAGGACTTTTAAGCCAAATTTTTTCATCTTTTAGATAATTTAACATTCTGGGTTTTGTGCAAGATGGTTTCTAGCATTTAATTAACTCATTTTTCATTTATTCCTGAACTAATGGGTGTCCTTTTGTGCAGATATAATGGCATCCTCTTCAGCTTCCTTCGGCAAGAAAATGGCACCAAAACCCGTCATCTTTAAGTTCCAAGGTGTTCCTTCATAGAAATCAAGGTTTCAAAATGACTACTCAGACATCAAAGATATAGAGTTAGGGCACATGAATTTGAGGGAATTCCTAAATATTTGTAACAAACCCATTGAGAGATCTGCTATGGTTTTCACTTTGATTTTTTCAAGTTTAGTGAATGTAGCATCTCACCCGATGTTAGTGAAATCTACAAAGCTCATTATGACACTTGCAGAACACTTTGTTCCTAAAGAGAGGGTTATCAAGAGTGTTATAGGAGAGATTGTTCTCAATCTACAACCCAACAACATTTATAAAGTGTTCCATCTCTCGAAGGTGGGTCAATTTATCAATTTAACCTATGAGGTAGTAGAGAAATGGTATAGAGAAAACTTAGAAGAGGCTTCTAAGATCATCCAATCCTCTTACCTTATAGAGAAGACTCCTCTGGAAAAGATAACTGGAAAAGTGGACATGACAAGAGGATATATGAAGGAAGACATTGGGTACTTAATCATACTTTTGAGTAGAGTAATGGGTCTGGCAACAGTCAAACACCTACATATCTTCATGGTACATTTTATCAAGACTATCAAGATGGTGAAGATGCTACTTGACATGGCCACTACTTTGAGTGAAAATTTTTGTGAATGGTTGGAGGTGGTAAAGAAGAAAAAAAAGTTCTATATGACATAGTATTTGGTGTACTTGTGAGCCACAAGAGCGATAGACTATCTAGGGCTATACAAGAGAGGTAACATGTAGGATCCTAATGCATGGACATATATTGTCTACCCTCAATTAGTAAAGAAGAGACTCTCAGGGAAGAGCAAGGAATACAAAATTTTTAATGATGCCTTCATATTTGCCATAATCAGATTCATAGAAGGAGATTATGGGTATGTGCAAAATCATGGTGTGCCAAAACGTGACAATGTGAAAAAAATAGAGTTTGAAAACATCTAAAAGTGTTTAAAAATCCACTCTAACTTTTTTCCACCCATCTTGATACCAAAGCTAAAAAGTAGGCCCAAGCCTTATTGGTTATCCGATTTCATATCAGATACCCAATATTATTGGATATCTGATATGAAATCAGATACTTGATACTTGTACTATGATATTTCTTTTTTTAAATCAAACCAGAGGGTTGTTTGTTCACACTACATTTTGTGTTTTGAGCTCCGATATCCAATCCGTGAATAGATACATGATATAGGTTAGTATTTTTTTAATGTATTTGTTAAATTTATTTTAAATTTGTTATTTTTAATTAAGTTTTTTAAAGTTTAGGTTTTTTTATAGAAATTATGTTTTGTGAATTAATAGGTATGGCTGACTGAAATGATGATACTAAGGCAAGAAATACTATTCCTCATAACCCCCCACCAAAAAATTTAGTGCCCCCTCAAAATTACCCACAAAATGATCCCCTCCCCCCTCAAAACCCTCCTTGAATTGAGGATTTGATATTTGAAAATCTCATCAAACTGAGGGCTTTGTGAAAAACATATAATACTATACTTGCATTGGTTCCTATGTTATCCACATTAAACACCATAATGGATAACATTGAAACACTTACCAACAAAAAAAATGTTGCTCTTTGTTTGCAGACGAAATGCATGAGATGTTTGATGAATGGTTGGACTATGATGAGGTTGTGGAAGTCAATCTAAGTAAGGATGATTTGGTTGCCCTTTTTGCAAACCCAAAAATTGATTTACAAGTCAACCGTAAAAAACCCAAACTATTGATTAAATGGTGCACAAATGATACCATACATGCAAACTTTTGGGATCATTGGTGGATGGTTTTTGACATCCCTACACATAGAAATTTAGAGGTGCCATTTTATTTCTTTAGAAAATTGTATGCAAAATTTGTGTTGGGCCTCAAGGTGAACTATTGGAGCATGAAGCCCAACATGGGTGTAAGAGGAGGAGATCCTCAAGATAGATCCTCTTCTTAGCATAAGAAATCTGGCACTTTTTTCCCCCCACTAATGTCTCCCCTCCTCCTTGAGTGCAACATCTTGATATCATTACAGAGGCTAGCTCTTAGACTATTAGAGCCATCCATAGATTAAGTAGCCTATTGATATCCTAGGTTAGGTCAGTGTTGCCTCCTCATGTTGATGATGTTGGTGTGAGTTCATCATTAGAAAGCTCATCACATGTTTATGTGCCCCATACTTTCATAATGTGCAAGAATATTTTCCTAGCTCCCATAGGTGATCTTTTTTAGTATCAGTTTGTATTTGACGAGGATACACTAGATGTGTTTGCAAAGGCTACAGACCTTGATGCAAGAGAGGAGGGGCATGTAGAGGCATGGACTCCTTCTATGTCAATACATGTATACATTTTTTTGTTACAACATATTCCATTTAAATTTAATCTTTATAATAGAGTAATTTTAATTTTTAAGCCATATCGACTTATACATGTATGTGATCTTCATTCATTTTTAGTTGATGACTGAGGAGGAGCTCAGATAGGTTGATGATGCCATGCTCTCCACTATTTCATTTGGCCTTGAGACATTTATGGTACATTATGTTTTTTTTCTCATTATTTTTTCTATTTGATATTGTAGCATATATAGTTTCTAATCTTTCTTTCTTCTTGCAAGTATCACTTGTCCCTGGGGACAAAGTGCAGGGGATGAGCGAAGACCCATTGACAAGGGAAAGGTAATTAGGTGCTTTCTATTTGATTAAATATCAATGCATCCTTGTAAAAATTTTGTGGTAATGAAATTTAATTACATTCTTTATTGTATAGGGTGTGGCTACTGGCGATGAGCCTATGCAGATTCTACTTTATAGATGCTCTAGCATTTCCATTCGCACTGAGAGCCCCATTATATGTATAAGTATCATTTATTTTTTATTTTCCTTATTTTCATAAATAAATTCAAAACTAATTTCCATGATATTAATAACTGGTATTTTGTATCTCATAGGAAACTCCTAGTGCACACAAGGTTGGATGGCAGAGTTTTGTATCTTTGATGATGTAGCCACTATATCCTAAGGAGCCAACACAGGTAAGTTGTAGTTTGAATTCTTGATTAAATGTTATAAATTTAGCATGTTATGAATTATAATGGTATAGCTTAAGTTGTATATTCATCTAGCAAACATATTTGAACATACACAGGCCACAATCAGTGAGGTACAAGCATTGTCAAGGACATATGAGAGGACTCTGACCACTGCAGGAGGTTGACAAGAGAGGTATTTATGATGAAATTTTAATAGTATAAATCTTCATTGAAAAAAAGATCATTATGCATTTGAGTAATTCAACGTTAGATACAAAGAATCATATAAATTTAGTGGTCTAACTTTGGGTTTTCCTTTTTTGTTTATGTAGGAGGCATTTGATCCACTTAGTGCAGCAAAAAGGCTGCATTTTGATCATCCACCAACAGCCTAGTATAGTATAGTTGTCATAGGATGCATCATGAGACATTTTGAGATGGCATATGCCACATTGTTCATAGAAACATTGATATTATACACATTCCGATGGCATGATCAGCCACATTTTGTAAATGGATCTATGTATTTTGATATATATTTGTGTAATTTTTCTATGGATACATGTATTTTGATATATTTTTTGTCATTTATGTGCACAATGATATACATATTAATTTAGTATCTAGTATTGTTCAGTTTATCATGGATCATGTGTATTGTTCATGTTTATGGAATATCATTAATGTTGATCATGTTTTTTATATTCGATTCAAATGCAATAATTTATGAATAACATTTTATAAACCTTTATTATCCAATGTGGATGCAATGTTTAATTTGAAATGCTATCATGAGTTATATATTTTTTGTATCAAAAATTCTATAGTTAATATATGAGAGTTCACTTTCTATCATGTGATTAAGAGTAAGAAAAATAGGGAAACCTTATGTATAGAGAGAAACCATAGAAATGAGTGACATATGAAAAACTATTGTTTTCCTTGTGGTTTTAGTTTCAAATTGGATTTATTCCTTATCTTGGTAGAATGATGCAAATCCCTTAAGTACACTTTTAATAAATAGTAATTTAAGGGGATTCAAAAAAGGATGGTAGTCTATCAAGAACTGGGATGAACTCAAAGGCTTCTTCAAAGATTCATGGAATTTTAGACAATAACATCAACACGCTTTTTAACCTCCTACACAAGGTTCACGTAACCCCGAATTTGATTTTAAACTCCACCTTCAACCTTGAAACTAACTCTTGGCTTCAAATATAATCTCAACACACTTAAGGAATCCACTCCTCAACCATAGATTCTATTCCCAACCATGAACCCATTTTTAGACTTATAATCTTTGATACCTAGCCCTTCACTTTGTTACTATCCTCATACTACAACATTTCAATTTTAACATAACATCAAAATATCCCAACTTAAGAGACTTGATTGGATCAAACCATTTTAAGTTAGTTCCACAATACCATATCCATATGAATAAAATCTATACATTTCTCACATTGATCAAATTACCCATACTGATCCACTTAACAAAACTTAGGAACTAAATCATCCAAAACATACCTTCTTGTTGTCCTTTGTATAGACCCAAACACAATCATTCATAACTTCTGAACCATACTTCATTTCCTCAATCTAACCATCAATTAATTAGGTCACACTATCCTCCATAACATATCCAAAAATTAGGCCAATCCAACAATGGAAAATTGAGATATGGCCCCCACAAAAGCAATAAAAATTCTGTGACAAAACAATCTTTCTTTGACAATCTCATTAAAAACATGTTACCAATAAAGTGTAACAATGAAAAATGATAAAAATTGCAAAAAGAATTTTTTTTTATTACTTCTTATTAATCATACACCATACATCTTGTTTTTATTTGAAAAATATACCTTAAAGATACTCTCTAAGAGTTATAAACTAACCAACTTTCTCCACTAACTGACTTCTACTCCCTTTGATTCAATTGATGACAACTTATTGTCAAGTTTTAATTGTAATTTAAATTTTCATTACATTAGTTTCCCATTATTTATCTCATCAACATATCAAGGCCCTAATAATACATTTTCCACCCTATATAGTACTACAAACCCTATAATCGCTTGCATTCCCATGATTAGCCTTCTTGGGCCATATTTTGCATATAATGCAACTTTTATGTAAATTGGCTTCATTAATGCATTCTATCATTTCACACCTTATATAGGTGTTTCCAACCTTGTATGGTCATTCTCAAATCCCTAACTAACTCTTTGCACTCATTTTCACTTTGCAAGAAAAGGTTGCAAAATTGCAATTTTGCAACTTTTGCAATTTTGAGCAATTTTTGCTATAACTTTAAATTCTTAATTAGATGCGTTCACCAAACTTGGTAAGGGGTTATCAATATCCTTCATAAGCTTTGAGTTACAACCCTTGGAAGATTGACCTTGATACACACTTAAAGCACCTTGAAGACTCTTTGGTACGGGGTGGTCACGGATGATGGAGGCTCTCGATAGCCAGAACAAGGGTGTCACTAGCACTCACTCGCCCATCTAGAGCTAATGGCACTGAAAATTTGATACCAAGATCAACAGTTTCAAATTTATGTTGTGGTGCACCTATAAACTAAGGCATACTGCAAGTTTTGACATTGAGCGAGATCGTTGTGCCAAATTCAAATGAAATGTGATCTCTCAAAAATGAGATAGGTTATTCTAGGCCTTGGCATGATCATCCTATAGAATTTGACATTTCATTGATAGCCCTCACAAGATTTGAATTATGACCCTTAGAATATTGACCTTGATACGCACTTAGAGCACCTTGGAGACTCTTTAGTACAGGGTGGTTGTGGATGATGGAGCCTCTCCACGACAAAAAAAAGGGTGTCACTATGATTCACCTACCCATTTATAGGTAATGGTGTTGATGATTTGATGCCAAAATCAATAGTTTCAAAGTTAAGCTATGGTGCACCTATGAACTAAGGCACACTGCAAGTTTTGGCATCGAGCGAGATTGCTATGCCAAATCCAAATGGAATGTGATCTATAAAAAATGAGATAGGTTATTTTAGGCTTCAAAATGACCATCTTGTAGCATTTGACATTTCATCAATAGCCCTCATGTTCTCTGAGTTACAACCCTCTAAAGATTGACCTCAATTCGCACGTAGAGCACCTTGGAGACTCTTTGATACAAGGTGGCCATAGATGATAGAGACTCTCTATAGTTTGAACAAGGGTGGTACTAGGTTTCACCCACCCATCTAGCACTAATGGCATTGAAAATTTGATGCCAAGATCAGCAGTTTCAATGTTAAGTTGTGGTGCACCTGTGAACTGAGGCACACTACGAGTTTCGGCATCAAGCGAGATTGTTGTGCTAAATAAAAATAGAATGTGATCTCTTGAAAATGAGATAGGTTATTTTAGAACTCAGCATGATTGTGTTGTATCATTCAACATTTCATCATTAGCCTTCACAAGCTATGAGTTACGACCCTTAGAAGATCAACCTCGATACGCACTTAGAGCACTTTGGAGACTCTTTAGTACAGGGTGGTTGTGGACAATAGAGACTCTCCATGGCTAGAAAAAGGGTGTCACTAGGGTTCACCCACTCATCTAGAGCTAATGGTACTGACAATTTGATGCCAAGATCAGTGGTTTCAAAGTTACATTATGGTGCACCTATGAACTGAGGCACACTACGAGTTTTGGCATCGAGCGAGATCACTGTGCCGAATCCAAAAGGAATGTGATCTCTCAAAAATGAGATATGTTATTTTAGGACTTGGCATGATTTTCTTGTAGTATTTGATGTTTCATTGATAGCTCTCATGAGCTCTAAGTTATGACCCTTAGAAGATTGACCTCGATACGCACTTAGAGCACCTTGGAGACTGTTTGGTACAGGGTGGTCACAGATGATGGAGGCTCTCTGCAATAGGAACAAGGGTGTCACTAGGGTTCACCCACCCATATGGAGCTAATGGAACTAATTATTTGATGCCAAGATCAATGGTTTTAAAGTTAAGCTATGGTGTACCTATGAACTAAGGCACTCTATGAGTTTTGGCGTTGAGCAAGATCATTGTGCCAAATCCAAATGGAATGTGATCTCTCAAAAATGAGATAGGTTATTTTAAGCCTCAACATGACCATCCTATAGCATTCAAAATTTCATTGATATCCCTCACAAGCTATGAGTTACGACCCTTGAAAGATTGACCTCGATAGGCAACTTAGAGCACCTTAGAAACTCTTTGATATGGGGCAACTACAGATGATGGAGGCTCTCCACAGCCAAAACAAGGGTGTCACTAAGGTTAACTCACCCATCTAGAGCTAATGGTATTGATGATTTGATGCCAAGATTAGTGGTTTCAAAGTTACATTGTGGTGCACCTATGAACTGAGGCACACTGCAAGTTTTGGCATTGAGCAAGATCGTTGTGCCAAATCCAAATAGAATGTGATCTCTCAAAAATGAGATTGGTTATTTTAGGAATTAGCATGACCATCTTATAGAATTTGACATTTCATTGATATCCCTCATGAGATTCAAGTTACAACCCTCAGAAGATTGACCTTGACACGCACTTAGAGCACCTTAGAGACTCTTCAGTACGAGGTGGCCGCAGATGATGGAGACTCTCTAGGGCTAGAACAAGGGTTTCACTAGGGCTCACCCACCCATTTGGAGCTAATGGTGCTGACAATTTGATGCCAAAATTAGCAATTTCAAACTTAAGCTACGGTGCACCTATGAATTGAGGTACACTGCGAGTTTTGACATTGAGCGAGATCACTATGTTGAATCCAAATAGAATGTGATCTCTCAAAAATGAGATAGTTTGTTTTAGGCCTCAGAATGTTCATCCTATAGCATTGCATGTTTTATCAATAGCCATCACAAGCTCTGAGTTACAACCGTTAGAAGATTGACCTCAATACGTACTTAGAGCACCTTGGAGACTCTTCAATACGAGGTGGCCACGGATGATGGAGGCTCTCTATGGCTAGAAAAAGGGTGTCACTAGGGTTCATCCATCCATTCAAACCTAATGGCACTAATGATTCAATGCCAAGATCAATAGTTTCAAAGTTATGTTGTGGTGCACCTATGAACTAAGGCACACTATGAGTTTTGGCATTAAGCAAGATTGTTGTACCGAATCCAAAAAGAATGTGAACTCTAAAAAATGAAATAGGTTATTTTAGGCCTTAGTATAATTGTCATGTAGCATTCAATGTTTCATCGATAGCCCTCATGAGCTCCATGTTATGAACCTTAGAAGATTGACCTCAATATACACTTAGAGCACCTTGGAGACTCTTTGATATGGGGTGGCCACAGACGATGGAGGCTCTTTGTGACTAGAAAAAGAGTGTCACTAGGGTTCACTTACCCATTCAAAGATAATAACACTAACAATTTGATGCCAAGATCAGTGGTTTCAAAGTTACACTATGGTGCACCTATGAACTGAGGCACACTATGAGTTTTGGCATCAAGTAAGATCATTGTGCCAAATCCAAATGTAATGTGATCTCCCAAAAATGAGGTAGGTTATTTTAGGCCTTAGCATGACCATCCTATATCATTTAAAATTTCATCGATAGCCCTCATGAGCTCTGAGTTATGACCCTTAGAAGATTGACCTTGATACACACTTAAAGAACTTTGGAGACTCTTTGATACAGGGTGGCCATAGATGATGGATGCTCTCTGTAGCCAGAACAAGGGTGTAACTAGAATTCACTCACCTATCTAGAGCTAATGGCATTGATGATTTGATGCAAAAATCAACAGTTTCAAAGTCATGTTGTGGTGCACCTATGAACTAAGACATACTGTGAGTTTTAGCATTGAGCGAGATCACTATGCCAAATCCAAATGGAATGTGATCTCTTAAAAATGAGATACATTATTTTAGATCTCAACATGACCATCCTATAGCATTTGAAATTTCATCAATAGCCCCCATGAGCTCCAAGTTATGACCCTCAGATGATCGACCTCGACACACACTTAAAGCACCTTGGAGACTCCTCGATACAGGGTGGCCACAAACGATAGAGGCTCTCCGTGGCTAGAACAAGGCTATCACTAGGGTTACTATTAAAAGAAAAAATATTATTTTTTACCTCTCTCAAGTTTTTGGCATTGGGCATAGTGCAATTTTGGTGTTAGTATGTATTAAAATCATCATTTTTTAGGTCCCTCCACATAAATTGCATTAAGTAAAATCATCTTTGTTTCTTATATTAAATCAACAAGTTTACATTTACAATATATCAAGTGTTTCATCATTATTACATCAATACACAACTAAAAAAATTGTAGTGTCAAAAATAGTAGTGTCAAAAATCGTAGTGTGAATAAAAGTATTGTCAAAAATCGTAGTATCAAAAATAGAATAGATTTTTCTTCATTCTGCTCCTTATTTAGTTTTTTATCTTCATGCATGGCTACTCTTAATGATTTACTTACATTCCAATATCATAAAAAATATTAGTAACTTATTGTATTAAACAAGATAATCATCGGTTCATTGAATCATTATGAATAAAATAACATAAAAAGTAAATATACCTAGTCGAGTGTTCCAGTAGGGTCCTCTCTCTATTTTAGGGTCTCCAATAGGGCTTCATGATCAACATTAGTAATAGTAAAAAGTTATTTTACTTTTTGTCTTCCTCAATACTTCAACAACTTTACATTTATTGCTATAATAAGATGCGAATATATGAGATTTATTTTTTGCTTCTGATAGTCTTCGAATGCAGGAATTCCATTCCTTCTAAGCATGTATGTCCGTAGCCATGTTCCAGTGACAACCACTGAACTAGTATGATATGTGAATCCATCATCATCTATGATCAGTTGTGCAAACTTTTGTCTACCTCTTACACAATGTGCTAACCAATAATCTGATTTCTCATCATTCCTCTATGGTGCAACCAATGCAAAGACATGTCCTGGCTGAAGAAGATCTGATAGATGGTTATGCTCAAGTGAACTTTTCATGTCATCATTTTTGATAGAGGGTATGATAGACAATGGAGTAAGATAATGTGGATCCCATATGTCCACCCACTTACTCAACTCATAGTAATCCCAATCACATTGAAAAAAACTAGGAAAAAAGAAAGCTAGTTGTCATGTCCAAATGGTCCATGTACTAGAATCAAAGCTCCAAAATAAATGCATTTTTTATTAGTCTGTCACTATAGCACAATATGATCTATCACCTATGGACCCTTCCTCAACAAACCAAAAGAACCTACGTACTACTAAATCAAGAGTCACCCCTGTGATAATGTTGAACTACACCAATCAAAAATGCTATGAGCATCAAGAAGCTCTGCTCCTGAAATCTTCAATTGCTCCTTAACTAGAGCTCTCTTCACACATGCCCCTGCTCCATCATGTTCCTTTTTCCCATGGCTAGACTTAAAAAAACTCCAAATATGAGACACCCCCCTCTCTACATGCATCCTACACAACCAATAAAACATACAAGTATTCTCGAATTGACCTATATAGTTATCTGACCAAATGATATGTCTATCCATAGCAATTGCATGCTCCTATAAGAAATCAAAATAATTCTTAAAATAATGTTGTGCAAACTCGTGAGAGTAAGATCTATCATCACTTATATAAAAATGATTCTCTCTAATAATCTTTTGATTATCTTCTACACTATCAAGCACATGTCTATATGTTATGTGGACAAAAATAGCAATCTGAATGGAGTTGTAATACTGAGATTGTATCTCATTTTGAGGCTGCAATGTGTAGTTCTTAGCTAAGTCAACAACTAATATAATAGTGCCAATGGGAAAAGTCTCCTTATACATTCTAAATTTTTTATCCAACCACTGAGACATGTGACTATGTCTTGCATACTTGTAGAAAAGATTTGTCTTAAAATTTGAAATCAAACTGGCCATAGTGATTTCTTTTGCAACCAATTCACATCTAGAGCCCTCACCCCCACTCTTCAATGTATATTTCACTATTTCATATACCTTTTGTTTTACTATTTTCTTCCCAAGATGTTGTTTGCACCCCTCATGGAAACATGTGTCAAACTTGGATAAGCCACCACATTCTAAACACTTCTCATTTAAGCAAGCATTTTTATAAAAGAAACAACCATCAACTCTATGACATAAAAATTGATCTAACAAGTTTCTTGATGATTTTGGAAGACCACTAGCACCACAATTCTCCAACATTTCTTTACTATGCAAAGTAGAATGGATGGAGTGTAATAGTTCATGGTGCATAGAAAACTCAACATGATATTTGCAATAACATGTATTTCAAATTTTAAGTGGCACACAATAAAATGGCTTCAAATATTCAAAAGCCCTTTGTGATATATGAAGACTTGGATGACTCTCTCTAAATTGTTTGAAAAATATAGTTTGACTTAAATCCAAATAATGTTTAGGATGTGACGTGTGGTCTCTAATGCCAATTCTCAACTTTAATACGTCTTTTGCATTGGGCGATACTCCTGAGCTAGAGTGCCAAAATTGTGTAATTTCTTCCTTCACATTATCAGATAGCTTCTTATCAAAATGTGGAAGTCTCCCACCAAAACCTCATGTTTCATTTTGAAGAGGATCATGAATTCTCTCTCATCTACTAAGTGCTCTTCTCAAAGTAGTATGATTTAGGTTCAAGTCAATACAAGTTTGTCTCATATATCTACCCATTCTCAAATGATGACTTACCAAAGAGGTTGTTATAACCCTTCAAGCAGCTCTCTTATCTTTTTCTCTACTATTTTTCCCATTGCTATTGAGAGCACTGAAAAGATTCTTCACAATAATGGCATTTCTCTTTCCAATTTTTTATTGACACAAATCTTCAATTTGGAAAGCATATATCTCATATGTTGCATCTAATAAGTGCACAAAAAGATGGCATTGCTCAAACACTATCTTGTTGCTAAAAAACATCTTATATAGTCTTGAAGCCCATAACCGAATGGTTATTTCTGATTTTTTCCCTTCTAAATTGGTAATAATCATTTCATCAATTTCAATTATCCATTTTGGTGTTCTAGAACCTTCATGTCAATTATAATTAAGAGACATGAAAGGTCCTTGTGCATTGTCATGTTCGACATGGTCAATCATGCAATTTAAATTATGACCTGGTAGCATTTCATTCTTCAAATTTTTATTCTCTAAATTTTCAATCCTAGCATTATCGTTATCAATTGGTACATTTTCATTACCCAACTACACATATTCATTATCTAACTCTATGATTTCACCTTCGACCAATACATTGTCAACTTAACTCACATTTAACATACCTTGTCTTTTCCTTTGGTGATTTACCTTGTCCCTTTCCCTTTATGCTGCATTGTCTTTATTTGATACCTTACTTTTGTATTTAGCCTTTCGACTACTACTTCTCCCTATTCAAATGACAATATCAGACACCTAATGATATATTATCAAACCTTTTTTGATCATTTGGGCCCCAAAAAGTCTGTTTCCCAAAACCCATGAAAATGGCCCACAAAAAGTTATATTGTCAGGTCTGCAGTGATAGGAAATATGTTGGGAAAATCATGCCAGTTTAATCAAGTATCCAATCTCAAATTGGATACCTGATATTAAATTGGATATCCAATATCAAATTAGATATCTGATATTGATTCCCAAATCTTGGAGGGAATTATGGATAATGTAAAAAAAATTCATTAACATATATATATATATATGATTATTATTATATATGACTTATTTATGATTATTATATTATATTATTATGATTATTATATTATATTATTATCATTATTATATTATATTATTATTAAATAAAATGATATATGTTATTATTATTATAACCTATAAATATGAGATATATATATACGATTATTATATTATATTATTATGATTTTTACTATTATTATTAAATATAATAATGTAATATATGTTATTATTGTTATTATTATTATTATGAACTATAAATATAATATATTAATATATATATAAATATATATGATTATTATATTATATTATTATGATTTTTACTATAATTATTAAATATAGTATAGACAACATATATTATTATTGTTATTATAATTAATATTATGACCTATGATCCATTTGGTTGGTTCTAATGCATCAACAGGGGTCATAGGTTAAACTATGACCCCTCTCAATGCATTTCATAACAACATACAGATTTGGTTGGTTCCAATGCATCAAGAGGGATCATAGGTTAACATATGACCCCTCTTGATGAATTTCATGACAACATATGTCCCTAGGGGCCCTAGGACCCCTAGGGACCCATTTTGTTAGTTCCAATGTGTCGAGAGGGGTCATAGATTAATCGATGCATTTCATGAAAACATATGTCCTTAGGGGCCCTAGGGCCCCTAGGGATGCATTTGGTTAGTTTGAATGCATTGAGAAGGGTCATAGGTTAACCTATGACTCCTCTTGGTGCATTTCATGACAAAATATGTCCCTAGGGGCCCTAAGACCCCTAGAGATGCATTTGGTTGGTTCTAATGTATCAAGAGGGGTCATAGATTAACCTATGACCACTTTCAATGCATTACATGACAACATATGTCCCTAAGGACCTATTTGGTTGGTTCTAATTCATTGAGAGAGGTCATAGGTTAACCAATAACCCCTTTCGATGTATTTCATGACAACATATGTCCCTATAGGTCTTAGGGCCCCTAGGGATGCATTTGGTTAGTTCTAATATGTTGAAAGGGGTAATAGGTTAATCTATGACCCCTCTTAATGTATTTCATGATAACAAATGTCCCTAGGGGCCCTAGGGATGAATTTGGTTGGTTCCAATGTGTCGAGAGGGGTCATAGGTTAACCTATAACCCCTCTCAATGCATTTCATGATAACATATGTCCTTTGGGGCCCTAGGACCCCTAGGGATGCATTTGGTTGGTTCGAATGCATCAAGAGGGTCATAGGTTAACCTGTGACCCCTCTCGATGTATTTCATGACAATGTATGTCCCTAAGGGCCCTAGGACCCCTAGGGATTCATTTGATTGCTTCTAATGCATCAAGAGGGTTCATAGGTTAACCTATGACCCCTCTCAATGCATTTCATGACAACATATGTCCCTAAGGGCCCTAGGACCCCTAAGAATCCATTTGGTTGGCTCCAATGTGTCCAGAGGGTTCATAGGTTAATCTATGACCCCTATCGATGCATTTCACGACAACATATGTCCTTAGGGGCCCTAGGGCCCCTAGGAGCACATTTGGTTGGTTTGAATGCATTGAGAGACGTCATAGGTTAACATATGACCTCTCTCAATGTATTTCATGACAACATATGTCCTTAGGGGCCCTAAAACCCCTAGAGACCCATTTGGTTGGTTCTAATGCATCGAGAGGGGTCATAGATTAACCTATGACCCCTCTCAATGCATTTTATGACAACATATGTCCCTAGGGGGCCTAGGACCCCTAGGGACTCATTTGGTTGGTTCCAATGCATCCAGAGAAATCATAGGTTAATCTATGACCCCTATCAATGCATTTCATGACAACATATGTCCCTAGGGGCCATAGAGACCCTAAGGACACATTTGGTTGGTTTGAATGCAACAAGAGGGGTCATAGGTTAACCTATGACCACTCTAAACACATTTAATGAGAACATATGTGCCTAGGGGCACTAGGACCCATAAGGACACATTTGGTTGATTCTAATGTGTTGAGAGGGGTCATACGTTAACCTATGATCCCTCTTGATGCATTTCATAGAAACATATGTCCCTAGGGGCACTAGGATCCCTAGGAACCCATTTGGTTAGTTCAATTGCATTGAGAGGGGTCATAGGTTAAGCTATGACCCCTATTAATGCATTTCATGACAACATATGTCTCTAGGGGCCCTAGGGCCCCTAGGGACGCATTTGGTTGGTTCCAACATGTCAAGAGGGGTCATAGGTTAATTTATGACCCCTCTTGATGTATTTCATGACAATGAATGTCTCTAGCGACCCTAGGGCCCCTAAGGATGCATTTGGTTATTTCCAATGCCTTGAAAGGGGTCATAGGTTAGTCTATGACACCTATTGATGCATTTCATGACAACACATGTCCGGATGCATTTGGTTGGTTTGAATACATTGAGAGGGATCATAAGTTAACCTGTCACCCCTCTTGACACATTTTATGACTACATATGTCCTTAGGGGCCCTAGGACCCCTAGGAATTCATTTGCTTGGTTTTAAAATACATTGAAAGGGGTCATACGTTAATTTATGACCCCTCTTGACACATTTCATGACAACATATGTCCCTAAGGGCCCTAGGACCCCTAGTGGTGCATTTTGTTGGTTTTAATGCATTGAGAGGGTTTATAGGTTCACCTATGACCCCTCTCAATGCATTTCATAACAACATATGTCCCTAGGGGACCCTAAGACCCCTAACGACCCATTTGGTTGGTTCTAATGTGTCAAGAGGGGTCACACATTTCATGACAACATAGGACCCTAGAAAAGCATTTGGTTGGTTTGAATACAATGAGAGGGGTCATAGGTTAACCTATAACCTCTCTCGACACATTTCATGACAAAATATGTCCCTAGGGACATTAGGACCCCTAGGGACCCATTTCGGTGGTTCTAAGTGTATGCCTAAAATGTGGGCACACTTCTATGAGTCATTATATTCAAGATTTTTCAAAAATGAGGTCTCGAATGGCGACTCATAGCTCCCTATTCATGGGGTGTAGGGGTTTGTAATGGAGGCCCTCAGTCTGACCTAGTTTGTGCCCATGCAAGTACACCACGAAACAAGAGATTCAATGATCTAATATGCATGCAAATGGAAATAAAAAACTAATCTAAATGATAACAATGCAAAACAATGAAAGAAATGAAATCTAATCTATGAAAAGAAATAACAATGTAGATCTAATCTATGAAAGCAAGATCTAATATATCAATGCAAGATCTAAACTAACATGAAAATCAAAGTATGGATCATGATGATGGAAGCCATGCATGCAAGAGAGAATGAGACAAGAAGATAGAAGTTCTCCACAAAAGCTTTAATATTCAAAACTCCTTCTTCAAAAATCACTCTCCAAACCTACAACATAACAATAGCATAATAATGGGTGTCTAAAATGAGGAGAGGGCTCTCTCTTATAAAGAATATTGGATGATCTAGATTGAGAGGAAAAAGATTTAATCAAGGGTGGAGAAATAATGATCCATGTGAACTAAAGATTCACCAATGAGAAAAGTGGAGTGGTTGAGAAGAAAGTGGAGAAAGGATGAAGATAAGTCCCATATTAAGTGTAGATAAAAGATTTATTTAATTTTTTATTTGTTTTAACTCATTTTTCATCAAAAAGAGATTTAAGTGGGATATTTTATTTAATTAAAAGGGAGCAAGTTCTTTTAATTAAATAGGAAATATTTAATCAAATTAAAAGAGGGGTTTTTCTCTTAATTAATTAAATGTAGATGAATTATTTAATTAAAAGAGAGGTTTTCTTTTAATTAAATGGAGACTTATTTTATTTAATTAAAAGAGAGCAAGTTCTTTTAATTAAATAGGAAATATTTAATCAAATTAAAAGAGAGGTTTTTCTCTTAATTAATTAAATGTGGATGAAATATTTAACTAAAAGAGAGGGTTTCTTTTAATTAAATGAGAACTTATTTTATTTAATTAAAAGAGAGAAAGTTCTTTTAATTAAATAGGAAATATTTAATTAAATTAGAAGAGAGGTTTTTTTCTTTTAATTAGTTAAATGTGAATGAACTATTTAATTAAAAGAGAGCAAGTTCTTTTAATTAAATAAGACTTAGGATAAAATGATCAACCTTAGAAATAAAACAAATTGAATTTGATCAAGGAAATAGATTTGAATTGATTTAATAAAATATTGCAAACCATTGATTCAAGAAATTTGATAAATTGATAAATTGAATAATGGGGGCCCATAGTTTAGGTGACCATTTTACGGTGCATACATTTGCCCCTCTGTGACTAATGTGTGATCAATTTGGGAACACATGTAGTCAAAGAAAGAAATTGAAGTGTGAGGTCAATTTGGGATCACAAAACAACTCAGATGTGTGGTCGAATTGGGAACACAACAGGACAAAGAATACAAATAAATTTTGACTTGAAAAAGTCAAGGATAAAATTGATAAAACTGAATCAAAGATTGAATTTGATAATTACTACCCCCTCATGATCAAAATCGAAATGAGATAGAGGAGAAACAACAAATTGCTAATTTTGATCAAATCAAACAAAAGATAAGGTTCTTGATGTAAGATGAAAGATATAAGAATCATAGAACCAAGGTAGATCATCAAGCATGAAATATTATGCCCCAAAGGTGATTTAGAAGAAAAAAAGTGGGGAAAAAGAAAATGGAAGATAGAGATTTGGAAGATATGGAAAGAAGAAAAGAAAATGCCCCAAAATCAATCAACTATTTAAGATAGAAATTTTGATTGAGATCACGAAAGAAGATAAGGAAATGAAGATCAAAATGTGACCACAGTTGATTAAAAGTCCACAATAAAGATGAAGGGAGAACCCTCTCAAACTCATAATGCAGCCTAAAAATTGTAATGCCCCGTCAAGGGATCCAAAGAATCAACCTAGTATTTCCCTAAGTTTGGTAGCATTTTTTTCTTTTTTTAAAGTAATTACCACTTACAACTTATGCACAATAACGGAAGCAATAGCAAAGTTCATCTAAAGAGTAAACTTAACATATACAATAGATTACATTCTTTAAGATCCGCTTAACGTGAATTACTTACATGAATCCATCTAGTACAACATCCACATGAAATAATATGATAAGTCCAATGATTAATTATTACATAACCAACTGCTCATTCATCCACTGTACATGTCACAAGGTATGAAGGCTTTAAAGAATATACACATGTAGAATAAAGTACATCATCCTATTCTAATCCATGATACATCACATGATACTCATGATACATCATCATAAAAGTCATTTACATCTATCAGAAAGATCAAATAAATAAACTAAGTGCACGGTTCCTCCCAACTGTTAATAGCATTATTAGACCATCATGGATCCTAGCCATCCCTCCATGCGTAACATTCCAAGCACCGAAGAGGTCATCGGTATTATCATAGTAGGAATGCCACTCCTAACATCCTACTAACATAAAAAGTAAAGCATAAGATATCATCATCTAACATATGCTAATCATCAATGAAAGGATACATATCCACCATTACGAAGGACGCATTATCCACAAAGTCTCAACGAATCTCAAATGATAAGAGTGGAAAATACACTACCACCCGACCGCGTGGTACCTAAGTGGTCCACTCCCACCGTACTGAGGAGATAATCTCAAGTCCCAAAATAGATTATCAAAACCACATAGCACACGACTCTAAAGTCCAGGAATCCTAAAAGTATACTGACTCAAAGGTTCCAAACACAAAACAGACATCTACTTCCGAGAGGCACACAATGACATGTAGGAACCTACTATGCAAGCGGGAAAGTGTCATCACATTTATCTCATACAAGTTACCCTGGCAGTTAGCTAAACTCCACGGGTCCATACAGATCTCATGCAGCCACTCGTATCCTTTCATACTGACAAGGCATACTATGGAATGCAAGGTCGCAACCATGCATTCTCTCTACTCCCATCCTAGCCTATACAAGCACTCAAGGCATGGGCGAGAACCAAAACTCTTATCTTTTTAGCTTCATTCAGTTAGTATTAAGTGTGTGAATGTTATCACTTATTAACCAACTTACAATGAGTTACCCTAGCAGCCTCTTAGGGCCTCGGCCCCCATTGCAAGCCATTTCCCGACACTACATGCAGATATCCTACCCTAATGCTCATGGTATCATAATCATAAAGAAAGTCCACAAAATCACCATAATAAGAAATCAACAAATATCCATGATTAAAAATCATTAAATATGCATAAAAGCATCAAATCACCATGAGCAACATCCATAGAAAATCATGAACACAACAGCTCTCTATTGGCAACTGAAGTATCACTGATAATCAAAATATCCATTGGTTCTCAATAACCAGAATATATCTCAAAATCATACTGATCGAAGACTCCAAAATGGTTGAGTCAAAACATGTCACATCATGACATCATCACTAATAAATCCACATATTAGTCCCATCATGGCGACTAGAATATATCCAAGGATAACTGATCGATGACCAAAATAATGGTTAAGTCAAGGGTTCCAGACATAAGAAATCTCAACTATAACAATCAGTATTCACAACCAATTCATGGAGCATTCCATCACATAATCATGGTTGGGCTTATAAAGATCAAATGAAAACATCATCAAGACATCACATTCACATAACCCCCAAGCCTCTGGTAGATGTCCTACACTGGTCAACACTAGTCAACCCAGAACCCAAAACATTAGCATGATGAATACACAATGTAAACACATGTTTTTGGTTTGCTAAGTTTTCAAATTTGAATTCATATGCATATTCTCAATTTTTTTGTATTCCAAGAACATTTTCCTACGTTTTTCCCAATTATAACATTTAAAAGATGTTTCCACTAATCTAAACTTTCATATGCTTCATTTATCTTATGATCTTAAACTATTAATTCCTCATAGTTAAAACTATAAAATTACAAAACTATTCGTCATTAAAAAAGAGATGAATTTATAAATCTTTTATTAATAACTTTAAATCTTTTAATATATATATATTACATATATACATATATATATATATATATATATTTATATTTAAACATATACATACGTACATATATAATATAATACCTTATATATATATTTTTTGCATTTTATAAAATACGGAACCAAATTTTATTAAATTCGATTAATAAAGGAAATCAAATTAACAAGGTTTCCTTAGACCCGAGCCGAATCGATGTACCGTCGGCTATCACTGAGGCGACCAATGCTGCGGGTACCCTGCTGTTGCAGGTACCCTGTGACCAATGCAGTCACGGGTACACTGCGCATCAGGTACTGCACGCCCCATAAATACATGTGTACGGGGTGCGACTTCTGCCCCCACCCAATATGCATAAGTTTTTATGAAATCAAACAATCGCAGCGCGATTTGACAAGTTGTGATTCCTCCATAATAAGGATACCATTATATAAATACATATCATATATATGTGTGTGTGTGTGTGTGTGTGTGTGTGTGTGTGTGTGTGTGTGTGTGTGTGTGTGTGTGTGTGTGTGTGTGTGTGTGTGTGTGTGTGTGTGTGTGTGTGTGTGTGTGTGTGTGTGTGTGTGTGTGTGTATAACAAGGTTTATGTATATATATATATATATATATATATATATGTATATATATATATATATATATATATATGTATATATATATATAATATACAGAATCTCAAATTGTTTATAAAATTACAAGCTTTCATTATCAGAACCTCTCTATGAACTTGTTCTCTTAAGAATTTCTCTGATGACTAATTCTAATGGATTTGTCCATGAATTTGCAACCCTAGTCCATATTATTTTCAGATCTAATCATATAGAATTCTTAAATAAAACTTAATTGCCCCAAATTGAAAATGCACAATGAAGACATATGGAAAATACGAAGAAGACAGGGAAAAGCAAGATGCAAAAGTATCATAATGAAATCACAAGAATCTACCCGGATTCTGATGCTAAATTCGCTTATCCTCAAACACCCCGCAGAGCAAGCTTCCCTTCTTCAGAATTTTCCCGAATCCTCCAATGCCTCAACTATTCTCCATGCTAACCATACTATCCACACTATGTCCCCGCTCTCTCTCCAAGCTATTAAGGAATGCCCAAATATAAAGAGCTTTCGGATAACCCTAGAATGCTTCTAGAATCAGCTGGAAGATATCGCCAACTAAGCATGGACCTATTTCCAGCCTTTTAGATAAGCCCTAGGGTTGTAGACACCATGTGCTTAATTGATGCACTAACCCCCGTGTTGTTGACACATGAAAAATAGGGAATTGCATTATTTCCCATGCAAACTTATAACTCCAATAACTTTTAAATTAATTTTCATTTAAATATTTATAACTCCCACTTTAATCTTCATACTTTTATTTAAATTATTTTTATTTTTTTTTATAACTTTTATTATTAATATTTGTTTATTAATTAATTAATATTTTATAATTTATTATTTATTTTAATTTCTAATTTTTTTTAAATTTAATTCTCCTTTAATTAATAATCAAAATATCAAAATCATGATATTTAATCTCTCAAATAATTAATTGGTTAATTAAATCTATTTATTAAAACATAGTTAATAGAAAATTCACCATGGACCTTCATGATAAAATATGAAAACCCATCATAGAACAATTCATACCAAATCAGTCTAAAAGATTAAAAATCACAAAATATGTCATCCGACACATTCAGTGGGTACTCAACTCAGATACTTGTCCTAACTCACTAGGACAAATGGTTTTAGGGTTCGGGATTTGGACTTGAGAATTTATCTCCCCTCTCTTATCATTGAGATAGTATAATAGGGTACGCTCATCCTGGCAATTTAGGGAAGTCGATACCCGGTACCTGCAACCTACAGAAAAAGCCATGCATGTACATACAAAATATATATATAGTGCTAAGCTAAACAGGCAATGGTAGGAAGTGGTGCATCGTGTAGATCCCGACTGAGCAGGTGACTACGACTCCCTTCCTTAACCACATCAGAAATGCCATACAATAAGAAAACACGCACACCATACACATGCAAGTATGGGGTAAGTATCCATAATAAATCACATAAGATAAACAACCATCTAACTAATCATCAGCAATAACTGGAAACAATATAGTTATCATCATACATACATGAAATATATAGTCTAAATGATCTCATCACATGATAATTGAATCCATAATATAATGTCTGATAGTGTCAAAACAATACCACTAATCCATCTATATAAACTAGTCCATCAAAGTCTGATAACAATAGCAATAATATGTCCAGAGAAGATGTGAAGATGAAGATGACTTTGATGTTAGCTTACCAAATTTAATGTAGCAAAACCATGCTTGCATCAAGGCATAGATGCCAAGATGACCATAACAAAGGTTGTGCAAAAAAAATCAAGGATGATGCCTCAAATCTCCTAAGTGTTTCAAGGGAACAAAAAGAGACACTCTAGAGTTCAGGACCACACCCACAAGCAGAAAACAAATAAAAACATGCCCCATGCCCCAAGTCCTCTAGCTATGCATCATGGAGAGACTTATTAGACAAGGACACTCAACAAAAATCAATAATAGTCAGCACACAAAGAAAAGATCATGACATAAGTCAAGCAGTAAGTGTTGTGTTTAAAATTTAAGTGTGTTAATTGATACTAAGTTCTGAGGATAAGGATCAAATGCTTGCAAGTAGGTAAGATCACATGACAAAATTGGGTAAGACCAAACCAATAAGTGTTGAAAAATAGTTGAAGTTAATGGGTGTTGAAAAAAACCACTTGCGAAGTGTCCTAAAGACTAACACGTCCAAGAGATCAAAGCTAACATAGTTATGCCCCCTAGACAAAGACCAATTCCAAACCAAGGTAACAAGGACAAGGCATGATGGAGAAAGGCTAAGTGTTGAGGACATGGACTAAGAAATAGGGGTGCAAAGGCCTCAAGTAGCGCCCGTTTCCAGGTTTTCACCACTTGGGTTCTTCTTCTTTCTTTTTCTTTTTCCAGGACTTTTTATAATTTTTTTGTATTTTTTCTACCAAGGTGTCTATTTCCAGGTTTTCACCAAGGCACTTTTTTTCTTTTTTTTGGAGATACATCAAAGTGCCTATTGCTAGGTTGTCACTAAGAAGATCATTTTTTTCAGGACATTTTTCAATTTTTAGACTTTTACCAATATATCATTTTTTTGGATTTTTGAAATATATCAATTTTTTTTAAAAAATTTCAGGATAAATAAATATATACAAAGATGCCCCTAGACAGAATGGGCATTATGGATAGAACTTCTTCAAGTGCAAGACATTTATAGGATCACGGAGCTGCTCTCCCTCTGTTGTAGATAGTAAATAAGCACCAGAACTAAAAGGTGTTGTGATAATGTAAGGTCCAGGCCAATTAGGTTCAAACTTACCCTTTTGATCTCTATTTTGTTGATTCTCATGATTCACACATAAGACAAGATCTCCCACTTGAAACTCTCTAGGGTGAACCTTTTTGTTAAATTCTTTTGACATATGCTTTTGATAGGCCCTCATATGGTCAAATGATGCTTTTCATTTCTCATCTAGAAGTTCTAACTCTTGAAGTCTCATGGCACAATAGTTTTCATCTGTAACTAGACCTTTGAGAGAAACTCTAAGTGAAGGAATCTCAACCTCTAAAGGTAACACTGCTTCAGCACCATATGTAAGAGCAAAAGGAGTAGCCCCAGTAGGAGTGCGAATACTCATTCTATAGGCCCACAAAGTTGGATTTATTTGTAAATGCCAATCTCTACCATTCTTATGAACTATTCTGTGCAAGCTTTTAAGAATGGTTGTGTTTGATGCTTTTGCTTGACCATTCCCTTGTGGGAAATAAATAGAGGACCAATATTGTTTTATCTTGAACTTCTTACAGAGTTGCTTAAGGTCCTTATTTTTAAACTGACCTCCATTGCCAGTGATAATCTCAGAAGGAACTCCATATCTACAGATAATATGATTCAAAATAAATAGAGAAACGGTCTTACCCAAGGCAAAAAAAAGTGGGACAGCTTCTACCCATTTAGTGAAATAATCAGTGGCAGTGATAATAAACTTGTGTCCAGATGATGAGTTGGGATGAATTTTTCCAACAAGATCAAAGGCCCAACGTTGAAATAGCTAATGAGAAATAGAAGGAATGAGCTCCCTACTTGGAGTATGTATCAAGTTACCATGTTTTTGACATTTTTCACATGACTTTGCAAAAGCTACTACATCAATCTACATTGTGGGCCAATAATATCCTACCCTAAGCAATCTTCAAGCCATGGCAAGACCATTATAATGTCCCCCACAGATACCCTCATGGATATCAACTAATTCTTGATTAGATTCATCCTTTTCTAAGCATCTAAGAAGTGTTCCATCTAGACCCTTCCTATGCGAATCACCAGAGATAAGGGAATGATGAGAGGCATTTCGAATAAGGTTTTTGCATTCAGATTGGTTAAAGGTTCCAGTTATAATTCCATCATGAATGTACGAGTAAATGGCACCATAACGAGATGACTCATGACCAACAAGGGTACATATAACATGACTATCTTGGGAATCATAGATAGGGTGATCTAGCTCTTCCACCAGGAATTCAAATCTCAATTCATGTTGCTCTAATTGAAGAAGTGAAGCAAGTGTAGCCATAGCATCAGCTGCCTTATTTTCTATTCGAGGGATTTGTTGAAATGAGATGAATGTGAAGTAGAGTCTCAAGAAATCAACCATTTTCTTGTAAGGTACCAATTTATCATTTTTTGTTAGACAATCATCATTGACTTGGTTGATTATCAACTATGAATCTCCATAGATGTGTAACTCTGTAATTCTCCATTCTATGGCCATTTTAAGTCCATTTGTTAAAGCTTCATATTCAGCAATATTGTTTGTACATGGAAATAATAGCTTGTAAGATTTAAGAATTGTGTACCCATGAGGAGAAACAAACAACACACAATAGCTCCTAAACCACTTTGCATAAAGGACCCATCAAAGAACATCTTCCATGTTCTTTCAATCATATATATGAGGTGCTCATTTGGTAAATCAACTTGAATAGGTGCATCATCTTGTAGTGGGAAATTAGCCAATTGATCTGCTATAACTTGTCCTTTGATTGCTTTACGCTCAATGTACTCTATGTCAAACTCTGAAAGAATCATCATCCATTTAGCAAGTCTACCTATGAGGGCAGCCTTACGTAGTAAGTACTTCAGTGGATCTATTTTTGCTATCAGGTGTATAGTGTGTGCAAGCATATAATGTCACAAAGTTTTGGGAAGCAAACACAACTGCAAGGCAAGCTTTCTCAATACTGGTGTAATTAACCTCATATGAAACAAGAGTACGGCTAATGTAGTATATTGCTCTTTCTTTCCCATGTTCATCAAGTTGAGCTAATAATGCCCCCAAGGAAAATTTTGTTGCTGAAACATATAGGATAAGTGGTTTTCCTTGGATAGGAGGCATTAAAATAGGAGGATTTGCCAAGTATTTCTTGATCTGGTCCATGCTTTTTTGACATTCATCATTCCATACACATTTGACTCCTTTATGTAAGTTCTTGTTGAAATGTTGAGCTCTATCTACCAACTGTGAAATAAACCTCCTTATAGATTGAAGATGTCCTTGAAGACTTCTCACTTGACTAATGTTTTTAGGAGGTGGCATATCCACAATTGCCTGAACTTTTTTAGGGTCCACCTCTATCCCTTTTACTGAAATAATGAATCCTAGTAATTTTCCAGAAGTGACTCCAAATGTAAACTTTTTAGGATTTAACCTTAGTTGAAATTGTTCCATATGATCTAGAATGACTTCTAAATCATCTAAGTGTGTATCTCTTTTCTTAGATTTGGCCAAGGTGTCATCCACATAATCTTCCATGTTTTTATGCATCATATCATGAAAAATAGTTGTCATAGCTCGTTGATATGTAGCTCCTACATTTTTTAATCCAAAAGGCATAGCATTCCAACAATAGGTACCCCATGCACAAGTAAATGCAGTCTTTTCTTGGTCTTTAGGAGCTATGTTAATTTGATTATATCCTAAAAAACCATCCATTAAGGAATAAATCTCATAACCCGTGGTCATATCCACTATCATGTCTATATTAGGAAGTGGAAAATCATCCTTTGGGCATGCTTTATTAACATCTCTAAAATTTGTGCAAACTCGAATGGTTTTTTCATGTTTTGAAACTGGTACAATGTTTGCTATCCATTCAACATAGTCAATAGCTCTTATGAATTTTGCACCAAGGAGTTTCTTTAATTCTGCCTTGACTAAGAGAGCTATATGAGGATGCATTTTTTCTCAATTTTTTCTTAAGTGGTTTAACACCTGGAGCTATGGATAAGTGATGCATAATAAGATTAGTGTCCAACCCTAGCATATCTGAATAAGTCCATGCAAAATTAATCTTCTTTTCTTGTAAGAACTTAGTATAGGCTTCTTTTTCTTGTGATGACAAGGACTGAGCCAAATGTACCCTTTGCGGAGCTTCATTCATACCCAAATTGACTGCTTGTGTTGGTTCAATAAGTACTAAAGATTTATCTTGAAAATAACTAGGAAGAGAATCAAGTACCTCATCCTTATGTACCTTAGAGAGGTTTTCACCCTTGGATACATCCTTTCTTTTTAATTTTTTTTGTTCTAACACCGCCACATAGTGGTTTTTGCCATCAGAACTCCTTTTCTTTTTCTTTTCTTTTCTCTTTATTTTGTGACTAAGGTACTTGATATCTGGCTCTTTCATACTAGCAGCTGGTTCACTGGTGGAAGAGACTACAAGTTCAATGGCATTCAAATAATAGGCTATTTCATAGTCATTTTGAAATGTTAAGATTTTAGGTTCTCGGTTGCGTTAGGACCAATCAATTAGATCAGGATGAACAAGGGATAAATCGATGACAGGTTCAAGATTGTGAATATGGATGATATCTTTAGTGATTGAAGATTAAAGGTCTGTCAAGTAACTTCCTAAATTGCCCAAATCAAGATTCATCCTCAAAAGTGAAGAATCGTCCACTAAGGCAACATGTGAGTTCAAATCCTCTAGTCCTATACGTGACTCATTAAATAACTCAAGTTGAGAACTATATGTATGAACAACATCAACATCCATATCAACTTTGGAAGATTCTGAGAAAGAATCCCATTCATACTCGTTGGAACCTACTTCAAAATCTCGACTAGGATGCTTACACCATGAATGCTTGGGATTTTTGGATGTGGAAGCTTCAATACTATCAAGAGTCACACTTTCTTGTTCTAAATTGGCAACTATCTCATGAGATACTAGATTATCTAAATCTCCCCAAAGGAGATTAGTAGAAGGGACCCAATCTTCACACATATCTTGTTGGTTTTCTGAATTAGGTATGTATTCTTCTTCTTCTTCACTATCTAACTTATCAAGGATAGAAGCCACATTCTTACTGTGATCCACATACCCTAGGCCGACTGACTTCTTAGACTTGCATCCAAAAATTTGATGATCAAGGGGTTCAACTCTAGCATCCAATCTATCACTAAGAGGACCATGTCCAGGATAACCCATTTTCTTAACAAAAGAATACCCTCTTCCATAAGCATTAGGTGAAGGAGTGAAATCTTCATTGTGCATATAATTCTATTCTCTATAAATCCAATCTTTAACAACCACATCTTCTTTCTCATCTTGAATAGGCATTGACGACTGTACAAATGTGTCAAATAATGTCATCCCTGAAGAGGATGGTTTCATCTCTTATGAAGGTTTACCATAAGACCTAGGTGAAACTGGTAATGTAGCGAGGGAGTTAAGTTGATATCCCCCCATGCCAAGGTCTATGGACTTAAACTTGTTCTTGCAATTAGCTAAAACTACATTAAAATCATCTGCTTGTCTATTAAGGGGAACATGAGCACTTGCTGAAATCAAGTTGATAGACAAAGTGTTATCCCCAAGAATACATATCTCTGTTCCATTGTAAGGAAACTTAACACACTGATGATAAGTAGATGGTACTGCTTGCATATCATGAACCCATGGTCTACCAAGAAGAATGTTGTATGCAAGGGGTCCAACATCAACTATTTGGAATAAAACATCTTTTTCCACAAGGCCAATCCTAACAGGAAGGACATCCAACCCCTTTGAACTTCTCTCTGCCTCATCATAAGCTTTGATAGTAATCTTTCTTTTGCTATCAATAACATGTTCAGAATAACCCAATGTCTTTAAAAGAGTCAAAGAACAAATATTAAGCCCAGCACCCCCATCTATCAACACACACCTAACACGGGTCCTATGTATCATAATCTCAATATGAAGGGCAAGATTGTGTGGATGGCTCAAAGATTTATCATCTTCCTCTGAAAAGGAAAGATAATGAGGGCTTGCAATATGATTAACCATGTTTTGGAATTGATCAATGTCTAAATTATTGGGGACATTTTCCATGTGCAAAGCATCCTCAAGGACCTACTTGTGTCTCGGAGACAACTCTTAAAGCTCAAAGATTGAAATCTGAGCAGGAGTTCTTTGCAATTGATCAAAGATTATAATTTGACTTGGGATTAACCACTGGTTTTGAAGGAACATTCTTGTATTGCACTTGTTTTGGCTTACTTGGTTGGTTTGAACTAGGCCCTTTGATAACAAGGGGACCTTGACTTTGCGTAACAACATTGAGACTTTGGGAAGACACTTGCTTAGGTTTACTTAACTAGTTTGGATTGGGTCCTCTAATGACAAGGGGACCTTGAGATGACTCTCTAGAGTGAGCACCCCTTAGCACCAAAATAGGTTTTTTGCCAAAGGTAGGAGAGTTCAATTTTAAATTATAACCATTGGGATCTTTATCCTCCATCATGTGGACACTTTCTTCTACAACCTCAAGCATATGGACAACATTTTCTGCATTTGTATAAGTATAATTGATTGCAGCCCTACCATTCTTAGGTTGGGAAGCTTCCCCTTTCTCATACTTGGGCAAAGCCTCTTTGAATGTTGTGTGATCAGCATTGGTATTTAGTCCATCTATTTTAAGTTTTCCATTCTCAATTAGATCTTGAACAATATGCTTGAATCTCCCACATTTTTCAATATTGTGTCCAATGCCATTGTGAAGTTTGTAATAAGCCTTCTCATCCCACCACCATGGCTTAACTTCAGGTATGTAGAACTTTGCAGCATCATAAGGGTGCACAAGATCATGTGCAAGGACCTTTGTGAATATCTCTTCATATGTCTCACCTAATTGTGTAAAGTTACATTTCTATCCTTTAGACCTTTCTTGATATCTTGGTTTGTTACTCTGTTGATTAGCACTAGCCAAATGGAGAACAGCTTGGTCTTTAGGGTTTGAGGAATCCACAACTCCATCATTGACCACTTGTTTGTTCTTATTCCAATTTATGTTATTTCCTTTATCCTTGTTGTTGTTATTATTATGACCATTATTATTGTTGTTTCCATTTTTTGTCAAAATACTTTGCTCTCTCAAAACATCCTCAATTCTAAATGCAGCTTCAATCATGGTATCAAAGGATTCAAAAACCATCTTTTTAACTTCATACTTCATCTCAAGAACCATATTACTAATGAGGATTTCAATCTTTTCTTTCTCAGGAATAGTCCTAGAATAACAAGAGCATTGTTGTCTCCATCTTTGCAAGAAAGTAACAAAGGGTTCTCCTTGATTTTTCTTTGTGTGACATAAGTCCAATAGTGAGACAGATCATGAAAGATTGTATGAAAAGTGTTGAACAAATCTTTGAATTAACTCAGGGAATGTCTTAACAGGAGGAGTTATATTGGTAAACCATTCCATGGCTTAAGCCTTAAGACTCCTTGGAAATAATCTCATAAGATATGAGTCCTCATGATGAAACTCAAAACTCATAGTATAGAACTGACGCACATGATCATTTGGATCCCCATTTCCATCATATTTATCATATTGGGGGATCTCAACTTTTCTAGGAAAATATTTCATGTCAACTCTTTTATCAAAAGGATTTGGACAAATTGAATCAAATGAAAAAAAACTCTTGGGTGCCGATATTTGCTTCATTTGTTTCTTCAATTCATAAATTTCTTCTTTCATGGAAGGATCATGCTATTGAATCCTTTTATCGACATCAAATTTGTAAGGGACCTTAGCACCCTTGTTGATTAAATGTTGAAAGCATGCATCTCTATTTTGGTCCATATATGCTTCCATACGTTGCTGAAAATGTGGATCTTGTGGTATAGCCATGAAATCATCAGAATTATATTCAAATTTGGAGCTACCACCTCCATATTGTGAACCATTATGAGCTTGTTGTGAAGTTTTCCTTGAAACTCTAGGAGATATTGGTCTCCTATAATAATCATGTCTTGAAGCTTGTCTTCCTCTAGGAGCAGGAGATTGTGAAGATGTTCTTGAATATCTCTCACTTTGTGGAGTCTTGGGAGGGGTAGATGGGGGAGAGTTGTTTCCACCACCAATGTGCACAGTGTTGAATTGATTATCAAGTTGTGAAGTCTTGAAAAAGTCTTGTTCTTCTTGACGGGATTTTCTTTCCATCTCAATAATGACTTGCCTTTCTTCCTCTAGGCATTGAAATTGTTCTTCTTTCTTAGCTTTTTCTTCTAGAAGGGATTTTCTTTCATGATCAATTTCTTTTATCCTTCCACTTGCATAACCTAGAGGTGTCATGAGCGGTGTACATGGTCTTGATTGTCTAAATTGATTACCAGTAAATGTTGCATTCACGTGAGCACTAGAAGGCTCACCAATTTGATCATCATTTTGGGCTTCCTCTTCTTGATAGCATAATGTCTTCCTTTCTCATCCCTTTGATGTGCATTCAAATACCTATCCTCAATAAGAGGTGAAGTTGGTCTACTTCCACGAGTGGGATCACCACTCAAAAGGTCAACATTATACTCACTACTTTGATTCTTCTTGTATGGCGCTCTTGTAAAACTCATATCCATAGCTGAATGAGGTGATGCTAAGGGTGTACTCAACTCAATAAGATCACCACTAGGATCACACAAAACTTTTGGAATACTCTCAGGTGATTGAATAAACACAAGTTCCTTTCCCTTACGTCTTCTACGAGTTTGAACTAAGGGTAATTGTTTAAAGACAACTTGAGGTTGCTTTCCTTGATCTACTTGATATCTTGTTGTAACCGGAATGAAAGAAAAGGTACTAATTGATAGGATAACCCTAAGAAACATTGGTACCAAACTAGGATAGTAAAAGCACCAACTTGTCCAAAAGAGATGTGATAAGATAGAATTTTGCAATAGGCATAAACCAACACTGCCACAGAGGTGCTCACAACTTTGGGTGAATACCCTAGCACATATGGACCAGGAGGATGATTTACCCAAATTATAAATAATTAAAATTGATTTTTTTTTATGAAAGTGAATGGACAAGAGATTACTAAAACTCTCCAAGTGTAATATCAATGGATCCAAGTGTATATCTTTCTCAACAAGGACAGTTTCTAACTCACCAACTCCAAACAAGATCTCTTGTGAAATCAATGACTACTAATTCAAGATGTCAAAGCACAATAACCTAAGGTGCAAAAAGACTTCTAACAATGGGGTAAGCAACCTAATCCAAATAGGATCAACCTAGGGAGACTATAAATAATGGGATAACAAAGTTATTTGATCGTAAAGTCTCAGCTCAAGAACTCAGATTTTGTTCATTTTAAATATCCAACTAGATGTATCAATAGATTCTCTATCATGAACCAAGCACACAAAATAGCAATCAAGGATTTCAAGCAAACAATCTTCAAACAATGAGCAAGGGGCAAAGCAACCTTGTGCATGAACAAGTATAGTGACTTAGTATTTCTACTCCTTAAAGGTTCTACTTATGTATGTTCTTGACAATGTTTTAGCAAGCACTTAGAACACAACAACACCATATCAAGTTGTCTACAAGGATATACATGGCTTTCTAAAAGGATTCCTCGATATATGCAAGGTACATGAGGGCCAAATCCATAGATGAGAAGAATTCAAAATCACACAGCCGAGGGGAGACGGTAACCCAAATCTCCTCCTTCACTTCTCAAAGGTATAAAGTTCTTTGAGGCTTAGCTAAGAGTGATATCAAACTCAATTCCCAAGAGAGGTGTCTTTGGATTCACCTCTCAATATTTATACTCCACTGGAACACAGGAGTTGAGGTTGTTCCAAGGGGTGATGAAATCCCCAAGAAGGCCTCCCAAAAATAAAAACTAAGTAATTCACCATCAAAAGTATTCAGAGCACTAAAGGTAGAACACTTAACTCTTCAAGTAAATGTAAAGCAAGTCCAAAAGTGGAACATTTAACCCTTTAAGATAATGTGAAGCGAGTCCAAAAGTGGAACATTTAACCCTTCAAGAGAATGTGAAGCGAGTCCAAAAGTGGAACATTTAACCCTTCACGCAAACTCAAAGTGAGTCCAAAATTGGAACATTTAACTCTTCACACCAACTCAAAGTGAGTCCAAAAGTGGAACATTTAACTCTTCACACCAACTCAAAGTGAGTCCAAAAGTGGAACATTTAACTCTTCACACCAACTCAAAATGAGTCCACACTTTAGAAAACAAGTGAGTTCCAAAAAACACAAAAGGGTTGCCTAGTGGAGCAATTAACGCTTCTTTCCTGTAGACCCCTGCCCCTTAATGTGGCGCTGGTCTTGCAACCATGGGGTGGAAATGAGGGGTCAGTGAATTAGCGATTCTAATAACCGAAGATAGCAATCTAGATCAATCACAAGTAATCTAAGACTGCTAATCAATACTACTCACAAATGAAAAAGGGTTGAACAATGGAATATTTAACTTTCCAAGTAAACATAGAGTGAGTCCACAAAGTGGTGCATTCAACTCCCTATGTAAACAAGGAATGAATCCATACCATCAATCACTTAATGAGATATTTGATATTGGAACCAAGAATTACTTAAGGTTTAAACACAAGCATTCACTTACACAAACTTGTATGAAGGAAAATTTATGTTCATTCATTTCCCATTAAGAGCATCAATTGAAATGTGTTTTATGAAAGCATGTAAAACACTCAAGCCAAACGCATGAGAGGTTTAATTTTAATCCCAAATTTAAAAGTTTTAGAGATAAAAAAAATACCTGGTAATCCTTGCAACGTGTCTTTTTTTTGTTGTACCTTTCATTTACGCTTGATCGCTCGCTCGCAACGAACAAAGCAACAAACAACACAAGCAAACACAAGATATGCAATATATGTCAACTCATGCAAAACTAGAGTTAGATCTGAAAATCTAATTTTTAAGAGTGATAATAATTAGAAAGTAATCCAAATGAAAGCTCACATCATGCATTGATTCATTGTAAAAATTAAATGCAAGCTATTCATTAAATGCCATTTTTTTTAATTGATTTTTGACCTAGTCATAAAGATTGGATCTACATGATATGAGTTTGGATCCAAAACTCAAAATATAGAAAAGTAACCCCTATCAAAAATCAGAGAGCTTTCTAAAAATGCAAAAAAAATTGAAAAGATCTTTTAATTTGTGCTCTAGGGAGTCATTTTCTCAAAATAGACCAATTTTTGCAAATTGAATTATTGATCCCTAATATGACCTCTAAAATCAAAATACAAAGAAACAACTTTATCCAAAATTTTGAAATCTTTCCAAAACTATAAATTTTTCTGAAAAATATGTTAATTTACTCTCGAAAATAATTTTTCATGAAAAATCAATGAAAAATCATAAAACATCAAAAATATTTCAAAAAAATCTAAAAATTGGACCAAAGCTTTTCGGATGAATCAAAAGCTTACCAAAAAAAATTCAGATCAAAATACCTAGCCAGCTAAAAGATATGATCAAATCTTTCAAATCTAGGGGTTCTTTGATTCTCGAATTATTGACACCTGATATGACCTTTAAAATTGAAACAAAAAGAACCAACTTTATTTAAAATTCAGAGAGATTTCAAAAAATATAAATTTTTCTGAAAAATATGCTAATTTACTCCCGAAAATGATTTTTATGAAAAATCATAAAAAATCGAAAATATTTCAAAAAATCTAAAAATTGCACCAAAGCTTCTCTGATGTATCAAAAGCTTACAAAAAACAATTCGGATCAAAATACTTAGCCGGCTAAAAGATATGATCAAATCTTTCAAATCTAGGGTTTCTTTGAGTCTCGAATTATTGACACCTGATATGACCTTTAAAATTGAAACACAAAGAACAAACTTTATTTAAAATTTAGAGAGCTTTCCAAAAATATAAATTTTTTTGAAAATTATGCTAATTTACTCCCGAAAATTATTTTTTATGAAAAATCAAGTAAAAATCATTAAAAATCGAAAATATTTCAGAAAAATCTAAAAATTGGACCGAAGCTTTCCTAATATATTGAAACCCTACAAAAAAAAAATTAGATTAAAATACCAAAAATGTATGCCTAAAATGTGGGCACATTTCTATGAGTCATTATATTCAAAATTTCTCAAAAATGAGGTCTCGAATGGCAACTCATAGCTCCCTATTCATGGGGTGCATGGGTTTGTAATGGAGGCCCTTAGTCTAACCTAGTTTGTGCCCATGCAAGTACACCACAAAACAAGAGATTCAATGATCTAATATGCATGCAAATGGAAATGAAAAACTAATCTAAATGATAACAATGCAAAAAAATGAAAGAAATGAAATCTAATCTATGAAAAGAAATAACAATGCAGATCTAATCTATGAAAGCAAGATCTAATCTATAAATGCAAGATCTAAGCTAACATGAAAATCAAAGTATGGATCATGATGATGGAAGCCATGCATGCAAGAGAGAATGAGACAAGAAGATAGAAGTTCTCCAAAAAAGCTTTAATATTCAAAACTCCTTCTTCAAAAATCACTCTCCAAACCTACAACATAACAATAGCATAATAATGGGTGTTTAAAATGAGGAGAGGGTTCTCCCTTATAAAGAAGATTGGATGATCTAGATTGAGAGGAAAAAGATTTAATCAAGAGTGGAGAAATAATGATCCATGTGAACTAAAGATTCACCAATGAGAAAAGTGGAGTGGTTGAGAAGAAAGTGGAGAAAGGATGAAGATAAGTCCCATATTAAGTGTAGATAAAATATTTATTATATTTTTTATTTGTTTTAACTCTTTTTTTATCGAAAAGAGATTTAAGTGGGATATTTTATATAATTAAAAGGGAGCAAGTTCTTTCAATTAAATAGAAAATATTTAATCAAATTAAAAGAGGGGTTTTTCTCTTAATTAATTAAATGTAGATGAACTATTTAATTAAAAGAGAAGTTTTCTTTTAATTAAATGGAGACTTATTTTATTTAATTAAAAGAGAGCAAGTTCTTTTAATTAAATAGGAAATATTTAATCAAATTAAAAGAGAGGTTTTTCTCTTAATTAATTAAATGTGGATGAAATATTTAATTAAAAGACAGGTTTTCTTTTAATTAAATGGAGACTTATTTTATTTAATTAAAAGAGAGCAAGTTCTTTTAATTAAATAGGAAATATTTAATTAAATTAAAAGAGAGGTTTTTTTCTCTTAATTAATTAAATGTGAATGAACTATTTAATTAAAAGGGAGGTTTTCTTTTAATTAAATGGGGATTTAATTTATTTAATTAAAAGAGAGCAAGTTCTTTTAATTAAATAAGACTTAGGATAAAATGATCAACTTTAAAAATAAAACAAATTGAATTTGATTAAGGAAATTGATTTGAATTGATTTAATAAAATATTGCAAACCATTAATTCAAGAAATTTGATAAATTGATAAATTGAATAATGGGGGCCCATAGTCTAAGTGACCATTTTAGGGTGCATACACTAATGCATTGAGAGGGTTCATAGGTTGACCTATGACCCTTCTCAATGTATTTCATGACAACATATGTCCCTAAGGAACCTATTTGGTTGGTTCTAATACATCAAGAGGGGTCATAGATTAATCTATGACCCCTATCGACACATTTCATGACAACATATGTCCCTAGGGGCCTTAGGACCCCTAGGGATGCATTTAGTTGGTTGAAATACATTGAGAGGGATCATAGGTTAACCTGTGACCCCTCTTGATGCAGTGCTCCTAATAGGACAGATCATCAAAAGTGATCATTGTAAGCCTTAACAGGCCAACTTTATGCTACAGTATTGAAGTTTTATAAGTATCATCCCCACCCCAATTTTACTTTCTATTTGAAAGGTTTCAGGGTCACCAAATCATTCCATTCAAGTGTTATGAATGTTTTATATTTTTAGTTTCTCATGCATGCAAGTAGATCAGATTTGATGAACTAAATGGTAATTGAATTATCACAATTAGATCAATAAATGATAAATGGTATATTGCTATAAAGTGTTGAATTTAATAAGGTTTTCAAGGTTACTAATTCACCCCTCCACTCTCAGTAACCTAGAATAGTCTTGAATATTTCCAACAATTGGTATCAAAGCTTTGTGGTTCTCAAGAGAAAGTTTAATAGATTGAGCAAAGATCAAGAATATGGAGATATTCAGACTTGATAAGGCAATTGACAATCAAAATTTGGATCTAGGAATGGCCATTACACAACTCAAGAAAGCTAAGGAGCAACTTTCCCAATCCCTAAAAAGAAGGAAGGAACTTGCGAATCAAATGAATGATCATCAGTACATTGAAGAAAGAATTGAAGACTTTTTCCCTTCAAGCAATTCAAATTAAGAAAATGATGTAATCAAAGAACTCTTAGAGAAGAATGGTTCCCTGCAAGAAGAAGTAAGAAAGCTCAAAAGAGAACAAGAAATTTAGTCAATAAGGTTATGTGAAATCTTGGAACAAAGGAACAAGATGAAAGAAGAAATGGATGGAAGAAACAATGAGATCCAGAACCAAATCCCTTCAACATGTAGATCTTATGGATCAAATCTCCAATGCGAATGAGAAAATCATGAGCCAAAGATAGATTAATGAAAGATTAAGAAATGATCTAAATTTGGAAAGACAACTCAATGAAAGAGTGAGAAATGAGCTAAGGTCAAAAAATTAAATCAGTGAAAGATTGAAAAATGACGTAAACACTAAAAAGAAAATCACTGAAAGAATGATGAAATCTCAAGTAGACATGAATCAATTAAATCAACTAAATGAGTAGAATCTATATAGACAAAAGGATAAAGCATGAATTGGATATAAAGAAGAAGGTGAATCCTCCAAACAAGGTTTTTAAAGGAATCAAAGACCTACTTGCAATCATTTTTGGAAGATAGGTCATACATCAAACAAATGTTGGAGTAATGAAAACCTAAATTCAATAGAAAATGCTACAATTCCAGTCGTCATGGTCATAGGGCCAATGAATGGAAAGAGAAACCAAAATTTAAAGGAAACTGTCATAAATGCAAGAAAAAAGTTCACAAGGAATCTGAATGCAAATCTAAGTCATTCGATCTAGCAGAACATATTGTGAAATTAATATTTGAGACTACAACACTTTTTGTAGATATCATTACTATGGAGAATTTGGACACATTGGCATTAACTATGTTAAACATCATACAAGGAAGAGAGATACCACCACAAGATGTTTCACTTGTATCAAACTTGGTCATCTAGCCAAGAATTGCATGAATACAGGTAGAGTTGAAGATGAAAAGAAAGAAAAAGAAAATAACAATTGAAAGCAGATGAGACATGTCACTCAAAATCTACTAAACATGCTAGTTCAAGGAATTATGGTCATGTCACTCAAGAAGTGGGTGACTCCACCATTTTCAACTAGGTTTCCAAAGAAGAACTAGAACTACGCTCTCATGATCACATTCAAACAGTTCTAATTGAAAAATGACAAAGATCCAAATCAATATTCAAGATACAAAGAGATCGCTGAGGAAGATCGGTATCAATTATCACCAAGTTACCTTCTTTATTGAGCAAGGTCAAGTCATAGACTCTACCGAGCAAGGTTGGGAGTAACAAGTCACACATGGTTACTGAGTCACGAGACCTTCACCAAGTAATCAATTGAATAGTGGATGATAGAATGTCAAGCATGATTTCATCACAACTACCTTCATACCAAGCATTAATGGAAAAAATTTAACAAAAATTAGGAAATCAAATTCATTTTCATCGAGAAATCTAAGTGTTATTGCGAAGAAGTGAATTGTAGAGTGATCAAGCAACTTTGAGCCAAATTTCTAGCTAATTTCTTCAAAGTTCTCATAGCTTACCAAGTAGCCATGGCATCAAGTAGTAGTAGAAAAGCAAGGAAAGGGTAAGAGATGTTGGTCTGAGGAGTAGAATGGAAAGCACCTAATTTCAAACTTATGCCAACGATCGCTGAAACTCTTGACCCAAATAGAGCACAATCATAGATTCCTCCAAAGGTACTACTCATTAACATCATTCAAACTCATTTTAAGTGTGCAATTTAGGAAATTATAACCATATAAATGGATGATGCCCTAGGTGAATTGTGTGTGAATGGGATTCTTAAACTTGAGCATAAACATTTGGAAGACAAGGGTTTAACCCGCATTCCCTACCTGCCCCAAAGTTTTCAAATAAAATGGATTTGATACATCCTAATCTAGATTCACAATGGTCAGTTATGGCATGAGAAACCTATCATGATAACTAAGAAGATGATTTATTGCATTACTGGTCTTCCCATGCTCACTAAAGCCAAAACCACCAAAACCCTAGGTCAAGCTGAGTTAGAAAAGAAAACCCTATCTGAGTGGGATGATAGAGGTATGAATATTAGTAGTATAACTGATGAAGAACTTAAATTCAGCATACATGTGATAGCTCAAAAGATTTATAGTTCTAGCTATCTCAATAGTGTGTCATGTGAAGCTATTGACTTGGCTTACAAGGTTGTGAAGAACAATTTGTCATATGATCTTGCAGATTTGTTGTTGAAGCAGTTCAACAAGAACATGGAAAGTATCAAGACTTCCAAAAACAACCCTTAAAAATTTGGTTCTTTGTTGACTTGCTTATTTTTCTATGCTCAAATTTTTTTCCCTTCAAAATGCATGGTAGTATGGAGAAAGGATGTGTGAGTGTTATATCAAATCAATGAATATATTTCTGAAATGGGAGAGAATTTTGTTAGCATAATGGATAACTATTTTGATGTCTTTGAGAAAATGAATAAAAGATTTAGGATACCTAGGAAATTGGTTGAAGATTACAAAGATAATGTTGGCTTCATGGTAGACTGTGACAAAGTTTACATTCAGGCAGTAAAGCCCAGAATTGTATGGGTAAAACCTCTTCCCTATGAGGTAAACATTGATGAAGTAAAAGACATTATTGAAGCCCTAGTGAATAAACCTATTGATCTAAGGCACCATACTTTGGAACATATTATGAGGCAAAGGCAAGAATAGAGCTTGAAATTAAGCTTCCATGGGTGGTTAACAAAGGCAAGAAGAGGATAGCCAAACTCAAAATAAGCACACCTCTTATGTTGATTGAGGGTAAAGGAGAAGATGTTGAAGAAGCAAAGGATGAAGAGGAATAAAAAAAGGAAGAAGAAAGACAAGGTGATCATCACCAAGCCACCTAAACCATCCACTGCAATCTCAACAAGGAGGTTCAAGAAGAAAGGCAGTGATATTATCTTTAGCAAACCTCCTCCCACCTTCCAAGAAAAATTGAAACAATTGGAAGAAGGTGTGGGTATAACCAACTTCAAATACTTGAAGTATGAAACTAGGAAAGAGGCAAAAAAGAAATAGGTTGAATGTTAACCAAAATGGAAAAATGGAAGTATTCACTAGATCAGATAGCCTCCTAAATCTATAATGAATTATTAGAGAAAATAAAGCCAAGATGGGACTTTTCTATGCAAGCAGCAAAAGATATCTATGCACAAACCCTAAGGTATTTGCTACCTAGCATGATAGATGCTGAGGTAATAGAGTCCTTAAAGAAAAATGAAGATAAGATGACTCCTAGATTTAATACTTGTTTAATCTTGATCAAGGATATAGAGCATGTGGTTAAGAATTCCACAAGCATGTGGAAGAATGTTTATCATTTGCATAGACAAAGTGACTTCCCAGTAGAAGTTAAGGATGATGACAGTAATGATGAGGAAGAAAAAACTTACACTAAGCCCACACATTTTGACAATGAGGAAGTTGAAGAAGATAAAGAGGAAGAAGCTACCCAGGAAAAAAATAAGATGATGAGACTGATGCTATGAAGGTAGCAACTAAAGTGATTGCATCACTTCCTCACTCTCCAAGAAAATTTGTAGCCATATCAAGCTCAAAGATAGCTTCAGCAACTTTGATTGTGAGCATAGTAAATCCATCAAATATCCAATCACTCTTCAATCCCTCATAGTTTAGCACATCATTGATAGAAGTGTCTACCACTTCATCTACCGAGTTGTAGCCTCCCTCTTCTTTAGCCACTGAGTCAGCATCATCAGCAATTGATATAATATATTCTATAATTTTGTGTTCTTCTATAGTAAGTACAATTTTGAATACTACAATTTTTTCTACTATAGTTTTTGATACTTTTGTAAGTACTTTAGTTTTGAATTTAGTAAGCATACCAGTTAGTATTCCATATGTTGGCACTATACAAATTTTCACTGCTAGTCCTACTATCTCTACTATTGTTTCCATACCGAAAAAGGCATTAAGTATAAGGATAGTTGAACCCAAGCTTCAACCGAGTACAAGATTTATTGGTAGAGAAAAGGAGATAGAGGAGGATATAGACCTAGATGAGGAGATTGAAATTTCCAAATGGGACTTTGATAATCTCGCTGCGGATCAAATGCATATAGCTGGTCAACTCCTCCAAAAGAAGGCAAAGTATAAGAGATTGAGAGAAGAAAGAGATAGGGAATATAAAATCATAGATGATGCCAAGAATATTTTGACTAAGGTGATAGGTATTGAGATAGATTCTTCTCAACCTATTTTATTGCAATTAGAAGAGGTAGTCCAAAAGTTTAATGAGGACTCTAGTGGTCAAGATAAATTGATTGAGAAAGAAGAAAAGAAATTTGATAAAGTTTTCAAGGTTACTGATTCACCCCTCCCCTCTTAGTAACCTAGCATAGTCTTGAATATTTCCAACAATGACCCCTCTCAATGCATTTCATGACAACATATGTCTCTAGGGGCCCTAGGACCCCAAGGGACCCATTTAGATAGCTCTAATGCATCGAGAGGGGTCATAGGTTAATCTATGATCCCTCTTGATGCATTTCATGACAACATATGTCCCTAGGGTCCTTATGACCCTTAGGGACCCATTGGAAATGCGTCAAAAGGAGTCACTAGGGGCCCTAGGGACATATGTTGTCATGAAATGCATCGAGAGGGGTCATAGGTGAACCTATGACCCCTCTCGATGCATTTCATGACAATATTATATTTAGTAATAATAATAATATAATACTATATATTTAATATAATAATAATATATTATTAGATTATATAACAATAATAATCCTATATATCACTAGATTATATATTTGATAATAATAACCATATATATTATTATATATAATAATCATATAATATTATTTTATATATATATATATTGAATTATAATAATATTTATCATATATATTACTATATTATATTTAGTTATAATAATAATTATACTTATAACTATATTATATTTAATAATAATAATCATAATAATCATACATATTACTATATCTAAAAATTATAATCATATATAATAATAATAGTTAATAATAATAATCATAATCATATGTAATAATAACAATGCGCACACTTCCCAAAAATAAATTTCCCTCTAAATTTTCCCTCTAAAGTTTCCCTCCAAAATTTCCAATGTGGGTGGTTTCCCTCCCAATTGGAAAATTCAGAGTAATCGACACCCGATTTCATATCGGGTATCTGATCTGTAATTGGATACCCAATCTAAATTCAGGTATTCAATTAGGCTTGCTATTTATCAAACCTATTTGATCAACCCAAAAAACGTGTTTGAGAAGGGTTTCACTGACACTCAGACTTTCAGTAGCCATTTGACTATGTCATTTTCATCAAAATTGAATGAAACGAAAAGAGTTTTATTATAACACTCTCAAGATTCCATCAATATAATTGCTATCAAATTCTGAGTTTAATAAGTATTTATTAGTTAATTTTCGATGAAGATGATTGTAAAGTGTTGATTGACATACTGATTAAAAAATAGCTATAACTTTCAAACAGTATAACATCTTTTAAATCCAAAAGTTGCATCACATTCTATGATTCACCTAGTATATGAAAATAATAATAATTTGTAAAGTTTTCAATTAGTTAAGGTGGTCAGACACGGGAGTTTTTTTATTCTGAAAAATTTTTAGTTGAAAATTTATATTTAATTATTTATTTGGAATAAAAATACCCAAAAATATGTGTCACATCTAGGCATGAGTCTACTTTTTATACCTATAATTAAATTTTAAAATATTATCATTTAATTTTGATTAAGGTGGTCAGACATACACCTACTTTTTATTTTCACCATGAAATTTTCATAGTACTACATTAAAATCCAAACTTTTGACCAATCAAATATATTTTTCTCCAAATAAGGCCTAGTAGTTTTGAAACTACATTCAATTTCCTATAGATTATTTTCTTACAATTTTTTTATATAAAGTCCAAAACCACTTTAAAATTATGTGTCAAGTTGACATAACCCTGATTTGTTGATTTTTCACTACCACTTAAGGCCATAGTTTGGTCAACCATGATCCTGCACTTACCCTTATGCGAAGAGATTATCAAATGATGTAGTGGCATAGATAAAGGTACTCAGTGCATACTACATTCAATTCAAAACATTTACTTATCTAAGGGTAGTGAGTATGCTTGTAAATCCTTAAAAAATTCCAAGATATCCTACTGATAGACTTTTTCTCTTAGAGATCGCCTGACAGCTCTCATCTGTTTACAACATAGTTAGAAAGCAATGCAAACATTGTTGTACATGGCTTCTAATCATATGACCTTTTCAAGTGAAATGTAAGCAAGATATTCCTTATCTTGAGTATGAATGGGATCAATTACTATTGGAACAATATAATTCTCTGCAGCCATGTTTTGATAACATTGGGAGAGTACAATATCTAGCAGGTAAACAATTCACACATGAAGAAGCCATCAAGGACCACTAATGAACACTATAAATGACTACGATATCTGAATAAGGAATTATTGTAGAATGACTTTGTATTTGGTGGAAAAGATTTTAAAAATAAAGATTTCATTGTAGATAAGGCAACAAGACTCAGGGAAGCTACTTGACCCTTTGTTCAACCAAGATAAAATTGGGGAATAGCCCATTGTGAATGCTGAGGTTAATAGGGAAGAGAATGTTGATATTAACCATAGGGCAAGGCACATTGTTAAAATGACATAGGATAGGATCAAGAAACCATTCAAACTTGATCCAATACCTAAAATAGTAATTTTTAATGCACAAGCCTACCTAGCCAAAGGTAAACGAAAAAAAGTCACCATCCCTACCTTTGTAGCTCAGTCACCAATAAGACCCGAAATGGTATACCAACTTGATAGACCAGTTGGATACTATCACCCTAAAGAGAGAAAAGGAAAGGGAAAAAGAAAGAGGAATTCTCCCTAGGGATTCGAGCCAAAAGAGGGTGAAATCCTGGCACCTCCCTAGCAACAAGAAGAAAATGTGCAAGGGCCAAAAGATACTAGAGCTTCTCAAGTCTAGGTAGACCCTCAAGTGCCACTAGCTACACCTAGCCAAGCAGAAATAGAGGTTAAAATTCAAAAGGTCTCTCCACAACAAAAAATAGAATAAGCATCCCCTTCCACACCCAAGAAAGGAAGAAAGATTAAGACTCCATTCAAGAAGAGGCAAAGGGTGATCAGGAGGGTAGTTCCTTTCCCATCTATTCTAGAACCTATCCCTAAAGAGGAAGAAGAAGAATAAGATGAGGATAATATACCTTTGAATAGGAGAACTCAGCTAGCAAGAGCCACGAAGCAAGATAGAAGGAGAAGTTCTACTACTACATCACCATCAATCCCAGAAGAACCTCTACAAACAACTACATTAGAGGATGAAATGCAGCAATGGATTGATGAGTAGGATGTAGAGGGCACTTACATATTTAAGATGTCAAATTTTGATTTCATGCCTATAGGCACTAAATTAGTGGGAGACAAGATCTAGGATACACTGACCAATGAGCCCCAACAACAAGATTAGACTCAAATGCCACCAGAATGACAAGGTCCTAGTCTTCCTCCTCCATCCCAATTACAAGTCACAGTTATTGATAAAGTCTCTAGTATTCCCCTACCTCCAAGTGTTGAAGAAGAACAAATTCAAAAGGAATAGGAGGAAGAACCATAGAAAATATCAATCAATGAAGTGTCTTGAGAAGGGAAAATGGTTCAATATCCTCAGCAAGCTCCCCAGGACACTAAGGTAAGAACTATGGGTTCCACTAAAATAAAGACTACATAGGGAGAGCCATTACAGAGGGAGAGAACCCTAAAGAGGAGAAATAAGGGAAAATGGATAGCAAAGTAGACTCCTTCATTCTCAAGAGGTAGGCCTTCGGTGGAACGGGTCCCAAGGTGGTTGCACAAAGAAGTGATAACAAATAAAAAGCCATGATTCAATGCTGATAAAGATGACATGATTTAGTTTCTTGAGGTTTTGAGAAAGCCCAGGTCTCCCTCAAGAGAGGCAAGAGCATTAACATTCATCAACAATGATCAAAATCAAGATTTGTTCACGCAAGTGGCTATCCCTCCTCCTAATTCAGAAATACAAGATTTGGGTCCACAAGATTATCAGATTAGAGAGGTTATGCTTGAGAAGCCCACATTAGATATACCTGAGTTGATAGTTACAATGGGGATGAAGGAGGTGTTCAGAAGTTTAGAATAGGAAGGGGCAGAACTAATGACACTTTATAGGTAGAATGAAATCCTAAGAGGATATTTAGCTAAAATTATTGGTCTCTTAGATCTTGAACACCTTGAGGAGATTTGGGTCTCTTAGAGCTAGGGGAGGAGTACAATTGGATCCATTGTTGAATGCTTGATAGCAATGGCGGGAAAGTTTTGAGGAAAAGGGTGTGCTTATCATCCAAAGAAATCTAAAGCTACTTCATGCTATATAGGAAAATGTAGATAAAATTGTAGCAATTTTGAAGCAAGATTTCAGTATTATAGATGAAGTACATGCATGGGGAAAAGATTTACAGATATTATAGGCAATAAAGGGGTAGAGATACAAAATTATTATGGATATATATACTATGGAAGAGTTAGATTTGATTGATGATTGGATAGAGAAAATAGCAGATAGAAATAAAGTAATGGAGCCATTACATGTAGAGATCCACTGGCTCAAGGACCAAGCCTGAGAGAAAATTTTGGAGGTAGAGAAAAACTACAGTGATGCATGTCTAGACATATTCAAAGATGATGCATGGGAGAAATTGATGCTATTTTAGGTTGTAGAAGAGAAATTTAGGAAGATTTTTGAAGAAGTTTCTAGTGATGAGGATATTTAGCAAAAGATTACCGGCAAAAGATTAATGATAAATATAATGCCTTGGATTTACCAGATATGAAAAAGATCACTAAGATTATTAAGAAATTCAAGAGCAAGCATCTAGACATATCTCTGGTATGAAGGGGGGTGAAACCAAGAAACTAGAATTTTAATTTTGACATGCAATGAAATTTTGTAATTTTGGACCTTTGAGGTACACTACTATGTTGGTGTGATGGTGCACTACTATGTGAGGTGTGTTGTTGCACTTTTTGCAAAAAAGTGTTGGAAGAAATTTTGAAGAAGCTAGAGATGCACAGGTGTGTAGGTGCACTTTCTTCCAAGGTGTACTTCTCCAAAGGTACATCGATAGTTAATTGCTTGTTCCAAAATTAGAGCTTTCCATGCATTGGAAATGCATTCTGACAGTAGTTTAACTCTGAAAGATGCCCAGTGAAGGAGAAACTTTTATTTTTGATACTTCCAAACACTTCTACTTCGACTAAAAGCTTTCTTCTTCTTCTCTCATAATTTCTTTTTTTTGTGACATGTAAAGGCTTATGCATCCAATTAATAAATATAAAAATGGATGGACTTCTACTAAGCACCAGTTAGATTGTTATTTTGTATATAATTAGTTTGTTTTAATAAATTAAAAGCATATTATTGCATGAAGATATCTCTCACTCTCAACACAAATTGAAGAGATGATTTCTTATAAATACTAGATTATAATATGTAATCAGGGCCGCTATTATTTTAAAATAATATATGTTTTTGGTGCTCACATTTGGAGTGTAGTGATTCTTTCCTAAATGGGTCATTGTTTTGTGAATTTATGTTCATGGAATTTTGATTGAGCCAAAATTTTATTGTGTTATTTCTGGTTGTGCAATCTTTTAGTTTTAGTGTTTGCTATAGTTTTATGAATTTGGCTAACATATCTAGCTCAAGAAGAAATCACCAAATTGTGCTTGCATAACTCTTTGTCTTGCATGAGTGCACTTTTTGTGGCCTTGCAGTTTGATGAAGAGTAAAACATCATACAGTTATTAAGTTCCCCACTAATAATTGTATCAGTGGAATCAAGGAAGCACTGCTCCTATTTTCATTGGTTACCCACTGATTTCTCTAAAAGCTTAACTTGTAGATGTGTTATTTTCTATAGCTTATGTCCATTAGAATTTTTCTTTCACGTTATTTGCTTTAAATTTCTTGTTATTTTCTTTACTAACCACTTATTAATTTAGGAATTCATATTAGTTGCATTGTTAGATTGCATTCATAAAAAAAAAAACTAGAAAAACATAGTTCTTTTGCATGTTTATTCCTTATGAACAAAAACATTTATCTTCAACTGAGCAAATTCTAGTAGGTCACAAGATCACTTGGAACCTTGGAGTTGATTCACAAGATTGACTTTTCAAGAGAGGAGTTTAAAAGAATTCTTGTCATTCAACATCATGCATAATGACAGCTCAATAGAAGTGGCGCTTGAAGGAGGGCCGCCATTTTGATTTCCAAAAGAGAAAGAAATTATGCCAAAGTTTTGAAATTTTGCACTTTTTACCAATTCAAAAAAAATTCTAAGTTTTTTGACAATTCAAGTGTGCTGGTGCATTGGTGCACTACTGCTCTAAATTCTAAGCTATGCCTTATTTGTGAGAAAATGTGCTTTTGCAGAGTTGCACTTTTTCTAGAACTGATGCAAACTGGAGAATCTTGATCCAAAATCCCTATTTCAGCAAGCTTTGAGATCTTCCCCAAGTGCACACAATTTTCTCAAGCTTAACCAATTCCACAAGCCTCATAGTGATAAAGGAATACCTTGAATTCAACCACTTCCCTTCAACATTTCATCATCTTCTTTAACTCCACCTCCACAACAACCACCTTTGAGTCCACCAAATCTTCCAATGGTCTTTTTCACAAATGTTGTAGATTCACCAATTAAATTGAGAGGTGCACTCCATGACCTCCCTAAGAATCTCAAGAAGTTTTTCCCAAGGTTCATTTATGGAGAAACATAAATTGTTGAAGACAACATCAAAGTATTCAAAGAAATTTACAACCAAAAATAGATTGCCAATGAGGATTTGGTCCTTAGTTTATTCCCTTACTCTTTGGTGGAAGTTTCCTACAATTGGTACATCAATTTGCCACCTAAATGTATTGGATATTGGGATACCTTCAAAAAATTGTTCTTAGAACAATTCAAAACTTTTATCAACCTAGTAGTGATACTTCAACAATTCATATCAATCAAAAGGGATCTAGCTGAGATAGTTTTGCACTTCAATCATCGCTTTCATATGGCATATCACAAATTGGAAACACCATACACTATACTACTTGAAGTAGCTATTCAAATTTACTTAAATACTATGGACCCTCTTACTACTATCTTTCAGAGAAGACTTGTCGTAGCAAATATTGATACATTGGAAAAGGTCTTTGCAGAAGCAATAACTTTTACTAAGCAAGCCAATCCTAATGGAGGAGGATTGATGCTTCCAACCCAAGTTTTCACAAAAATACCAACATACCTTATTGGAGTACCTATGATGCTTGGTCAATTCATAACTATGAATCCAATTCTATTGCAATAGGCACCTGCTCCGCAAAACTCCACTTTAACATATCCAGGGTATGAACCTCTGAATACTACTTAATTTGAACAAAAGGCAGTAGTGCCCACTGAAGTAGACAATAGTTTTATTTTTGAATTTGGTCAGATGAAAAAGACTATGTCACAAATGAACAACAAGCTAACTCATCAAAGGTTGTCATAGGGATAGAATAATAGTTTTCAAAGGAATAACATTGGTCCCTACAACAACAATTATGGCCAAAATTATACCAAGAACTTTAGTGGGAACAATAATAGTGGGAATAATAATACGTGAAATAATAATGGAGGAAACAACATCAATCCTCCTGATTGTAATAATGGCTTCCAAAGATAGAACCGATAGTGGAATACCCATCTGAATAATGGAAGCATTCCTACAGAAAATAACAACAATAATGTTCAGTACATAGATATCAATCAATATGATGATGGTCAAAATGCATCTAACAATGATGGTTCATATTATGATGGAAATCAAGAAATGACTCAAAATCCACAAGTAAAAAATAATGTTCCCCCTATGCAATTTAATGCTATGTTATTAGAATCCTATGATTCTACACAAAGTACACAGATAGAGCAGCTAGTAAATGAAGAATTTGCATTCCCATTTAGCCAAGAACCTAACCTTCAGCATGAAGAGATGTTTTCTTTTCACAATGACAATCAAAATATGTACAACTTGAGAAGTAGAAAGGAACCTCTAAAAAATGGAATTCCCCCAGCATTACAACCAACTCCTCCCAATCCAAGAGTGAGTAATAATCTGCAACTAGTTAAACTACCATATGGAGGAAAACAAAATCAAAACCAAGGAAATGTACCAATAGTATTCAAAAACTTTTCTTGGTATACTAAAAAGTATAGTGTCATAGAAGACCTAAAACAAAAAAAGGCCAACATATCCATGTTTGACATGTTGTAAAATTTTCCACAACAACGAGAAGTGCTTATGAAGATTCTAGACCATACAAAGACCTCCCACAATATGAATACTACCTCTCAAAAAATAGCATCCCAACAAGTTAATGTTGTGAAGGCATTGCCCACCATGTTTAAAGACAAGGTTGAGGTGCCCCCATTTTTTCTCAGCATCAAGATATATAAGAAGAATCTTCACAATTTCCTTTTTGATTTAGGAGCTTCATGTAATGTCATACCATTGTCCATAGCGCAAAAGTTAGGAGTTATCCCTCAACCTGCCAATCGAATAGTGATACAGTTGGACAAAACAAAGGTGATTGTCATAGGCATACTAAAAGATGTGTGGATATAGTTAACAGTTGACCCATAAATTCAAGATGTCATTGATATACATGTGGTTGATATCCTAGAGACATATGGATTAAGTTTGAGTAGATAATGGACAAAGTGCCCAAGGGGATGATTTTCCATGGATTTCACTCAACTTTGGTTACCATGGAAAGGTTTGAACAATCAAATCAAAATAGATGCAAAGCCAAAGTTTAAAAAGATCATTATAGAATATAATGTTCCTAATGAGGTAGGCTTCTTACAAAATAGATTTAGGCTCCTACAAGGTAATGGTTTTTAGTATGACTTCGACTAAAATATTAGATGATCAAGATATGGACTCCATGATTTCAACCCTAAAAGATGAGGTGATAACCTAATTCATAGACCATATGATGGCTAATTTAGAATGTCTGGGAGGAGAAATTGACCTAATATCCTCCTCCTCCTAGGATTTTGCCTATTACATAAATTTAACCATTCAAAGTTTGAATGTTCATCATGTCAAGAAGTAGTTGCTAAGGTGTTAATGCAAATGATGGGAGTAAAGAAAGTCAATGATCCACAAGATGAACCCATAGAAAACCAAAGTCTTAAAAATGTGTCTAATGCTATCGAAGAGATTGAAGGGGAAATTGAAGATATAAATGTGTCATATAGTGATACTTCTTCAGATGGTGGAGGTTTTTCTTCTCCTCCACCTAGAATGATTAAAGTACAAAGAAGAAGACAATACATAAAAGGTCAGGGATGGACTTTGGTAGTCATCCATCATAAACCCAAAGTAGATGAAATCAAATAATTCATAGGTGAAATTCAAGACAAACTAGAAAAACATATACTCTTAGTTTCAAAGAATGAAAATGGTAAATTAGTAAGCCCACCCTGTGAAAGACTACAATGGGTACCCAAGAGACAATCCTTCCAAGCTCAGGTAAAGGAAAAACTGAGGACAAATAAGCATAAGGTTAGAAAACCTAAGAAAAGCCCAATTTGGACACTTCACTTTGATGATTCCAAATGCAAATCAGGAGTAATTGTAGGTATTGAGTTGATCAATCCAAAAGGTAAGTCTTTCTATGCAGCATATTGATTGTAGTTTAGATGTACTAATAATTTTGTAGAATACAACGCATTGATTCGAGGAATTCTTTTTGCACTCAAGAAAGGAGTTATAGCTCTCATAGATGAAGGAGATTCTTAGTTAATTATTTGACAAGTGAAATCATTATATTCCTATAATGATAATCAATTTCTTGCTTATAATAAAAGGGTATCAGATCTACTAGATGATTTTGAAGCTTTGAACATAAAGTCTATTCCAAGAAGGAAAAACATGGTAGCAGATGCCTTCGCTATTTTAGCAAGTGCATTACAACTAGTCGAAAGAGCAAAATTAAAATGATTTTTAGTTGAATTGGTTGTTGCTCCATCTATTTCTGACAATATCAAAAACTTTCAATTTTTTCAGGATGACCAACATATTCTTGAATTCATTATGTCTAGTGGTCACTTTAAGGGGCAAGAAATAGATGACACTCTAGACAATGCACTTGAGGATAATGTAACTCAAGATGAAGATGGAATCTTGAAATTAAAAACTAATACTATTCCTAAGGGGATGATCGAGTTGGAACATATTTTCGATCATGATGAATCAGCATTTAATAAAAGGACCTCTAAAGAGAAAGGGACCGAGGAATGTGGTTCATACAATATAGGAATGAAAGATGATCCCAAGATGGTAAGAATTGGGAAAGCGTGCAATCCACAAGAAAGGGAAGACATGCTCAAATTGCCTACAAAATATAAGGATGTCATTGCTTGGAGCTATGAAGAATTGAAGACATGTGACCCTTAGATTATTACACATGATATTCCACTCAAACTTGATGCCAAACCTTTTTTGCAAAGGCAAAGACCCATCAATCCTATCCTTGAACCTCTGATAATAAAGGAAGTCAAGAAGTTACTAGATGCTAAGATTATTTTCCCTATGCATCACTCCAGATGGGTGGTTGATCTAGTTCCTATATGAAAGAAGATTAGAGAGATTCAACTTTGCGTAGATTTTTGTAATTTGAACCTGGCATCTCAAAAGGACAATTACCCTTTGCCCTCACTTGATGAGGTCTTACAAATTGTGAATGGTTTGAAAATGATGTCTTTCTTGGATGGATATTTATGATATAATTAGGTAATGGTAGAAGAAGAAGATAGGCTAAAGATGGCTTTTATGACCAAATGGGGAACCTTCACCTATAGGAGAATTTCATTTGGATTGATTAATGTAGGGGCTACATTTTAGGGAGCCATAGATGAAGCTTTTAAGGTATTGATTAATAATGTATAGTTATCTACATGGATAACTTAATTGTATTTTCAAAGGATTGAACCACTCACATTGTCGATCTAAGATAGGTATTCAATAGGTGTCACAAATATGGCATCTCTCAATCCCAAGAAATGTTCATTTGGGGTCACTAAGGGAAAACTCCTACATCATGTCATTTCTAAAGCTGGCATCTCCATTGATCTTGATAGAGTTGAAGCCATTTTGAATTTATCACCCCCCCAATAGTCAGAAGGAAATCAAGTCTTTCTTTCAAAAGATAAATTTTGTGTGAAAATGCATAAGCAAATTTGCAAAGATAGTGCATCCCCTTAATGATTTACTCAAAAAGGGGGCTAAAACAAAATGGGTTCCTAAGGTAAAGAAATCATTTGAAGATATCAAAGTAGCCATTTCCATGGCTCCAATACTAGTAAGTCCTCATTATGAACTTCCTTTTAAGATATATTCCTTTTCTTCCAAACATTTATCCATTGGGATCCTAACCCAGAAGAAGGAGAAGGAAGATGAAAGATCTATTGCTTTTATGAGCTGCCCTCTAAGAAATGACAAGTTGAACTATTCCAACCTCAATAAATAGTCTTTTGCCTTGATTAAATCAGTAAAGAAGTTCCACCATTACATACTAAGGAGCAAGGTGTATGCTATTGTACCTAATCTAGTAGTTAAGACATTATTGATGCAAAATGAACTTTGTGAAAGACGAGGAAAATGGATGGCAATATTGCAAGAATTTGATCTAGAGATCCAACCCATGAGATTAGTCAAGGGTTAAAGATTATCAAGAATGATAGCTAATAACCAAATTGGTAATTAAAAGAAACTTAAGTTTGAGAATGAAAAAATATGTAGAAGATCAAAAGAAAATAATAGTATCTCAAGTTGATAGTGGTCAAGGTGTAGTGACAAATGTCTAGTACCAGGATATTGTTTACTATCTTCTATAGAACTAGTGCCACAGTTGGATGAATAGTTAACATCGTAGGGGACTTAAAATGAAGTGCAAGTCCTATATGTTGCAAGATACAAAGTTGTACAAGAGAAATTATGAAGCATTTATCTAAGGTGCTTAGGACGTGAGGAAGCGAAAGAAGTCCTAGAATAATTTTACGATAAGTATGGTGTAGGGCATGGTTTAGTAGAGGCAATTGCTCATATGATTTCAAGATCAGGTTATTTTTGGCCCATGATATTCAAGGGTACTTTTGAGCATGTACGTTCTTGTCATATTTGTTAAACTAGTGCCAACACACACTCGGTAATGCCATTACAACCAATTTATGAGGTACACCACTTTGTAGAGTGGGGGCTAGATTTCATTGGTCTAGTCAATCCACTATTGTCAACTAGACACACTTATATTCTCATGGCCATGGATTATTGCACATGATGGACAGAAGCAAAAAATTTCAAAAATTGCACTACTAAGGTGGTACCAGACTTCTTGGAGGAACACATTATTACTAGGTTCAAAATGCCATTCACTTTAGTGTACGATAATGGATCAGCTTTTGCATTAGTATTCTTGATGCAATGGGCATTTGAAAATTAGGTTATTATCAAGTTCTCTTTGAATTATTACCTATAATGAAATGGGGTAGCAAAATCTACAAACACGAAATTGATCACAGTAATAAGATGATTATTGAAGGAGAATCCTTAAGATTGGCATACGCAATTTAAATATGCTCTATGGATGGATCGAGTAAGGGTCAAGAATGCTTTGGGGACTTCTCCATATTTGCTCATCTATGGACAAAAGCCAATATTCTAACTCAACCTTAGGATTCCCATTTTGAAATTCATGAGTGGTATGCCAAAGATGCTGACAAACTACAAATCAGATTGATGAATCTTTTAGAGATGGATGAGAAATGGACAGTTGCATTAGAGCACATGGCTAAACATCAAGCTATCATGAAGTGATGGTTTGACAAGAGGGCCACAATAAAATCCTTTAGAATTTCTAACCTTTTTCTACTTTGTCATAAGGCAAGAGAAAAGTCAGGCAGCCACACCAAGTTTCAACACTTGTCGATTGGTCCTTACCAGATAGTGAAAATTCTCAGAGAAAATACTTTTAGGCTTAGTTCCTTACAGGGGGAATTAATTCCATTGCCAGTCAATAGGAAATTTTTGAAACATTAATTTGAATAATTTGAAGCCTAGAAGTCTATATATATATATATATATATATATATATATATATATGTATGTTTATGTATATGTATATGTATATGTATATGTATATGTATATGTATATGTATATTTATATGTATATGTATATGTATATGTATATGTATAGTTAGTTAGTTAGTTAGTTAGTTAGTTAGTTAGTTAGTTAGTTAGTTAGTTAGTTAGATTTTATTTTATGCAAGTGTGTTTATTTTTTGCTAGTGTGTTTTCTTTCAGTCATGTGTTTACTTCCAAGGTTGTGTTAGTCCAGGGGATAGGTGCACTCAAGATTTTATCTTGAAATATCTTACTAACTACTCTTTTGGTTCCAATTTTAGGAAGAGGTATTTCGTTGTCAAAACATTTGGATGATTGTGTGTCCTATACCAACTGAGGAACAGATGTTACTTGTAGTAATAGGGGGATTTTTAGTCTTGAGTTCAAGATTCTAGACCAACAAGTTCTCAATACTTTAAAAATTTAAACATTGATCATCTCAAGTGTTTTCAAACCAAGGTTGAAAGTAGCAAGGGATGATCCAAACCCCTATTGGTTCAAATAGAGGGGTCTTCTTGACGGACTGCTAAGATCATTGTTTGGCGTGAGAGTTTCTAAAAAGTTATAAAAGAGGAACACAAGGGATGTTCACCAAAGATTGAATCCAAGAAACAACACTAATGTCCTAGCTACACAATCTAAGCATAGTTAGGATATAGAAGAAAATAAAATAAAATAAAATAAAGAAAAAACAGTGTTAAGACTGAAGGATTCTAAAGGATCTAAAAGGGCTAATCTAATAAATAGATACAAATGAAAACATTGCTTCATCCAAGAATCAAATGGTGACATTATGAACTACATAGAGCAATTACCCAAGGGATTACCAAGAAATTTAAAAGAAAAGTGACATCCCACTAAGAGCCCTCGAACTGGTTCTCTCATCTAGTCAAGCAAAGGATCGACAAATGACCTTCACAAAGATTCTTGATGGATATGCCAAGAAGGGTGGAAGATTGTTTCTGAGTTGTAAGAAGATTTTGATAGACCATATCCTAAGATGTTGAAGGGAATGAATACATGAAGCACACACTGAGCTTGGAGGTTTTATATCTTGAAATTTTGACTATAAAGTCATTCAAAATATTCTTTGAATATCCAAGATTCGGTTGGTGTTTGGCAAATGTCAAAGGAATGCTTGCTAATGAAGAAATGCCTTTAACATTTCTTCCTTTTTTGGGGGCTATTTGTTGTGGTTCCACAATACACACACCATTTCCAATTAGAAATGGGGGGCCCCTAGTCTAGGGCCTAAGTAATTTTGAGGTCTTATGTAGTCTCTTAGCTTGTGTTCAAATCATGATGGAGAAATAGAGATGCTGAGAAAATTAGAATTCCTAACAAGGAGATGAGTCAAAGTTGCAAGATTTTAAAAATGGGGTGCACCAGTACACCCAATAATGTACACTAGTGTGCCAAAAATAGGGGAAGGTACATCACCTTTGGTGATGTGCAAATGCATAGCAGTGCACCTGTGCAGCACCAAAGGTGGGTGGGATCTATATAAGTCCCCACCCCCATCATCCTTCTCACCTACCTTCACATTGATTTTAGACTCTGTTCTGCTCCTAGACTCCTCTCTATAGCTGCACACTCTATCAAGTGCTAACTTTTTGTCTCCCTTGCTCCACTTCTATTCTAACCCATAGACAAAATGAGGTGCACAGTAGCACACCTGATCAAGTGCTCACCTCCCCCTTAAAAAAAACTCACCTCCCCTTCACAAGAATACATAAAAACTTTTTTAAAAAGGGGCTAGGTGTGCACTAGTGCACCTAACTTGGTGTGCTAGTGTGCACCTAATCCTATACCCCCCAAAAGAACACACTAAAACAACACAAAACACGCCAAAAAAAAAAACATTTAAATAAACCCAAAGTTCAATGCACATTAGTGCACCTATCCGGGTGCACTGATGTGCACCCAATTTTATTTTTTAGGAAAATTCAAAACTTAAAACTAAGGTGTCAAAGTTAGAAAGGTGCACTAATGCACACCCCACTGATGGAAATTACCAAAGAAAGAGGGCGCACTAGGTGCACCTATCAGGTGTGCCAGGTGTGCCAATTTTATTTTAGTATACATTTCATGACTTTTAAGCCAATTCTTTTCATGTTTTTGGATAATTTAACATTTTGGGTTTTGTGCAAGATAGTTTTTATGGTTTAATTTACTCATTTTTCCTTCAATTCTAAAAAAATGGGTGTCCTTTTGTGCAGATATAATGACATCCTCTTTAGCTTCCTTGGGCAAGAAAATGGCACTAAAACTTGTCATCTTCAAGTTCTAAGGTGTTCCTCCAATGAAATCAAGGTTTCAAGATGACTACTCGAACATCAAAGATATAGAGTTAGGGCACACATATTTAGGGGAATTTCTAAAGATTTGTAACAAACTCACTGAGAGATCTACTATGGTTTCTGCTTTGATTCATTCAGGTTTAGTGAATGTAGCATCTCACCCGGTGTCAATGCAATCTTTAGAGCTTCTTATGACACTTTTAAAACACTTTGTCCCTAAAGAGAGGGTTGTCAAGAGTGTTACACGAGAAATCATTCTTGATCTACAACCCAACAACATTGAGAAAGTGTTCCATCTCCCAAGGGCGGATCAATTTATTAGGTTAACCTATGAGGTAGTAGAGAGATGATATAGAGAACACTTAGAAGAGGCTTCTAAGATCATCCAATCCTCTTATCTTATAGAAAAGACTCCTCTAGGAAAGATAACCAGCAAAGTGGATAGGACAAGAGGATATATGAAGGAAGATATTGGGTACTCAATCATACTTTTGAGTAGAGTAATGGGTCTACCAGCAGCCAAAAACCTAAATATCTTTATGGTACATTTTATTGAGACTATCAAGACGGTGAAGATGCCACTTAATTGGGCCACTACTTTGAGCAAAAATTTGTGTGAACAATTGGAGGTAGTAGAGAACAAAAAGAAGTTCTATATGACATCATATTTGGTGTACTTGTTAGCCACAAGAGCGATAAACTATCCAGGGCTATAAAAGAGGTAGCATGTAGGATTCTAATGCATGGCCATATATTATCTACCCTCAATTGGTAAAGAAGCTCTTGAGGAAGAGCAAGGAATATAGAATTATTAATGATGCCTTCATATTTTCCATAATTAGATTCATAGAAGGAGATTATCTTAAGAGATTATCAGATGATGCAGTGGCTTAGATAAAGGTACTTGGTGCATAATACATTCAATTCAAAAAATTTACATATCTAAGGGTAGTGGGTATGCTTATAAACCCTAAAAAGCCTCCAAGGTATCCTAGTGATAGACTTGTTCTCTTAGAGATTGCCCGCCCGACAACTCTTGTCTGCATACGACATAGTTAGAAAGAAACACAAACATTGTTGGACATGGCCTTTAATCATTGGACCTTTTCATGTGAAAAAGAAGCAAGATATTCCTTCTCTTGAGTGTGAATGGAATTAGTATCCCCTAGAAGATTATAATTCTATGTGGCCATGTTTTGATAACATCAGGAAAGTACAATATCTAGCAGGTAAAGCATTGAGACATGAAGAAGCCATCGAGGACCACTAGATGAATGCTACAAATGACTATGATATCCAAATAAGGGATTATTGTAGAATGACCTTTTATTTGGTAGAAAAGGCTTTAAAAATAAATATTCCATTGTAGGTATCACAACAATACTCAGGGGAGCTACTTGACCCTTTGTTTAACCAAGAAAAAATTGGGGAAAAACCCATTGTGAATGTTGAGGTTGATAGGGAAGAGAATGTTGATATTAACCATAGGGCAAGCCACATCAGTAAAATGATGTAGGATTGGATCAAGAAACCATTCAAACCAACAATAATTTTTATGCACAAACCCGCCCAGCCAAAGGTAGAGGGAAGAAAGTCACCATCCCTACCTTTGCAACTCAGTCACCAATAAGACCCAAAATGGTATACCAACTTGATAGTCTAGTTGGATACTATTACCCTCAAGAAAGAAAAGGAAAGGACAAAATAAATAGGAATTCTCCCTAGAGAGTCGAGCCAAAAGAGGGTGAAATCTTGGCACCTCTCCAGCAACAAGAAAAAAATGTGCAAGGGCTAGAAGATACTGGAGCTTCGCATGTCTAGGTAGACCCTCAAGTGACACTAGCTACACCTAGCCAAGTAGAAATAGAGGTTGAAATTCAAGAGGTCTCTCCACCATAGCAAACAAAATAGGCATCCCCTTCTGCACCTAAGAAAGGAAGAAAGATTAAGACTCTGGTCAAGAAGAGGCAAAGGGTGATCAAGAGGCTAGTTCCTTTCCCATCTATTCAAGAACTTATCCTTGAAAAGGAAGAAGAAGAAGAAGATAAGGATAATATACCTTTGAATGGGAGAACTCGGCTAGCAAGAGCCACAGAGAAAGAAAGAAGGAGAAGTTCTATCATTACATTGCATTTAATCCCAGAAGAACCTCTACAAACAACTACATCAAAGGATGAAATGCAACAATGGATTGATGAGTAGGATGTAGAGGGTACTAACATATTTAAGATGTTAGATTTTGATTTCATGCTGGTAGGCCTAAATAGGTAGGAGACAAGATCTAGGGTATGCCGACCAATGAGCCCCAACAACAATATTGGACTCAAACACCACTAGAATCACAGGGTCCTAATCTTCCTCCTTCATGCCCATTACAAGTCACAGTTATTGATAAAGGCTCTGATATTCCCCTAAATCAAAGTATCAAAGAAGAACAAATTCAAAATGAATAGGAGGAAGAACCATAACAAATATCAACTGATGAAGTGTCTAGGGAAGGGTGAATGGTTCAATATCTTTAGAAAGCTCCCTAGGACATCGAGGTAAGAACTATGGGTTCCACTAAACTAGAAACTATAGAGGGAGAGGCATCATAGAGTGAGAGAACCCCAGAGAGGAATAATAAGGGAAAATAGATAGCAGAGAAGACTCCCTCATCCTCAAGAGGCAAGTCTTCGGTAGAACGGGTCCCAAGGTGGTTGTACAAAGAAGTGATAAGAAATAAAAAGCCATGATTCAACACTAATGAATAAGACATGATTGAGTTGATTGAGGTTTTGAGAAAGCCCGAGTCTCCCTCAAGAGAGGCAAGAGCATTAACATTCATCAACAATGATTAGAATCAAGATTTGTTCACGCAAGTGGCTATTCCTCCTCTTGATTTGAAAATAGAAGATTTGGCTCCACAAGATTATCCGATTAGAGAGGTTATGCTCAAGAATCCCACATTGGATACAGTCAAGTTGATGGTTACAATGGGGATGAAGGACATGTTTAGAAGTTTAGAATAGGAAAGGGTAGAATTAATGACACTTCGTAGGTAGATTTAAATCCTAAGAGGATATTTAGCTAAAGTTGTTGGTCCCTTAGATCCTAAACACACCAAGGAGACTCTAAACTTAGCAATTCAAAGTAGATATAGGAGTGGAGTACAATTGGATCCATTTTTTAATGCATGTCAGCAATGGCAGGAAAGTTTTGAGGAAAAGAGCATGCTTATCATCCAAGGAAATATAAATCTACTTCATACTATCCAAGAAAATGTAGATAAAATGGTAGCAATTTTGAAGTAAGATTTCAATATTATGGATGAAGAACATGCATGGGGAAAAGATTTATAGATATTACAAGCAATAAAGGGGTAGAGATACAGAATGCTTATGGATGTATATACTGCACAACAGTTGGATTTGATTGATGATTATATGGATAAAATAGAAGATAGCAATAAAGTAATGGAGTCATTACATGCAGAGATCCACTAGCTGAAGGACCAAGCCCGAGAGAAAATTTCGGAGGCAGAGAAACACTAGAGTGATGCATGTCTAGACATATTCAAAGATGATGTATGGTAGAAATTGATGCTAGTAGAGATAGTAGTAGAAAAATTGAAGAAGGATTTTTAAGAAGTTTCTAGTAATGAGGATATTCGACAAGCATTTATAACAGAAGAAGCCTTGTTAGAGTTGGATACCAAACTTGGGGATTTTGTTGAGACCCATATAGAGGCAGATAATTACCAACAAAAGATTAAGGATAAATATAATGCCTTGGATTTACCATATACAAAAAATATCACTGATATTATTGATAATTTCAAGAGCAAGCATCTAGACATATCTCTAGTATGAAGGGGGACAAAACCCAAAAGTTGGAATTTCAATTTTGACACTCTGTGAAATTTTGTAATTTTGGCTCTTTGAGGTGTGCTAGTGCACTGCTACATTGATGCACTAGGTGTGTTGGTGCACTTTTTGCAAAAAAGTGTTGGAAGAAATTTTGAAGAAGTCAAAGGTGCACAAGTGCACTTTCTTCAGATGTGCGCTTCTCCAGAGGTGAGTCGATAATTAACTGCTACTTCAAAAATTAGAGCTTTCCATGCATTGGGAATGCATTCTGACAGTAATTTAACTCCAATAGATGCCCAGTGAAGGAGGAACTTCTATGTTTTTATACTTCTAGACACTTCTGCTTTGACTGAAGGCTTTCTTCTTCTTCGTCTCTCATAATTTCTTTGTACTATGACATGTAAAGGCTCGTGCATCCAATTAACAAATATGAAAATGGATGGAGTCCTACTAAGCACTAGTTAGATTGTTAATTTGTATATAATTAGTTTGTTTTAATAAATTAAAATCATATTATTGCATGAAGATATCTCTCATTGTCATCACAAATTGAGGAGATGATTTCTTATAAATACTAGATTGTAATATGTAATTAGGGCCACCATTATTTTGCAATAATATATGTTTTTGATGCTCACATTTGGAGTGTAGTGATTCATGCCTAAATGTGTCATTGTTTTGTGAATTTATGTCCATGAAATTGTGATTGAGCCAAAAGTTTATTGCATTATTTCTGGTTGTGCGATCTTTTAGTTCCAATGTTTGCTACGGTTTTATGAATTCTATTGACATATCTAGCTCAAAAAGAAATCACCAAATTATGCCTACATAACTATTTTTCGTGCATGAGTGCACTTTTGATGATTGCATTAGTGGAATCAATGAAGTGTTTCTCTTGTTTTCATTGGTTACCCACCAATTTCTCAAAAAGCTTAACTTGCAGATGTGTTGTTTTCTGTAGCTTATGTCCATTAGAATTTTACTTTCATGTTATTTCCTTTAAAGTTCTTGTTATTTTCTTTACTAACCCCTTGTTGATTTAGGAATTCATATTAGCTGCATTGTTAGATTATATTCATAAAAAAATACAAAATACAAAAAACATAGTTATTTTGCGTGTTTATTTTGAAGTAGTCAGAAAATTCTACATCTCATCTAAAATCATTTGAACTAGCAAAGGTCTCCCACTGAACAAAAACATTTATCTTCAATTGAGTGGATTTTAGTAGGTCACAAGATCACCCAGAACCTTGGAGTTGATTCACAAGATTGACTTTTCAAGAGAGGAGTTTGAAAGAATTCTTATCATTCAACTTCATGCATAACAACAACTCAATAGATGACTACTCTAGGATGATGACTATGACGTTTCTTAAAGAAAATTTGATGCTTTTTAGTTGTTTAAATGGTGTTTGGGTAGATTTGAAAAGGAAACAAGTAAGAGTTTGAAGTGCTTGAGATCTAATAGAGGTGGAGAATTTATCTCTAAAGATTTCAATATATTGTGCAATAATAGAGGAATCAAAAACAAAATGTCAGGACCTAGGACCCCTGCCCAAAATGGAATATCTAAAAGGATAAATAGATCAATCATGGATTGTGCTAGAACCTTGATGATGGAGAAGAATTTATCATAGAAATACTAGAGAGAAATTGTAAGTATAGTAGTTTATAATTTGAACAATGTACAAGTAAAGAAAGGTACACATGTTACAACCTTTGAGTTTTGGTATGGATATGCACCTAATGTGAAGTATTTTAAAGTTTTTGGAAGAAAATGATATATACTAAAAGATAATTGAAATAGAAAACTTGATTCTAAAAGTGATGAGGGCATATTCCTAAGATATGTTCTAAAAGAAAAGCTTATAAATGTTTAAACTCTAACATTAAGAAAGTTGTGGAAAGTGCAAATGTAAAAGTTGATGAATATGTCGAAAAGATGGAAGTTGAATGAAAAACAAAAACTAAATATTATAGCACATTCATATATGTGAATTAAGGTGCTCCCTACACCTTTCCTAAGAAAGAAAATAAAGCTATAAATCTACAAAAAAATGTGAATGTCAATTTGCAGCAGCAGGTTGTCGAGCAACAGACTATAGGTGTCAAGCATTAGCAAAATGATGTCGATGAACATGTAGTAGATGTTGAACATCAAGAATAAAATCTTGAGTAAGTAGAACCTAAACTATAGAAACAAAATGACCTTGAAATCATTTTGAACCTATAGAAGAAGAGAGAAGGAAAGAACCTATACTAGCAAACTAGGTGAGAAAATACCATGCACCTAAGAAAATTATTGGTAACAAAGAATCTAGGGTTATGACAAGGAAAAGACTCAAAAGTGATACATGTTTACTTTGTGATTTTGAAACTAAATAAGTAAAAGATTCTTTGGAGAATGAGGATTGGATTCATGCAATAAATGAAGAAATTGAGTAGATAGAGAAGAAGAAAAATTGGACACTAGTACATAGACCTAAGAACAAAAATGTTATTGGAACAAAGTGGGTATTTAGAAACAAGATAAATGAAAAAGGTGAAGTCACAAGGAACAAGGCTAGACTGGTATGCAAAGGGTATGCACAAGAATAAGAAATTGATTATGGGGAAACATTTTCCCTAGTCACAATTAGATTATAAGGAGTTAGAACACTACTTGCATATTCTTCTTATAAAGGATTCAAAGTGTACCAAATGGATGTCAAATCTGCATTTCTAAATAGAATATTGGAAGAAGAAGTTTACATTGAATAGTGAGAAGGATTTTTTGACCCTGGCAAGAATAACATGGTATGTAAATTGTACAAGGCTTGACATGGTTTGTGTTGCCATTTTTGCCTCCCCACCAAATTCAAATTTGAATATCCGGCCCATTTAATAGCTACCCACCAAATTTGATGATATTTTAATGCCTAGGGTATTTTAATATTTTGTCCCGCTAACCCACAACTTTCCTCACCGTCAGGTCTTGCCAAATCTATAGCGGGTGCTTCCTCGCAAGATACAGATGCAAGTGTTTTAAGTATTGCAAGCAAGCCCTTTTGCGCCACTTAGTAGGTGGGTCCATCTTCCTTTGGCCAGCTGTAGAGATGCGACTTTTATCCACCGTTGGATCTGCGATGATCGACGGTCGACGCACCCCCACTTGATCAAGTTGTGAGTGAGTTAAACATTACAGGTATGCACCCTAGTGACACCTATCCTAGATGATGTCATGGGCCCACCTACCTCACAAGATGATTTACAAAGGGCTCCCACCATCAGATCTACGAGATCAAAGGGCTGGCGCACCCTTGCTTGATGAAGTTGTGTAGAGATTAAAGAATGTGGGAATGCACTTTGCTGTCATGTGTCCCTATGGGGCCTATCTCTTTGAGGGTCACCAGGTGTGGTACAGATGTTTAGGTGTGTGCCAGGTATCATGAGCCCAAATCCAAGGTAGGTGCAAACATAGAGAGGATTTTCATGATTGTTGATCTCGCAGAGATCAACGATTAGGAATTTCTCGCATTATGATGTCACAAGGAAGTTAAGTAATGAGGGAAAGCACTTGACAGACACATGTCTCAACAGCCCAGCTAGGTTATGATTAGTGCTAATAGTTAATGTGACCGTCAGAGTCACAGCTTGCAAGGTGGCATGGTCAGTTGGAATATCAGGTCAAATTTGAGAAGACCTGCAAGGTGGCATAAAAAAATGAGACTATTGGTCCATGTGGCATGTTTTCATTGCGAGATTCGGCCAACTCACTGACTTTGCTGATTCATGCACCAAAATGATAAGAAATTAGGTTTTCTACATGATTTGATCTCGGTGATTGATCCCAACAACCATGAAATGAATGTTGAACACAAGAAAATGCTCCACCACCTTTAATCCTATCTAGCACCGTTTCTATCTTCTTAGGTCCCTGTTCCAACCAAGATCAGATATCGTTGCATTTGGTTCTATACTCAAATTAGATTTTCTTCTGAATCCCCATGATTGTTCTCTGTAGGACTTCAATGTAGTGGTTGCAAAGTAATTGTAGCTAGAGGACATCTCAGTTATGCCTGAACTATAAAGGCAATTTGTGTAGATTTTGTTCAGGTCAGATCATTCTCTATTGTTCTCTGTTGTTGCTCTACAATTTCACTATAAAATTCCCTTTACCTCTGAACCAAATGATATTCCACCTTATCTCCTTCAGCCATTGGTGTGAAAGTGCAAGAACTCTTTGCCTCTCACTGGTGTTTTGTAGAGATCTATGATCCACATGACTATATCTCCTTGGATCTATGAATGATAATATAAGTGAATATCCCTTTCCTTGTGTCATTCATCTTGATCTGCATGTGATTATTAGATTAAAGAAAGTTTGAATGTGTATATCCTTAGTTTCATTCAGGTTCAATAGTGCATATATGGGCAGAGATTGGTCTGAACACTCTATTTTGGTGCATCTCTACCCTAGATTAGAATAGGTATATTTTCTTTCTTGCATCTCCTTCTTCCTTTTCCCTTCCAATAGTAGTTAGGTGCACCCTGATAGTAAGAGGAAGCCAGCCTTCTTCGAACATTCAACCTCACAGTTCAAGTCCCACAGCTTGGAGGTTGTGTCCATGTTTCACAAGGTTGTCCTTAGGTAAGACTTTGGACAAGCCTTAGTGACAATAGTTTGAAATAAGCCCCTAGATCATGGTATGAGAGGTTGGACAATTATTTGGTGAAGATTGGATTTTCTAGAACCAATTATAAAACAATATTTATTTGAAGACTAATAGTAACAAAAAGATATTGTTATCTAAAAAAAATGTTGATGATATCATATTTGGAGGAAAAGATGCATTATGTAAATCATTTGTAGATGAGATAAAGAAAGAATTTGAAATATCTATGTTTGGTGAGATCAAATTCTTTGTTGGTTTACACGTATATCAAATGAAGCAAGGTATCTACCTTACTCTATCAAAACACATCAAGGAGATATTAAAAACCTTTGGAATAGAAGATTCAAGACTGATTAGTACACCCATGGCAATAGGACATAAGATGATTCTACTAATGTGAACTAGACATTATATAGATCAATGATTGGAAAGTTACAATATGTTGTTCATAGCAAACCTCGTATTGCATTGGAAATCGAGATTGTTGCAAGATTTTATGAAATTCCTAAGGAGAATCACATGATGGTAGTGAAAAGGATACTAATATATACATAGATGTCGATTGGGTAGGAAATATTGATGACAGAAAGAGTACAAGTGGAGGAGATTTCTTTCTAGGTGAGAGACTATTTTCTTGGACAAGAAAAAAGCATAATTGCATTTCTCAATCAATAGTTGAATCTAAATATGTGGTAGCAGTAGTGAATTGTGCAAACATCATGTGGATCAAGAAATTGTTGAAAGGGATGAAGGAAGAGATCATTGATCTAGTTGTTATCTATTGTGACAAAACTAGTGCTATAAACATATCAAAGAATCTTATGATACACATAAAGACAAAGCATGTTGCTATCAAGTATCATTACTTGAGAGAGTTAGTTCAAAACAAAGAAGTGAGATTGGAGTATGTGAACACTAAGGAGAAAATAGCTGATATTTTCATTAAGGCATTACCTAAGGATGCTCATGAATAGCTAAGAGGAAAATTAGGGATGATTTCCCTAGACAAGGTTACTTAAGCTGAGATGGAGCTCTGCATCAAATATATTGATCAATATATCTTACAAGTTGATGTACATAGTCCTACTTTAGGAGTTGCCTAAAGTAGTAAAGGAAGAAGCAAAGAGTGCAGGAATATGATAGATGATGAATTCAATACTAACATAAGGATATCTAATAATCAAGATGTGTGAGATAGATAAAGTGTCTTTGGCATTATTTTCAAAGAGGGAGAGATTGAGTTACCATATAAAGGGAGATTATATCAAGTGAACAATGAAGAGAAGCCACACATGAAAGAGGAAACAATAGTATTCAACAAGAGTTGTTGGAAAGAAGAAGAACTTATGATCTTATATCACCTACATAGATGAGAATCAGAATAAAATTGAAAGAGATATATTGTTGGACAACTCTATGCTCAAAGAAGTACATGTTCTAGATTGTATGGTAACTAGAGGTATTTTCATCAATGTCAAAGAGGGAGATTGTTGGAAATTAAAATTGGAATAATTATTACATTTTCATTAGTGTTAAACCTTAGAGGTAAGATAGTTTCCTATCTAATTTGAGTGTCATATATAGATGATTGATGAAGAGGATTTGAGAGAATACATAACAAAAGCACCTAGAGGAAAGATTGAGTTATGAGGAAACTACAATGGGCACTTGATTAGTTGGACTTTGACAATATAATGTGAATTTTTAATCATGCTACAATAAAGAAGAAAATTTCATTGAAGCCTTGAAGAAGTGATCAAAGAATGACCAAATCCATAGGATTGACCAAGAAAAGAGAAAATTATTAAAGAACTTGAAGTACATGTCGAGTGATGCTAGTGTCAACCGAGCACTAGTATGTGCCAAGTAGTAGTGTTCGTGGAGCATCAAATATTTCCTAAGCATTAGTATATGCATTGAACAGAAGTGATAATAGTAACCGAGTAAACCGGTGATGATGGAGAGTCAGAACATAATGTTGGATGAGGGACAACATTTAATATTTTATGAGGAAATCATGATTTCCAACTGACACAGTTGATTTCTTGGAATATGTAAAGTGTATGAAAGATAAGGAATGATGAGTTGGATCATTTAAATCAATAGAAACTATGTTTTCACATTTTATGCAAGGATTCAAGGAGAAGTTTAGAGAATTTTCTAGAGGAGAAAAGAGAAGACAAAATGATGGAAGGATTTGATGATTCTGACCTAACCCTAAGATCTACAATGATGTCTAAGAAGCAAAATATCAAAATTAACTATTTAAGAAGGGACAATGGATAATCTAATGTGGTTGGAGTAGTTTTTGATGCTACTAATTGATGAACTTGAGAAAGAGGCTAAGAAATATTTTGGAGAGGTGAAGAATGATTGCTTGAAAGGTTGCCAAGAAGATCAGAGACAAAGATGACAATGGAGGCCAGTCAATGGATCAGCATGTGAACTAAATTGTGATCAATATTTGCAAAGTGAGTTGTGTTTATCAGATCAAACCTACTATTACTTTCTAACCATTATATCAGTAGTGAAATCCATTAAACAATTTTGACCTAATAGTCATATATAAATCCTTTAATCAAGGTGGCATTCTAATGGAATTTTTTTAAGTCCTCTAAGAAGGCCACTTTTAATAGGGTGATTGAATCCTTTAAAAAGGTCGCATCTAATAGTGTGTTTTGTTACCTTTAATAGAGTTGGTTCCTAATAGAGTTCACTTCATAAGAACAAAAAATTGGTGACATGTTACCAGTGGTTTTTCCAAAATTGGGTTCACACATTAAATCATAGTGTCAACTTGTGTGGATGTTATGTGTGATAATTTACTGTTAATGTTTTACATTCTACAAGTTTGTTATTTTTAGGATAGTGAACTACTAGTTGATGTTGCTTATAATCTACTATAGAGGCTAAGCTAATGGATGCTTAAATATGTAGTAGTTAAAATATTTAATTGTTGATTATGTGCATTTGGACCTTGGATAAATGATTCACCCCTCATCTCAATTATTCTAAACATTATAACACTTGCTCTCTTAATTCTCAGCCACATAATTTGTCAGTATGACATTCCCTCCTCCATAGTTACTAATAATGGAGGTCAATTAAAGAAAAAGGGCCTTAGGAAATAGATTAAATAGAACTAGTCCTTTATTTATTATCCCTAAGGGAATGGGAAAGTAGAAGCATCCATTAAGACTCTCTTGAAAATTTTGCATAGAACTAAACATAAATTAGGGAGAGATTGGCATCACCTCACATTATGTGCTTATAGAACTAGTATATACACTCCTACTAGAGCCACCCACTTTGTACTATTTTATAGTTATGAGGCTTTTTTGCTACTCAAAGTTGAGATTTCATCCGTAAGAGTCTCCTTGAAAGAGTTGATCAGAGATGAAGACTATAGGGCCATGTGTATACATGAACTTGAAATGTTGGATGAATATTGAAAGGATGCTTTTGATAACATGAGAGCTTACCAGAAACATGTGTCTACGAGCTATAATTAGAAGGTTCATCCCTATGAGTTTCAAGTTAGTGATATTGTTCTTTAAGAAAACCCAAAAAACATCAAAAATGGGAATAAAAGGGGAAGTTTGGACCTAATTCGTTGGGTCCCTACATTGTTACTATTGATTTTGGATCTGGTACATATCAATTGTTTACATCAAAGGGAGAACAACTCCCTAAGCCCATCAATATTCTTCATCTAAAAAAGTTATATGCTTAAAGCTCTAGATGCTCAACTATTTGTACATATTCTATGGTCCTAAAAAAATCCTAAAAATTAGAAAATGTCCTGAAAAAAATGATCATCTTAGTGAAAACCTAGGAATAGGTGCTTTGATGTATCACAAAAAAAAATACAAAAAAAATAATTAAAAGTCTTGAAAAAAATATTTCCTACCAAGTGTTAAAAACCTTGAAATGAGTGATGCTTGAGACCCTCACACCTATGTCCATTAGTCTTACTTTGCACTCATTCACTTAATTTTGTCTTTCCTATCTAGGAACTAACTCTCATCTAGGTCTAGAGGACATAAAATGCTTATCTTATTAGGGTATCTTTATGCATAGGTGTTTTCTTTGGAAACTTGCTCAATAGTATTTTTCAACACTCCCCTTGATATCAAGTGTTTTTTAACACTTAGTAGACACCTTAGCTACAATCTAGGATATTGTGATATTTCTCACTAATAGATTTTGTGACTTACACACACACACACACACACTTAAACACTTAAATCATTGTTGGGACTTGATTAGCTTTATTTCTCTTTGTGTATTGTCTATGGTAGTTTCTTTGTTGAATGTTCCCTCCCTAATAGTCTCTCAAGGATTTCATGAACTAGAGGACTGGGGTCATGGGGTATGTTTTCTTCTTGTGGGTATACTTTGTGGATCTAATGTGTTGTGGGCATTCATGTTTTTCCTACTTAACATTTGGGATCTACAACTTATCATCCCTATTTATTTTCTTGCAAGATTGTACTCAAGGGTTATCCTAGAACTCATGGCTTGAGACAAGTGTAATATTTCTATATAATTTTAGGGAATCTAATTGTACTAGTCATCTTGACCTTTATGTCTTTGATGCATAGGTGGGGTTCCCACATCTTAAACCTTGTATAGGTAATATTCATATCCTCATAGTTATTCTAGTGATGATTGTATGATCTTTTGATGTTCCTAAATAAAGATGGATGATGAAAACTAGGGCTTACTTATGCATTCCTTATAAATTCACCTTTTCATACTAGCTTGCATTTCAGGACTCACTCTAGTTTAGCTTTTGTATACTACATGTTGAGAGAGATCTCTATATCTTTCATGGACACATCACCTAACTGTATTCACCTCCTTTTGATTTCTCTCACTCATTCCTTTTCTCCTACTAGTCTTATCTACTTGATGCTTCTTTATTTCATGTCATTAAAAGGGGTTAATCTCATCATCATACCTAATCTATCCAAGTGCTAAATTTTCAAATCACAAGTCTACGTCATAACATGAGAGCTAATGCATCTATGAGTATATAAACATAAGATGAGCATATATATCAACATCATATGGAAATATAAATTTGAGTGTTGAAATAAAAATATCCATCACGTGAGCCATAATGAGAAAAGTACACAATGTTATATCAAATCTAGTATCTCATATATATCATAAAGAATAGTACACATATAATGTGAGACCAAAATCTAGATATATTTCTCTAAAGATGATACATCAAATGTCACATGGACATCAAAACCTAGATCTAGTCCTAGACCTATGACTGACTCCCCCCCCACCCCCCCTCATGGGTAGATTTTAGTGGCTATGGAGAGGGTGTATGTGTCCTATTTGGGGGTTGCACTACTCCCTCTACTCTCCCTACTCTCTCTAAATAGATAGGCACCCACTAACCTTCTAGCATTGTAGATAAATACACTTCATGATAATAGGTCACTCAGACCTCCTATAGCTTTGACTCTCTCCATGCTACTACTAAGTCCCCCATAGTGTCCACTCCTACCTATCTACCTCTACTTGTGGATCTAGCAACTACTGATGTCAGATAGCTATGGTTATTTGTTCTTTTTGTAGCTCTACCTCCAACACCCTGATCTTCTCTCATAAATCCTCTTTCCATATAGCTAGTACAAGTGGCACCTATATCTTCTCTTTTTGGGGCTACTACCTCCCCACCCAAGGCCACCTAACCAATCTTTCCTCCTATGTCATATCATCCTCCTCCTCTGTTGCCTTTGCCTCCATCTTTTCTCAACTCCACAAGTGTGTCTAGTTGCTAGAAGCATGCACAAAACCACTCCCCCTGTCTCTCCCTCTACCTCCTCCATCTCCTTCATCACCATCATCATCTCCTCCTCTTCATGCATCCTCTAGTTGTGCTTTTAGGATAGTAAAATGAGGGAATGGGTACATCCTCATCTCTTGGGCATAGTATGAAGACACACCTACATCTAGGACTCCTGGGAGATAGTCCCACATATCCCTCTATAAAATTTGTGTCTCCTATAGAGCCACTCCATATTCTAACATCACTAACAATCACAAATCCTCCTCCCTACAGAACCTGACATATGTCAACGTGGTCTCCATCAGGACCCTCTACCTATGGCCAAACTATCTCCACACCTATGTAATCATGAAATGGTTCACAATCCCCATACGAAAACCTACTAATAGTCAGTTCTTAAACATGTATCCTAACCCATTGGTCACCTCCCACTAGTCCTCACACCCCTTGTATGGTCTCCACTCAAAATTTGATAACTTTTTAAATGTCCTCTAATAGTATGTGACATCTCTATTATGTGGTTGTGAGATGAACACATGGTACCTATAGATATATGGGTGCACTCTCTCCCAAGGTTGTACTCATGGTTGGATCACTGCTATGTGGTTCCATACCCAAATTTTTGCTAACACTACATAGCACACCCATGTCCTCCCACCATGGTACACAATATCATGATGCTCATGGTACATATCTGCCAGGATGGCTAGTCCCCATGCCATCTATCATGGCCTCCCTATCAAATCCATCACCAACCTCCCTCATTTGCATGAGAGGGCCTTTTGGCTTTTGTCTGTGACTAATGCAAGTACTACTAAGGAGAATACCATGCACACCACCAATTAATTATCACCATACTCTTCTATTAATCTCTCCCAATTAAAGTGCCTATCTAGGATGGTGACATCCTCAAAAAATTCCTAGAACATCACCCTCCCCTCTACCAAGGCCTAATCATAATACACCTATGACATGCAAGGCTCATGTTAGTACTCATGACCAAGAGATGAAGTAAAGAAAAATTGGCATATTCATTACAATTATCATATCCTTATGACAAGGTACTTAGAGGATGTGAAAATAAAAGGTGTTATTCTCACTGTGCCATCTCTCTACTAACACAGTTAGAAGGTCATGGTTTATCCAGATATGGGGCAACCATTATAGCCACTCAAATCCCATGGTCACAAGGGTTCTCCTCTTATCATTTTCTAGATAACCCACCAATCTAAGCCCTACTACCTTAGGTTTCCTAATGTGTATCATCAGAAACATCATCTACAAAAACATGTCTATATGTCATTATCTTTCATGATGAAAACAAAAACAAGTCTATAAACATCTCTACTCTGCTACCCAAAGGAAAAAATTGAGATTCAAACTAAGAAATGAAGTAAATTTGGTTTATACATGCAAAATTGGTTGACCAAGTATCATATGATACGCTCTCCAATAGTCTTGAGATACTTTTCATGGTATCATATGACTAATGGGTATGACTCGTATGATACATTGACCAGTATGCATGTGATACTTTTAGAATCTCAGAAGTATCATATGATAGTTCCTATAACTACCATCTGATAATTTTTAAAGTATCACACAAGATTTTGCATAAAATCTCTAGAAACCTACAAATAATTGTAAAAATGTCAAAAAATGACTCAAAATGTTCAAAAAATCAAAAAGTTACTAGAGCTGCGTACTGTGGAGGTTGGTTATGCAACTAACTGGGCTCAAATCAGTGAGACACAATCTAAATACCTCCTTGTACCATCGCTATCTCTCTCTAGGTTCTCTAAGATCTCCAAACTCAAATAAGACAAATGAATTGAAAATGACCCCCGGACTCCTTTTATACCTTATTGGTCTCATTTTGACCTAATTTTTGAACCCCTCAGAATTGTGCAAAAATTGCACCTCTAGCTAATTTCAATGTCTTGGATCTATTTTTGGGATCAAAACTAAAATATGAGTTCATCTTGATGTTCAAATTTGTAATTTAAAACTATTCCTTCTTCTATGCATTTGGTTGACCCTTTGAGGCTTAATCTTTGAATTTTGATGGGGAAATCATCATTCCTTCCTTCTGTCATCATTTCTACTCTCTTCCACTCTTCTTATTCATTCCATTTTATTTTCATTTCACCATTGTTCTGGTTTTGACCTAATTTTAATGCTTTATCTTTATTGGTCAAACTTAGTCAAACTAGGGCTTAATATCACTTCTTAGTGGTTACTCTTTGGTTTTAATCACTTATCTATCATCATGGACCTTAATTTTATCTTGATTTACTCATATCCAACTCATTTCTACATCTCCTCTATCTCATTTTGATTTTTATCTTGACGGGGTTAAAATATTCTATTATTTTTGCAAATTGCTTTTCTATGGCTATCTATTTCTTAGGAGCATATGCTTGACCTTTCCATTTGCTGTTGATCTATCTACTTTGTTTGTTTGACATATTAGCACTTCTCTCTCTCTCTCTCTCTCTCTCTCTCTCTCTCTCTCTCTCTCTCTCTCTCTCTCTCTCTCTCTCTCTCTCTCTCTCTCTCTCTCTCTCTCTCACACACACACACACACACTTGAATCCTTTCTCTTTCCCTTGAACCTCCCATTTCATGATGCACCTTTCAAAGGGTTACATTTCTAAGCTCATTTGAGAGCACAAAACACTCTTGTTGTACTCTTTGCACATCATGACTAGGGAGCTCTAAGCCTCTATCCAAGCTTCTCAATTCATGAGATTCCTTGGATATAAGGGCTTAGATTAATTATACTTCATCACCTCTTGGACCTTTGACAACTTAGCAAATGATGGAAAAGATGGAAAACAACACCTTAATGATTGAGATAGCTTCTTCTCTGACTAAGGCTGAATATGATGATATAATGAATTGTGCTACTGCAAAAGAGATGTGAGAAAAAATTATACTTATTTATAGAGATCATTAAGATGTGCTAAGAGTGAAGGCTAAGAGTCTTAGAGGAAAACTTATTGATATAAAAATGCAAGAAGGTGAGAACATTGTACAATACAGTAACATAATCAAGGAAGTAGTGAGTGTTATTAAGGTAATTGATGGAATCATAAGTGACAAATATGTGGTAATAAAAAATTAAAATTCTTATAAATCCCTTACCTATATATTATATTAAAGTCTCTACTATCCAAGAATTAAGATATATACCTAGTAATGTTATTACCCTTAATACTTTGATTGGTAGGTTGACTGCATTTGACCTTAGTAACCTTGATAATAGTTTACCAAAGATACAAACTAATTTTAAATATCCACTAACCATTGGTAATTAAAAGAAAAAAATTGAATGAGATAACCACTCTAGGATAGGTGGAAGTGACTATGATAGTCTTCTATCTAATTAGAAATAGCTAGAAGAAATAGAAGCATTGCTAGCAAGGAGATTATCAAGAGGAAAAGAAAGTACAAAGGTAAATTACCTCTAAAATATTTCAACTACAAAAAGATTGGTCATATTGCATCTAGGTTTCTTGATAATTACAGGAATGATAAGAATGATAAGGAAGACATATTTAGAAAGTATAGACACAACAAGGATAAAGGAAAGAAGTCATGCATTCCTAGCTAAGGAAGGCCAAACTGATAAAGAATCTTGTGATCATGAAGGAGGTGAAGAAGTAGTTTATGTTTCTATGAAATTTGATTTAGAATAAGAGAGGTATGAAGAAGAAAATTCCCTTATTTTTGAAGATGACAAAATTGATACATGGATTATTTATAGTGGTTTTCCACATAATATGATTGGTGATATTAAAAAGTTTAAAAATTTGGAAGAGTATAAAAAAGTATTTGTTAGACTTGGAAATGATACTCCATGTTTTGCAAGAGGAAAAGGATCGATTATGTTGAATAAAGATATTAAATATGATAATGCTTATTTTTTTCAAGGAATAAAGTTTTTTTAAAAATTATTCAATTGAATAACACAGGTCACTGTGTAGAATTTTGAAACCAAAAGATGAAGATTTGTGATGCTACTGGAGATTTCATTAGTACCTATGATCTATCCAAAGGTAACTTATTCTATCTAAATTCTGCTTTGAATATATATTATATTGAAAGGAGTGAGGTTTTTTGGTTATGGAATAAAATGTTCTATCATGTAAATTTAGATAATTTGGTCAAGGTTAGTAAGAACAAAAGAGTAAGATGTTTACCAAGGTTAAGAAAGCCTAACAAATTTATCTATAAAGAATGTCAAATTGGTAAGATCACTAAGTCAATTTTTTCAAGTAATTCTTACTTATCTAATGATATCTTGGAACTATTTCATACTAATATTTGTATTCCTATGAGAGTGCAAAGCTATTATGGTGATCAATATTTCATTTTTTGTTGAGGACTTTTCAAGGATGATGTATGTGCTTTTTATAAAAGATAAATATGATAGTTTTCAAATGTTTAAGTTTTATAAGGCAAGAATTGAGAAGGAAGCATGTAAGAAACTAAAGTTCTCAAGATCTCATAGAGGAAGTGAATTTATCTCTAATGGATTTACTATCTTCTACAATGATAATGGAATCAAAAGGAAACTATCTGCACTAAGGACTCCACAATATAATGGCATAGCTGAAAGAAGCAATAGATCAATAGTTAATTTTGCAAGAACACTAATAATTGATTCAAGACTCTTTTCCTACATTTTTTAATCAAAAACATTCTTGATTGAGAAGGAAGTTGCATAAATATTTTGGAGAGAATCCATCAATAGTGTTGTTTACACTCTCAACCAAGTACAATTGAAGAAAGGTACAAATAAAACTCCTTATGAACTTTGGTATGGGCATACACCTAATGTAACTTGCTTATGGGTCTTTGGAAGTAGTTGCTACATACAAAATGACACTAGAAACAGAAAGTTTCATTCTAAAGGAGATGAAGGTATATTCCTATGATACTCCACAAAGAGAAAAGATTATAAATGTTTGAATAAGGCTAATAACAAAATTGAGGAAAGTGAAAATGTAAGGGTTAATGAGACTGTAGACAAGGATGAAGGAGATAGGAAAAAGGAACCTAAACATTGTCAAATATGTGTATATGTACAACAAGGAGTTCCTAAAACTATGCACAAACAAGAGCAAGAAGTAATTGATGAACCTATTCAACCCCCACCAAGTTAAGAAATTGTTGAATAACAAATAACCAAGCCTTTTTTATAAAAGTATGTCAGAAGGAACCACTCACTAAACCAAATCATTGGAAACAAAGATGAAAGAGTTATGACAAGAAGTAAGTTAAGAGAAAATGCATGTTTCATTTCTAGATTTGACCCTAGATTATTCAAGGATGCATTTTAAAATGAAGACTGAGTTTCTACAATGAAAGAACAGGTAGATCAAATTGAAAAGAATAACACAAGGACATTGGTGCTAAGACCTAAGGATAAAAATATTATTGGTACAAAGTGGATTTTAGGACAAGCTACATGAGAATGGAGATGTGACAAGGAAGAAAGCAAGATTAGTATGCAAAGGCTATGCTTAGGAGGAAGGCATTGATTATGGTGTGATATTTTCCCCTATTTCTAGGCTAGAAGGTGTAAGAATCTTACTTTCAAATGTTTCTCATAAAGTTTTCAATGTTTATCAAATGGATGTAAAGTCCACATTTATGAATGGAATATTGGAAGAAGTATATATTGAACAACCATAAGGATTTATTGACAAAGATTAAAAAACTTGGTATGCAAATTGAACAAGGCATTGTATGGTTTTAAATAGGCACCCCGAGGATGGTATGAAAGACTATGTTCTTATCTCATGAGGATTGGTTTCATTAGAACAAGTGGTAATTGTAATCTTTATTTGAAGACTAAATCTAAGGATAATGTATTAGTTTATAAAAATTTTGTTGATGATATCATTTTTGGAGGAAATGAGATAATGTGTAAATCATTTTTTGATGAAATGAGGAAGGAATTTAAAATGCCAATGATTAGAGAGATCAAAATTTCCATTGGATTACAAGTTCTATGGACCAAATATTGTACTTACATAACACAATAAAAGCATATTGATGAGATCCTAAAATATTTTGGGATGGAAGACTCAATACCAGTTGGAACACTAATGATAATTGGCTACAAATATTAAAATAAGATAACTCTACCAACGTAAATGAGACACTATACAAATTAATTATTAGAAATTTACAATATGTGGTACATAGTAGACCTAATATTTCTCATGTTATTGGTATTGTGTCAAGATTTTCTTCTAATCCTAAAGAGACACATATGACTACTATGAAGAGACTCTTTAGATATCTTTAAAAGGAACAAAGGACTATGGTTTATGGTACAAGTAGGATGGAGATCTTGAGTTGAAAGTTAATACTGATGTTGATTGGGAAAGAAATGTAGATGACAAGAAAACTACAAGTGGATGAGATTTCTTCTTAGAAGAAACACGGTTGTCATGGATAAGAAAGAAGCAAAGTGAATCTCACAATCCCTTATTGAGTCTGAATAGGTTGTTGTAATTGATTGTTCTAACATTGTATGGATTACACAATTACTTAAAGGAATACAAGAGGAATTTGATGGTCCTATACCAATCTATTATGACAAAAGAAGTGCTATATGTATTTCAAAGAGTCCTATGATGCATTCCAAAATGAATTATATATCAATCAAGTGTTACTATTTGAGAGAAAAAGTTTAAGAAAAGAAAGTTCTATTGGAATATGTGAAATCCATAGAGCAAATTGCTAATATTTTCACTAGGTCATTACCTAAGGATACTTTTGAGTACCTAAGAGGTAAAATATGGATCCTTCCCCTATCTAATGTTCATTATAGGAATATTTATGTTGCCTCAATTCATGTTTTATTATAATATCTAAGTGTGAGTTGATGCAGATGTTCACTCTTTACGAATAGCCTAAAGTTGTGAAGAAGGAGAAAGATGTGAAATAATAGAGGCAACTAGTACAAGAAATAATAGATGTGAGTTGATGTATATGTTCACTCTTTATGAAAAACCTAAAGTTGTAAGGAAGTAAAAGAAACTAGTACAAGAAAGGTATGACTACATGAAAAATAAGGTTTATATACACCTTTGGTATTATTGTCAAAGGGGGAGATGACCAAAGAAAGGGGGAGATGATTAGAGAAAGTGAGAAGTATTATATTAGGAGAGAATGATGAAGTATATAGAAAAAGGGAGAAAACACAATGATGGAGAGACCTATATAGTAGTGACACATATGAGAAGTTTTCTAGTATAGAATGGTTGAGAGAAGACATAAAGGAAATAGTTTGTTGTCAAGAGGAGAAGATAAATATTATTGTAGTGCAAGGAGAGATTATCCTAAGGGGGAGACTATGTTGAAACATGAGAGAAAATCAGATATGTGTTACCAAAAAAAAATCATATTTGAGTTTACTAGTATTAGATGAAATATTCTAGAGATGTGTTGTCATCAATGCCAATGGGAGATATTGATAACCCAACTAATATTGTTACCCAAATTGATACTAATAATATTGTAAGGTTAGATAATAAAGCTATGAAAAATGTGTAGGAGAATCAAATTAGTTGTGATATTTCTATTGATGTAAATCTTATTGACTTATTATTTATTGTAATTTTCCAAATCATCTAAAGGAGGTTGTGTTGAGAAGAGAAATAGTTGAGTAAAGATAGAAGATGAAATAAATAAGTGATGTTAAGTGTTGATCTTAAATGGGAAATTGATTTATTAGTCTTTGACAAGGTAATATTGGTTTGATTGTTTTACAAGATTTAATGGACTTTTAAGATGATACATGTTGTCACAGAGTTTTTCACCCTTGTCCAAAGTTTTTACCTAAGGAAAACCTTGTGAAACATGGAAAAAACCTCCAAGCTATGGGACTTGAACTATGAGGTTGAGTCTTTGGAGAAGTCCATCTTCCTTGACTATCAAGTGCACCTAACTACTCTTAGAGAGGAAAAGGGAGAAGAAATGCATGAAAACCAAATCTACCTATTCTAACCTAAGGGGTTAATGCACCAAAATAGAGTGTTCAACCAATCCCTGCCCATATATGCACTATTGAACCATCATGACACAAAAGGATATAAACATTTAGACTTGTTTTAACCTAGCAACCACATGTAGATCGGAAAACCCAGATGAATGACACAAGGAAGAGAAGATTCACTTATATATCATTCACAGGCCAAAAGAGATACAATCATGCAAATTATAGATCTCTACAAAACACCAATGTGAGGCAAATAGTTCTTGCACTTTCACATTAATGGCTAAAAGAGATAAGGCAGAATGTCATATAGTTCAGAGGCAAAGGGAATTTAGAGTGAAATTGCAAAGCAATAATAGAGAAATCAAAGAAGAGTCAACCTGAACAAAATCTATAAAAATTGCCTTTATAGCTCAGGCATAACTGAGATGTCCTCTAACTGAAGTTACTCTACAACCACTTCCATTAAGTCTTATAGAGAATAATTATGCAGATCTAGGGCAAATCCAACCTTGGCATAGACCTAAGAAATCTGATCTTTGATGGAATAGGGTCTTGAAAAGACAAAAATGGCACCATTAAACAGTTCTAACTAGGTAGATGGATAGGATCAGAGGTGGTGGAGTGTTCTCCTTCATTTACCAATTACAACATTCACTTAGAAGCAGTTGAAATCAATCATGAAGATTGGATCATGCAAGTAAACCCGATATCCTCTGTTTCTAGCTCGTGAATCAGCAAGGTCAAATAGTACACTAGAATTTGGTACCGAGATGAGCCACATGGACCAATGATTTCATTCTATTTTACCACCTCATGGAGTCTTCATGCATTTGACTATATCTTCTTTACCAACTACACCACCTCCCAACCTAACTATGATTGCCTTAGGAAACTGTGACCTTAATTGCCAACCTTTATGTTAATACCTTGGTTGGCGCCAATAGGACACGTGTCACTGAATCACTATCTCGCTATACATAACTTTCAAGATCCTTTCCATAGTGAGATAGTGATGGCCATTGATTTTTCTTTGATCCTTTCCTTCACTATTGGCATTTTGAATTGGACCCCATAGAATTCTGAGGACACATGGCACTGAGTCACTATCTGCTATACATATCCTCTGAGCAACTCTTCATGGAAAGATAGTCATGGTTGTTGATCTGAGACCAAATCAAAGATGAGAAGCTGCACAAAGTACCCTAAAGAAGTGGTGGGTCCCATATTTTCTATGTCACTATAGTTAAAGGTCGATCATTTCCTCATAGCAACATAACAAGAAATGTCAATCTGCCACCATCTAATGGCCCTAAAGGTACACCCAATCTATCAGTACACTGACCAATAGGAACATGGCCCACCTTGGCATCACTTGGTGGCTTATGGAACAAGCCTAGCCCCATAAGAACATGTGTCACTGAGTTTCTATCTCACTATGCATAACCTTCAAGCAACTCCCTATAGCGAGGATGATCGTAGATCAAGATTAATCTAATGATCACAAATCCTCGTGTGTTTATAGAAGGGGAGTGGGTCTGGGGTACTGATGACATTAGAAAATCTACACAACTAGTGGAACAAAACCCTATTTCAATCACAGTCATCCTTCCACATCACCTGTGGCCCCACCATGTTCACTTCACGACACCCCGCTATGTCACTAATGGAGAGATGCCTGAGTTTTTTGATAGTGAGATAGCGAGTGCTAGGGACTTATCAAAACTTGGCATCGAAGAAAGAACAAGATAAAGTGCCATCACCATATTGACTACTATCAACTGGGCCCCATGTCTCTATGTCACTATGAGTAACCCCCGTGCAACTTACCATAGCAAGATAGTGACAAACATAGATCTTAGCAAGATCCAATGATGCGAAAAGAATGCAAGATAGTGGAAACAAACTTAGAAAATAAGGAAATTTAATAAAAGATTAAATTGTTCATTTTTTTATTTTTTTCCTGGGGGCATTAAAATAACATAGAAGATGGGAAGTAGTCGTTGGGGTAGGCCTGCATTTAAACTTTGAATTTTTGGTGGGGGGCAAAAATGAGTAACATTTTTGGCAACTTAGACGAGATGCAAGCCAGCTATGCATGTGACCAATGTCCTTATGTATCCATTGGGTTGTAGAGTCACAAAAGATTTGGATTAGTGCACTGCAAAACCCTAACCCTACCTCTGTGGGAGAAAACACTAAAAAACTCTGTCTCTGCAACTCTGCAACCTTCAAAACTCCAAAGCTGGCTATCTCGCAAGGAGAAACTTGAGCTCATGCACTTCTTGGAAAGCTAGATAATAATAGAAAGAAAACTATGCTACATATGTACATGAAACCTCAAGCCCTATCAGAAACATGGTTTCAGATAGATCCCATTGACTGGGATAGGCAAAATTTCACCATCAGGCTTGCTTAGCTAAAAGGCATTAGCCTGCTTACAACTGACAATCAGATAGGGACCACTCCATAGTGCATCAAATTTTGAGTGTCTCCCTAGTTTTTCCCTATCTACATCCCATTTCAAAACTGAATCACCCTCTCTAAAGGTTATGACCCTAGCCTTCTTGTCAAAGCTCCTTTTCACCTACTATTGATTTGTTTCTATGGTTTGCATGGCCTGACCTTTTTTCTCTTCCAACTCCATCAGCTCTGCCATTCTTACTATCATGATATCATCTTCAATTAGCTCCAGCTGATGACCTAGTTCTAGGGATAGGAATTCTAATGAAATTGAAAGCCTTGCTTCTCTACCATATACCAACATAAATGGTGAATTTCCTATTGACCTCTTAGGAGATATTCTATCAGCCCACAGTGCAGTCCTTAAATTTTGATGCCAACACCTCTGGTTATCCTCTACAGTTCTTTTTGTCATTCTAATTAGGTTTTTGTTGGATGACTCAGCCAAACCATTACCCTAAGGATAGTAGTTTGAGGATGTGCTTAAGTAGATATTATGATCAACTTCCCATGCACAAATCTGAGCTCCAACAAAATATTTTTCATTATCTAGAATAATAGTTGAAGGGGCACCAAACCTAGTCACAATTCCATGAAGGAACTCAACAACTAAATATTTTGTGGCATCCTTCAATGCAACTACCTCCGTCCATCTAGTAAAGTAATCTATAGCAACTAAAATCCATTTATGACCAGAACTAGAGGGAGGATTGATAGGGCCTATGAAATCTAATCCCCATTGAGAAAAAGGGTGGTCCACCTGAATGGTATGAAGAGGAAGAGCTACAAGCCTTTGCTTGCCAGAAAAGAAGGTACATTTTTCACACTTCCTCACATACTTATGAAAATCATGGAATAGGGATGGCCAGTAGTAACCAGCTCTCATGATCTTCATTGTAGTTGTCCTTGTTGAGAAGTGACCACCATCGAGGCCATCATGAAGTTCTCTGATCATTCTTTTAGCCTGGTCCTTGCTAATGCACCTTAATAGGGCTCCATTAAAATCTTTCCTGAAAAGGATACCATCAACTATGACATAAGGAATTGACTGTAATCTATACTATCTCCTTTTAGTTCTATCTAATCCTTGAGGATATCCATTTCCTAATAAGAAATTCATCATATCATCCATCCAGCTCCTTGGGTCATCATCTCTCTCTTCTTGTTGGTTTGTTAGGATCATGGAAACTTCCTCATTAGATTCTTGAGATGATATCATCTATTTACACAACCCTTTCCCTCTTACCATCTTGGTGATCTAGATGTCAACATCATATTCCATTACTTGAGAAATCCAACTAGCTCTTTTCTCACTAATATCTTTGCTTAAAAGGAAATCCTTCACACTGGCATGGGGTACTAACAAATGAATTTTATTATGAGATAGGAGGTGTCTAAATTTCTGTAAAGCTCTAATGACTGCAAGGGTTTTCTTCTCTCCATAGTTGTATTTGTCCTCATACTCTTTAAGTCCTTCACTAAAGAAGGCTATGGGCTGCTCTTCATCTTTGTCATTTGTTTGAGTCAGGATAGTAGAAATACTTGACTCACCACCTAGGGTATAAAGGATGAAATCCTTTTCAAAGTTTGGATTCATGAGAGTAGGGGCTAAGGCTATGGCTACCTTGATCTCTTCAAAAATTTCTTTCCCTTCCTTGGTCCATGCAAAGAAAATACTTTTCTTGACTATAGTTGTAAGTGGTTTTACCATGGTAGCAAGATTAGGGATAAATCTTCTCACAAAATTTATCCTACCAAGAAAACTTTGCAGCCCTTTCTTATGTTTAGGAAGGGGAAGAGGAAGTATTGCTTTTGTTCTTTCTAGATCAATGGTTAAACCATCCTCAGATACAATGTGTCCTAATAATTTTCCTTGATTGGTGGAAAATACACACTTTCTTGGGTTAAGGGATACCCCAAAATCTCTACACCTTAAGAATACCTATCTTAAATGATCAAAATGATCCACCATATTCTTTGAATACACTATGATATCATCAAGGTAAACTAATACAAACTTTTCAATTATTTTTTTGAAGGCCATCTCCATTTCCTTCTAAAATATAGCACCTGCATTGGTTAGCCCAAATGGCATTTTACAATAAGTGTAGGTACCCTATTTGGTGGTAAATGAATTCTTGTACCTATCAGACTCTTTGACCAGTACTTGATTGTAGCCAGAAAATCCATCAAGAAATGAAAACCTCTTTGAACCATTGACTTTGGACAAAATCTGCTCCATGGAAGGGAGAGGATGGTGATCTTTAAGGGAAGCTTGGTTAAGGTCCCTAAAGTCCACACATAGTCTAATTTATCCATTCTTCTTCCTAATAGGGACAAGGTTTGCTATCCATGATGAGTGCTTGATGGGGAAAATTATATTGGCCTCAATCAATTTGGATAGCTCTTTTCTCATTAAGGGCTCAATCTTGGGATTCACTGGCCTCTATTTTTGTCTTACTGGTTTGACATTATCAATTAAATTTATGGTATTCTGAAACAACCTTGGGTCAAAACCATTTAAATAATCATATGTCCAAGAAAATATATCATTAAATTCTTGACATAGATGAATAAAACTTTTCTACTCAGTCTCAAAACATACCTTCCCCATGTTTAAGGATTTTCAATCAGTAATCATGACTATAGTGTGATCATCTTGGTCAGCAGCTAAGTTCATGACTCTAACTCTTGCTTGGTCATCAGGATTGAAAACACTCTCTAAGGTAATGAGGTCCCTGGGCAATCTATTGGGACTTAGGTTAATGATTTGATCACCATACTGATCCTGCAGTCTTGACTGGTTTCTATCTGAAAATTCGGCTTCATCCTATAAGAAGCTTACAATTTGTTCATCAGATTCAAACACTTGCCAATGGACATTGTTGTTAGGGATGGTAGGCCTTACTACCATCCTAATTTGTTTCTTCTTCTTTTCCTCAAGATCCCCTAGCACATCATAAGATGCACCTATTGTTGCAAGTCTATCAGCATGTCTATTTTCTCTTCTTGGGATGCTTTGAATATTAAATGCATTGAAACCTTCAAGCAGATCCCATACCCTATGTTTATAGGACTTGAGCAAGCCATTCTTGGTGATATTCTAATTTCTCACTTGGTTAACCATCAACTCACTATCTCCATATACACTTAAAGCTTTAATTCCTCTTTTCTAAGAAAGTAGGAGACCCTGAATCAAAGATTCATACTTGGCCACATTATTAGTGCAACTAAATTGGAGCCTAAAGGAGAAGTAGTATCTTACTTGTGCATGATAAATCAACATCACGCTAGCCCCTGATCCATTCTTATTCTGTGAACCATCAAATTACATGCTCCATACCATACTTATATCTTCTTTAGTCTCCACAAGATTGGGAACTAGAGCACCTTTCTCTAATATACAATACGTACTGAGACCCATTTCAAGGGTTTCTAGCATAGGATCAAATTGATATGCATTAGCCCATTAATCTAAGAGAAAATTAGGTATCTCTACTAGGGAAGTGGTAGGCTAATTCATTATGGCATTCTCATCCATTTCTAGGATAGTGTAGTTCATGTTGATGAGATTAGGGGTGTAGGGCTCAATATGATGGAGGGCTAGAGGCTCTACTCTGATTGAAGCTTTGGTTCCATATCTTGTTCTAAAAAACATATATGACCAATCAGAAGATATGTAACCACCTATTTGGGCAGTGAAGTCTCTTGACAGGAAAATGGCAAAATGTGGCTTGACTTCAACAATGGATATATCTTGAGTTACAGTACAACTAGGGCATGCATGTAGGGACATTTCTACATTCCTAAGGATCTCTATAGTCTTGATAGTACTACCATCCAACCGTAACACATCCCTAACAATAGGCTCATATTTCATTCCCAAAGTATCGACAACACACCTAGGCATCACTGAACTACTAGCCCCTGAATCAATCATGCAATTGTGGACTAGTTTATCCCCTATAATTAGATAAACATAAAATGGAGGGGGGTTTAACCTTCTTCTTTTTTTCTTCCTCCCTTAATGGCTATACTAGGCTAGTGGCACTTTCCATGCTGGGTGGTTGATCCTTTAGTTCAATGCTTTCCAATTCTTGCTGCAGCAACCTCTTTTGCATGGGTATAGTAGCAATAGCATCCCACATGGAAATATTCACATTTCTCTTCTTCATTTGTTCTACCAGACTAAATGGCATAGTAGGTGCTTTGGTAGAAGCCTTAGGAGCTGCATTTGTAAGAGGTTGAGGTGGAACAACTCGAGGATCATTTACATTACTTCTACCATTATCTTGCCTCTGCTACTGAAAGGTGTTTGATTGATCATTTTATGATTGATCATGAGGTATTGCATTTGAAGTTGAGGCCTAATTGGGAGGAGGAGGGGTAGCATCTTCAATAGCTCTTCTTTTGCTCCTAGTATTGTGAGCAATAAAATCCTAGTTTACATTACAATGTTCCTATACCTGATTATTCATGAAGGAGCAATCACCCTGTCCTTGCATATATGAGGCCTCCTTATATTGGCCCTCCTTGTATGATTGTCCTACTACATGCTCTTGGATGGTCAAAGCCCAATAAGATTCCACCTTTTGACACATGCAACAAGCATAGTAGTAGTTACAAGAGGGACAAAAATCTTGATCTTGAGCCATGTTGTTTTGAGGAATTATGGCCCTACTTTGATTTACATTTGAGGTTGAAGCATGGCTATTCTGCCTATTCTAATCAAAATAATTGTTCCCATAATTTTGATTTGGAGGCCTACCACTATTCATAGTTTGATGTTGTAATTGATGAGCTTTACTACCTTGAGCTTGCTATCTCTCCAAAGTCACCACTTATTGCTCATTTTTTGCATCACAAAGAAGCTATCCTCTAGCTTCTTCTCTTGACCTTGCAATCTTTTATCTAAGTTCAACATCATAGATTGCATCATCTCCTTGATTTCATCTATTCCATTTGAAGATGTGGAAGCTTGAGGGACTAGAGAAAGGGATTTTGATGTGGAAGTTGTGGGAAGAGGAGCCATTTCTGGTTGGTGGTTTGGAACATCAGGAAAGAAAGGCATGAGAGGCCTTGGGGCTAGCTTGCCTCCTTGTATTAGGATGTTTTCTGACTTTATCGCTATATCATAAGCATTAGGCAAGGTATCTCCTCCTATAGTTTGGATTGTAGTGGCAATGTCATTGTTAAGAGCTCTGAGGTAATGCAAGAAGGCATTACCAGGGGTAGGTTTTACTAAAGTAGGTATTCTATCCCATGTATTTTGAAATCTATAGTTGAAATCAGTCATACATTCATGGGGGGCTCTTTTTATAGTAGTCAATTGTTCTAAAAGTGACAAATGGTCACTTTTGTCCCCAAAGTGTTTACATAGTCCTACTCCTAATCCATCCCAATCTATTATAGAACCATGAGCCAAACCTTTATACCATTTTAGTGCTTTTCCTTTCAAGGATGAGGCTAGAAGCCTAATTGCAACATCATCCCCTATAATACCATGGATATTATAGACATTTGCAACCTCTTGAATGTGTTTTGAGGGAGAGATATAAGTTTCACTAGTAAATTCTGGTATACTTTTGAGTACAGCTATTGGTATGTCATGTCTTTGAGCCAATAAAAGAGGACTCCAACCATTAAAGGTGGAAAAAGTATAAGCTCTAGGCTGTGCCATATAGACAAGTGATCTATTTATATGTGTTGATGGCAATCTAGGCTAAGATCTAATAGTAGGAGGACTAGAAATAGATCTTGCAGGTGTATTTGTTATTGTTGCACTTGTAACTGGTGATAAAGATACTCTAGTCTTCCTTTTTCTAGGATTTGAAAATGAAAGCTCTTGGTACTGAAATTTACCTCTAGAAGATGCCCTTGTTTAAGCTTTGGGCATGAATTACTACAACTTTGGTCTGGAACCAGATGTATTTGAAGCTCAGAGTCACCAAGTACTTGAAGAATGAGCCTCTTGAAGGCTTGGACACCAAAGCCAGTACTATCTCCTTGGGATTAATCTTGAGATCTTCCTTTTGACACTAGTAGACTTGAAATTTTCTAAATAGAGTACCACTGGGCATGCAAAAAATTATTTTCATAGAGGTTTTCACTCTTGTCCAAATTTTTTACCTAAGGAAAACCTTTTGAAACATGGAAACAACCTCCAAGCTATGGGACTTGAACTATTAGGTTGAGTCTCTGAAGAAGGCCGACTTCCTTTACTATCAGGGTGCATCTAACTACTCTTAGGTTAGAATAGGTAGATTTTCTTTTCATGCATTTCTTCTCCCTTTTCCTCTCAAAGAGCAGTTAGGTGCACCTTGATAGTAAAGGAAGTCAGCCTTCTCCAAAGACTCAACCTCACAATTCAAGTCCCATAGCTTGGAGGTTGTTTCCATGTTTCACAAGGTTGTCCTTAGGTAAAAACTTTGGACAAAGGTGCAAACCTCTATGACAACAATACACAAAGATGTTACATTGGCTGGTAATAAAGGAAGAAAGTAGTGAAGTGAAAAGATAATGAATTAGTGTGTGCTACCGAGCTTGAAATATTGGTTGGTGAGAAAAGATATTGTTTGATAGACGTGTACCAAGCATAAGTATGAGAAAAAAGTTTGTAAATGTTACTAAGAAAGATAGTATTAACCAAGTGAGTAGTTTTAACTAAGCATATGAGGTTATTTAGTAAAGGAAGAAAACAAGTCATTAAAGTTGAATAGTTTTGATCAAATCAATTGTGGGATGATATTGAGAAAGAATCTAGAACACTCTACAAGATTCTAAGGAAGGAAAGATTTTTTTTAATGAAATATATGGATGATATTGGTTAGGTAATATTAGATAGAAGATATTTAAGGAAAGGTTCATGATCCAAGAAAATTTCAAGGGTCTAGGTGAATTACAGTTGGCACAATGCATAAAATGTTTAGCCTAGTGGCAAGTTTAATGAATGTAAGATGAGATGTGATTAAATGGATGAGAGAAATTATAGCATGATTACTAATGATATTAATATGGGTGATTATTTTAGTATTGTTAAATATAGGAATGAGGCTTATGCATTTCATTCATGAAAAAGTATGTCATTGATGTCAACATATGTGCTATTCTATGAAGATTATCATAGTTATAGAGTGTTAGGATAAACCACGGACAGAAATTAAAAACTACATGCAAATATAACCAATAACAGAAAATAATAGAAAACACAGAAATGAACACAAGGCACCAAGATTTAATGTGGTTCACCCAATCCCTGGGCTACGTCCACCAAACAACAAGTCTGATCTTATTACAATCCAATGATTACAACCTGATTACAATCCGTAATCCCTTACAGCTCAATACCGCCGCAAGAACCAATTTCGTATCACCACACATAAAAAATACCCAACCCTAAGCCCTTTTTATACAAGTACTAAACTACTTTAGGGTTATAACATGTCGGCCATATGTCGGCCATAATATGTCGGCTACCATGTCGGCTACTTCCAAAAAAAAAAAAATTTGGGATGATCCCCCGAACCCCACTATTTATGATGTACAGTACTTTCTTGATCAGTCACCACAATCTAACAATCTTCCACTTGGGGACTGATCAGGCTCCACACTAAACAACAATCTCCCACTTGGAGACTGATCCTGTAGCAATACAACTACCGCATGGGGCTCCCACTGGATCAAACCACCCTAGACTCTGCTATTCTTTTATTCACATTTAGTCTAAAAGACCAACTAAAGCTGAAGAGGAGTTCAGCTTCTCCCTTGTGACAACCTTTGTCAACATATCTGCTATATTTTCATTGGTATGTATCTTCTCCAGCTTTAACTGTCCATCCTCCAAAACTGACCGAATGAAATGGTACCGCAACTGTATGTGTTTGGTCTTAGAATGCAGAGCTGAATTCTTAGCAAGATGAATGGCACTCTGACTATCTGTGAACAAATAATTATCCTTCTGAGGATGTCCCAATTCTTCCAAGAAGAACTGAAGCCATATCATCTCTTTGGCTGCCTCTGTAGACATACTCTGCCTCTGTAGTGGAGAGAGCATTAATCTTCTGTAGCCTAGAAACCCAGCTCACGGCTGCCCCACCAACAGTAAAGACATAACCTGTAGTACTCCGCCTGGTATCAATATCCCCAGCCAAATCTGAGTCAACATAGCCCTGTAAATCAGTAGTAGAGCCCCCAAAGTGTAAACACTTATTGGATGTTCCTCTCAAATATCTGAGAATCCACTTGACAGCATTCCAATGCTCAAAACCTGGATGACTCATATACCTGCTAACGACTCCCACTGCATGTGCAATATCTGGCCTAGTGCATACCATAGCATACATCAAACTTCCTACAGCTGAAGCATAGGGTACCTTGGACATCTTATCCTCCTCTTCCTGTGTCTGGGGACACATCTCCTTAGTCAATTTCAAATGACCAGGTAAAGGTGTGCTGACAGCTTTAGCATTCTCCATAGAGAAACGTTGCAACACCTTCTCAACATAATCAGCTTGAGATAGCGTCAATGTTTTGTTCTTCCTATCTCTACAAATATTCATACCAAGGATTTGTTTTGCTGCCCCCAAATCCTTCATAGAAAATGCATGTGCTAACTGGCATTTTAGCCTCTTGATATGATGCATGTTAGACCCAGCTATAAGCATATCATCAACATATAGACATAAAATAATGTAGCTATCATCATCCAACCTCTTAAAATAAACACAGTAATCTGAATGACACCTGTTATATCCATGCTCATGCATAAAACTATCAAATTTCAGATACCATTGCCGAGGTGCTTGCTTCAAGCCATATAAACTTTTCTTCAATTTGCACACTAAGTTCTCCTTACCTTTGACCTCAAAACCCTGTGGCTGAGCCATATATATTTCTTCATCCAAATCACCATGAAGAAAGGCTGTTTTAACATCCATCTGCTCTAAATGCAAATCTTCAGTAGCCACAAGACTTAAAACAATACGAATAGAAGTCATTTTAACAACAGGAGAAAATGTCTCATCAAAATCAATTCCCTTTTTCTGTGCAAATCCTTTGACAACTAACCTGGCCTTAAATCTTTTCTTACCTCCTTCCTCTTCTTTCAACCTGTAAACCCATTTATTCTGTAAAGCCTTTTTACCTACATGCAACTTGCACAAATCCCATGTCTTATTTTTCAGCAAAGAGTCTATTTCATCTTTCATTGCAGACTCCCACTGAATCTTAGTATCCACCTGCACAGCTTCATCATAACTTTCAGGTTCACCAGCATCAGTAAGTAAAATAGAATACAAAGAGGGAGAAAACCTTTGTGGAGGTCTAATTGGCCTTGTTGACCGTCTAACATTCACTGGTGTGTGTGGTATTTGTTGTTGCAATTGTTGCACATCATGAGGAATGGCTGGAACATCAGCTTTTGGAGTATCATCCAGCACTACATAATCATCTTCTTTCTTCTCATGTTGCTGCAACAAATCTTTGTACAACACTTTTTCATTGAATATGACATCCCAGCTTCTTATAATTTTATGATTTTCAAAATCCCAAAGCCTATAGCCAAATTCATTAATGCCATATCCAACAAAGACACATTTCTTTGATTTCGCTTCTAGCTTGGTTCTATTTTCAGAGTCTATATGAGCAAAAGCTTCACAACCGAAGGTCTTGAGAAAAGAATAACTCACCTTCTTACTAGTCCATGCTTCCTCTGGAATACCACAGCCCAAAGGAGTAGAGGGACCTCTATTAATCAAATATATTGTAGTATTGACAGCCTCTTCCCACATGTGTAAGGGCAACCCAGCATGCAACCTCATGCTCCTTGCGCGCTTCATTATAGTCATGTTCATGCGTTCAGCCACTCCATTTTCCTGTGGAGTCCTTGGAACAGTTTTTTGTCTATGAATACCATTAGTGGAGCAATAATCTTCAAATTCATTACTGCAATACTCACCACCATTATCAGATCTGAGACATTTTAATTTCTTACCAGTCTCATTTTCAACCAAGCATTTCCATTTCTTAAAAGTTTGAAATACATCAGATTTCTGTCTAAGGAAATAAACCCATACTTCTCTAGTTACATCATCAATAAATGTAACATAATAATGAGAGCCACCAAGGGAAGATACCTGAGCTAGTCCCCATACATCTGTATGCACAAGCTCTAATTTCTCCTTTTTGTTTTCCTTCCCTGTCTTTACAAAACTCACTCTCTTTTGTTTTCCATACACACAACTTTCACAGAAATCCATATTCACACATTTTAGACCTGGTAAAACTTTCCTTGAATGAAGTACTTTCATACCTTTCTCACTCATGTGCCCAAGTCTATTGTGCCACAGCGCTGTATCAGAATCTACAGCAACTATTTGTTCTCCCTGCTCAACTGCAGTAATTGTTCCTGAATATTCATTTTTCTTTGAAACAATCAAAGTAGAAGGAACAATATGACCTGTACAAAGATATAAGGTGCCTACTTTCACACCTTTTGCTACTACAAGGGAACCTTTTGAAACCTTCCAATTTTTATCATTAAAAGTAATTACACAACCCTCATCACCGAGTTGCCCTGCTGAAATTAAATTCCTACTCAGCTTTGGAACATGTCTTACCTCATGTAGTAGCCAATGATTCCCATTCTGCAACTTAATCTTAATTTTTCCCTTTCCAACAATCTAACAGGGTTCATTATCCCCCAAATAAACAAGCCCAAAATCCCCTTGGACATAATCAATGAAATAACCTCTATGAGGTGTAGCATGAAAAGAAGCACCAAAATCTAAAACCCATGAATCATCAACACTCTCTAAAGACAGAAGCAAAGCATCCTCTTCGGATTTATTACTTGCCACATTTGCCTCTTTGTCTCCATCTGATTTATCTCCTTCATTTTTCTTTCGAGTCCAGCAATCTTTCTTTTTGTGCCCTGGTTTCCCACAGTACCAGCAATCATTTGGTCCTCTCGATTGAGACCTCCTCCCCTTTGACATTCCTCTTGATTTCCCACGATTTCCAAAGTTACTTCCTCTTTCAGTCGTTCTGCCCCTGCTTTGTGCATTTAAAGCACTTCCTGATGTAGATCCACCTGAGGATTTTCTACGAGTTTCCTCACTTAAAATAACACCGATCACATCATCATATTTTAGGGTACTTGATCCAGGAACAGAATTACTCAACGCCATTACCAAGCCATTCCAGCTTTCAGGCAAAGAACACAAAATCAAGAGAGCCCTAATTTCTTCATCAAAATTGATACCCACAGAAGATAATTGACTAGTAATAGTATTAAACTCATTTAAATGATCTGCAATAGATCCACCTTCTACCATTTTCATATTAAATAAACGCTTCATGAGAAATACCTTATTTGAAGCGGAGGGCTTTTCATACAGTGTCGCTAGGGTTTTCATCAAATCTTTTGTCATCTTTGCTTTTGTAATATTAAATGCCACCGATGGTGCCAAGCATAACCGAATGCTTCCAAGTGCCTTTCTGTCCAAAAGATCCCATTCAACCTCTGACATAGTTCCCTGATTCTTGGCTTTTCCTTCCAACGGCTTCCATAAATCCTTCTGATATAAATAGTCTTCCATTTGCATCTTCCATAACTGGAAGTTTTGCCCATTAAACCTATCAACCCTCAGCTTACCATCATCTTCCATTGCTCCCACTCAACCGTGAGACTCCCACTTAATCGTGAGACTTTCCTACAGAGGATAACTGAGAAACAACTAGGCTCTGATACCACTTGTTAGGATAAACCACGGACAGAAATAAAAAATTACATGCAAATATAACCAATAACAGAAAATAATAGAACACACAGAAATGAACACAAGGCACCAAGATTTAACGTGGTTCACCCAATCCCTAGGCTACATCCACCAAACAGCAAGTCCGATCTTATTACAATCCAGTGATTACAACCTGATTACAATCCGTAATCCCTTACAGCTCAATACCGCCGCAAGAACCAATTTCGTATCACCACACATAAAAAATACCCAACCCTAAGCCCTTTTTATACAAGTATTAAACTGCTTTAGGGTTATAACATGTCGGCCATATGTCGGCCATAATATGTCGGCTACCATGTCAGCTACTTCCAAAAAAAAAAATTTCTATTTATGAAGTATGTACAGTATTTTCCTGATCAGTCACCACAATCTAACATAGAGGAAGAATCATTTGGCATAGTCAATAGTCAATGAGTTGGGTTTTACAAAGTCAATAATATACTCAATAATATGTACAAATGCTTTAGTTCTGAGCACAAAAGGAAATATGGAGATATGACAAAGTTATGTGATGTTTTCTTGAGGTAACTTTTAGAGAGAGTTACTAGAAAGTGGGTACTAGTAAAAAAATTATATTTTTTGGTTGAGATGGATTTAGTTAAACACATTTAGAGGATAGTCAGAGACATGTTCAAGATGCTAAAATTGAAATGGAAAAATTAGATATGTAGTTTGAGCTGACTTATGAATATTGTTTAATGTTTAGTTTCTTGTTTTTGACTATTGTAAAAATAATTGTGGAAAGAGTTTAGTTTTAATGTAACAATTAATTTTAACATCTCAATGATGTCTTATATTATTATTGTAAATTGGGAAAGCCTCAAGGATAACTCAATACTTGTATTAGGACTTGGTATAAATGAAAAATTGTTGCCTTGGTTGCAATCATTAGTGAGATCATTTTGTTCATGTGAACTTTGGATGTGAATAATGTTTGATCAGGGTAGAGATTGATGTTGAGGTTTTACTGTGAGATTCAAAGGAATTGTGTTGTAAAAGGAGTTTTTGTTTAGTCAATTCAGATATTGGATATACTTGTCTAGAATATTTTCTAATGAAGACTATTTTGAGGCTATTCGAGCAATGGGTTCAGTTGTCCTCCTTTCAACTTTTAACTGGGTTGGCACAATTCCTAATAGGGTTGGAATCTTCTAACAAGAATTCAAATCTTCCTAAAAGGAACTTTATGTACTTATTGTATTTCTTTGACTCCTAATCGGGTATATCCTTTTACAAGGAACTTTTATATTAGTACATTAACTTGTGGGACTAGGGTTTTTCCTCTCATCAAGGGTTTTCCTAGTTAACATAGCTAGTTTAATTGTGGGTGGTTATCTTTTTATGGTCATTGCATATATTTTATGTGTTTCAAATTCAATAAAGATGTTGAGAGATGTTTTTAGTTGCATGACTAATTCAAAGTTATCTTGGTGGACTTTACTTTCTATTGATTAGTACGAGATATTCAAGTCCTTAAAGAAAAATTTTAATAGATTAAGGAGATCCATGTCTATTCATTTTAGGAAACAAAGTTTGATGTTTAATGGAATTAACTATGAGAGCTAGAAGGAGAAGATGAAGACACACCTGCTATGCATGGGTCTAAAATTCTAGTTGGTTACTATGAAGATAAAGATAGTAGTGGATGAAGACAAGCTTGAATCATGTATGTAAAGTGAAAAGGATATATTCATGCATAATATGATTTCCAAAGAAGCATTGCTAACAACCCTTCATGAAACTGAATATGGACTGGTAAAATATTTAAGACGTGTACATGAAATTTGCATTTCTTTATAGAATATATTTGAAGGTTATGTACATGCTAAGAAGGAAAGATTTTATATTTTTTAATGTGTGTTTCAAGTGCTAAAGTCCAAAAAGATGAAACTATAAGATGATATTTTGGTAGGATTTATATGAGATTGTTACAAGAATTAGAAGTTATGGTAAATGATGTGACAACAAATCTTTCTTATTTCCCCAAGCTCTCCCAAGCTCTCCTTGGGTCATACACTTGACCAAATAGGTATTTTATTCACCCTATGCTCCTTAGTACTATATTCAATAGATCCTAACCATTCAATTGGTGCACATCAATTAGAACAAACTTGCTTACTAACTCTCATCAACACAAGTAACCTCAAATGCTAATTATACTTCCTAAATAGATGGATGGTCACTTAGGAATTTCTTTGGACTCCCTTCAAGTTCCTTAATCAAAATCAATCTTGAATTCCTAATCAATTTCCAACTACAAAGCAAAAATGCATTCAAATGATTGAAATAGGGCTACATGAATTAGCCGTTCAAATGCAATAAAACCCAATTATCTTACAAAAATCCTTAACATGGGTTCCAAAAAACCACCATTCTAAATACCCATTTTAGATACCTTAAGGATTTTTGAGGTCTAGGGTTCCCAAATTGTCTGTATTGTACAAGCATAATTTTAGCCTTAAAAGAAGGGTTTAAAGGGTTTGGCATGTTGTCTAATGGAAGAAGTGTCTCTCCTTCCTTAGGACCTCTACAAAGGATTCCCATTTGGATTGGGGTTACTCTGTAACACCCTCTAACATGTTCTAGGATTTGGTTGAAGTATTAGCAATGTTCAACCACTCCAAATTCACTTGCTTTGCTCTGTGATCCCTAACCAAGTTACTTGGACTTTCCTAGGGCATCACTTCATAAATATCTCCTTAGAATTCTAGGACTCCATATCCATTGTACACAATTTACATGGATTCATTTTCCAAATCCCAAAATTCCATACATAACCTATGGTGAGAAGTGGCCTTATGACTCCATTTTTGCAAATAGCTTGATTCAGGATAGCAAGCTAGAAGAAACCAAAATAATTCAACTAAGAACACAAAACATTGTGAAATTAACAAAATAAAGCTATAAAAAATCTTTAATAAACCTATCCTAACACTTCCAAACCAAAAATTTCCAAAACTAATCCATATATTTGCCAAAAAACTCAAAAGTTCAAAGTTTCTATTAAAAACTTGTTGCACATTTTGTACAGTCCAATACCAAACTTCTCCAACCCCTTCAACAGGTTGAGAATGGCCTTATATAGGCTTAAAATGGGCACTCCTAACTATTTCAAAGAGTTATATCTCCTTCTAGACAAAGTTTCACAAAATTAAAGAAAACCAATTGAGCAACTTTTACATCTTATAGAGTTAAGTCCTCAAACTTTCACCAAAATCCATAAAACCTTTCATAAAGTCAAAATAGGACTTAAATCACCTAAATATGACCCCAAAACTTTAATTTTTCCATTCTACCCTTCTAGACCTCAAAACACCTAGTTTGGCCTAGTATGCAATTAAGAGCAACTTTGACATATTTGGGCCTGTCAAACCTAACACCCACATTCTTAGGACTACATGAGTCCCTTTATTCACCTAGTGGTGTGGATAGAATCATTACAAACCAAAATCCAAAATGGAACCCTAGGTCTTCCTTATCCCACCTAGGTGGCCTTGCACCAGTAAAATTAAGATAGAAGATGAGATTGTGTGGAAGATTTTGAAGACTTTGACACCTACTTACCATTAGAGAGTATAGATGATTGAATAATTTGTTCCTTGTACAAGGTTGTAGTTTTCTCAATTAAATATGAAATAGAATTATGAATTTCCTAGATTAGAAATAGTTTTCAACATACAAAGAGATAGACCTATATTAACAAGTGTTGTACAAGTGGAGATTACGCTTGTAGCAACCAAGTAAAACAAGAAGAAGATAAGAATATTGATGGACTTACCCTTCTTATGAAAAGACAACATAAAGGTAACAAAATTATTGTTTTTTGGAAATGTAAAGAACTTGATCATTATTAGCTTAATAGACCTAATATCGATAATGTAGTTGGTATTAAGCTAAGACTTTAAGAAGGTCCTAAAGAGATACACTTTCCACTAGTAAAAAGGATTTTTAGATATTTTAACATAACACCTAATTATGGTTTATGGTATAAAAGATCACATGATTTAAAATTGTGTGTGTACACTGATGTTGATTAGGTAGGAAATGTAGATGATAGAAAGAGTACTAGCGATAGAGTGTTCTTATTGGGAGGAAGAAAGGTTTCTCAGATAATCAAGAAATGAGATTGCATTTCACATAGTATAGTAGAAGGAGAGTATGTAGGAAAGGAAAATATTGTAATCAAATTATTTGGATGAAGCTGATGTTGTAACACATTAGAATTGAGTTTACTGACCCTATTATCAGACATTGTGATAACACAAGTACAGTGAGTATGTCAAAGATTCTAATTTTACATTCAAAGACAAAGCACATATCTATTAAGTATCACTTTTTGAGAGAGAGGGTTGTAGACAAAGAGATCATATTGGAATATTTAGCACAAAGGAGAAAATATAAAATATATTTATAAAACCTTTGGTTAAGGACACATTTGAATATTTGAGAGGTATGCTTGGGGCTATAACCCAACCTACTTTAGAGTAGTTGATGTAAAGATTGCATTAATCCAAGTGGTAGTAGAGCACTACTTCTTTTATTGGGACTAGATCCTTGATGCTTCTCTTATGGGGGAGCATCTATACTTGAGTTGAGTCATTAAGGACTCTTTGTATTGGTATTTAATAGTGTCTTTGAATACTTGAGTTGATTGAACTAATAGAATCAACACAATGATACCTTTGTCATTGATATCAATGGGGGAGAAAGTAGTACATGAAAAAAATTCTTTATGAAGGTAAGATACACATTGATTGATGTCAATGGGGGAAGAAGTTTTGGGAGAGAATGTTGATGTTTATGTATGGGGGAGATTAAAACCTTCTTTATATTGGTCATTTGATGTGTTAAGTGTTTTTTATTAGAACATTAAAAAAATTTACAACCTATCTGAGAGAGTGATATATGTTTACATTCATGGGTAGCATGAATGGGAGAGTAAAGGAAGATGAGGAATAAATATATTTGGCCTTCATGGTACTTAGATGTTTTTCATCTATGTTTTTATCAATGAAAAAGGGGGAGATTTTTTGCATAAATGCTTATAATATTCCTATGGGGGAGTTTGTTAGCATTTCTAGAGACATGAATGAGTGCTTATGCATAGCATTTATGAAAGATGTTTTCATTGATGTCCATATATGTGTTATTCTATGAAGATTATCAAAGTCATAGAGGAAGAATCATTTGGCGTAGTCAACATCCAATGAGTTGGGTTATGCATAGTATGGAATATATTCAATGTTATGTATAAATACTTTAGTAATGAGAACATAAGGAAATATGGATATATGACAAAGTTATGTGATTTTCCTAGAGGCATCTTTCAGAGAGAGTTTCTGGAAAGTGTGTACTAGTAAATTAGTTGTACCTTTTACCTAAGGAAAAATTTGGCTAAGCATGTTTATAGGATGGTCAAAGGAATGTACAACATGCTATATTCTAAATGGAAAAACCAAACATGTACTTTGAACTAACTTATGAAGATTGTTCAAATTTTTGTTTCCTATTGTCAACTATTATAAAAATCATTGTGGAAAGAGTAATTGTAATGTACTATGTAATCGTAATATCTTAATGATGTCATATATTATTATTAGTATAAATTGGGAAAGCCTCAAGGGAAACTCAATACTTGTAGTAGGACTTGGTATAGAGGAAAGATTTTTCCTTAGTTATAATCATCAGTGAGATCATTTTGTTTATGAAAACTTTAGATGGAAATAACGGTCAATCATAGAAGAGATTGATGTTTAGGTTGTATTGTGAGCTTCAAAGAAACTGTATTGGCAAAAGAGTTATTTTTTAGTCAGTTTATATATTGGATATATGCTTATCCAAAAGATTGTCTAGTGAATATTTTTTTGAGGCTATTTGGATGGTGAGTTTATTTGACCTCCTTTCAACTTCTAATAAGGTTGGCATGATTCCTAAAAGGTTTGGAATCTTCTAATAAGGATTTAAAGTCTCCTAATAGGGACTTTATGTATTTATATTTTATTGACCCCTAACAGGGTCTATCCTTTCATAAGGGACTTTTGTATTAGTACAATATATTGTGGGCATCATTTCCACTAGGATTTTCCCTTTGATCAAGGGTTTCCCTAGCTATTATATCTGGTGCTATAGTGTACTGTTATCTTTCTATGGTTATTTTATCTATTTTTTATTTGTTTTAGATTTAATAAATATATTGAGAGATGTTTTAAATGTATAACTCATTCACCCCCCTCCCCTCTCAATTATCTTGGTGCACTTTACTTTCTAATAAGAAATTCAATGAAGCCCTAATGAAAGTGATTAAGTGGAAAAAATTATCTATATAAGGTATGAGAAATAAAGTTAAGGTTTATGATGGTTATTGATAGTCAAAAAAAGATAGAAGAGTCACTGAGCATACTAGAGTTAGAGTAAAGTGTGAATCAGAAGAATGAAGTTGATGATATAAATAGTGTGTTTTGATCAACAAGGAAGGAAGAGTTTGAAGAAAATATTAGAACAAAAAGGAGATATGAACAAGAATAGGTAGTTCTATTTCATATAGTTCATTTCACTATTACTTTCTAACCATTCTAGAATAAAATATCTTAATCAAGTGGACTTAACAATCCTATTTGTAAATATTTTGTAAGGTTACATTCTAAGGAATGTACTAAGGCCTCTAATCAGGAAACTCCTAAATAGGGTGACAAATCTATTTGATCTTGGGTAAAAATACCCTAATAGGATCATATTCAACAAATATGTTTGAAACCTTTAACAAGGTTGGCTCTTAACTGAGATAACTTTAGAAGAGTGAATTGTTTTGTGGGTGGCAATTCCTACAGTGGTTTTTACCCGAATGGGTTTCCATGTTAAAATTAATCAATGGTTGATATAATAATGTCAATAAAGAAATAGTCCTTACACATATTTATTTGTTGATCCAATATTATATACCAATGATATGCCTTGCATACCAATGAAAAAATCTTAAACCTGAAATAAAATTACCAACACTACACAATTTTGTGGTGAACTTGTATCTAGAACCTTCACCTCCACTCTTTAAAGTATATTTTCCCATCTCATATATCCTTTCTTAAAAAAAATTCCTTACAAGTTCATGTTCACTACCCTCATGTAAACATGAAATAAACTTTGATAAGTCATCACATCTAAGAACTTCTTATTTAAGAAAACACTTCTATAGGGGGAAAAAAACCATCATCTGTGTGACTTAAAAATTGACCTAGCAAGTCTTTAGATGATTTTGAAAGTTGATTTGCACCTAACTTCTATAACATTTCATTGGTATGCATAGTATAACTAATGTGTCATAATAGTCCATGGTGCATTTGAACTCCAAATGGTATGTGCATCAAGTATTTCAAACTATAGAAGTAAACAATGAAATGGCTTGAGGAATTCAAAACCCCTTCATGATATTTGTAATGTTGAATGTATCTCACAAAAAAATGAACAATATTATTTGACATACTTCAAAAAAAGTGTTTAAGATGTTTCGTATGGCCTTGATACCCATTTATTAACTTTGAGACACCCTTAACATTGGGTAACACTCTTAAGTGAGTGCCAAAAGAATTGATTTTCCTCTGTCACACTATCAAAAGATTCTTATCAACACATAAAGCCTCCCACAAAATTCCATGTATCATTTTGAAAAATATTGTCAACTCTTTCACTTCTTCTAAGTTCTCTACCAAATTTTTATGATTTATGTTGAAACCAATTCAATTTTTTCTTATAAAGTGGGCCTTTCTCAAATTATGACCTACTAATGTGGCTTTAATGACCCTTTAAGTAGTTCTCTTATCATTTTCACTTGATATTCTTTCCAATAGAAATGAGAACATTAAAAAAAAATTGACAATAATAGTATTTTTCTTTGTATACTCATTCATGTGAATCTTTAATTTTTCTAATGTGTCTCATTACTAGGAATTGTACAAAATGTTGACATTTCTCAGTCAATATCTTATTGTTAAAAAATTATTAAATTTCTTATATTGTTATTATCAATTTCAAGTAACCATTTTGGGGTTCTTGATGGTCTTTAATTTTGAACTTTTCTTGATTCCACATAAAATACGTAATTTATGATGTAATTTGGCATTGTATAATAATCATTTGGTTGATTAGCCTCATTTCTATGTGAGTTCCAAAACTTTCATTTTCTATGCCAATTTTAACATTTTTATTTTATATGTGAATTCCAACATTTTTAATTTGGTTCATTTTCTATACCAATTCAATTATTATTTTTGCTAGTGCTTCCTTATCGCCGGTTTTGAACCTATGAAAATGGCCTCATTAACTTTTGAGATGGCCAATGTATCACAAGGGATCATAAACCTCATTTTCTATGCCAACTCCAAAACTAATCATACCAATTTCCATATTTTTAATGCTAACTTTAATATCTTGTTCATAATTTTCAATATTAATTTCTATATTCTCATTCTCATTTTCAAATTCATGCTCAATATTTTCAAATTCATTATCCTCTTAATTTGAAAAAAAAGGACTTACACTCACTAATACTTGCCATACCTTGTCTCATTTTCCTATGAAATTCTCTTTTTGTTTGTATGCTTCAAATTTGGTCTTTTGTAATATTTCTCTTTTATTTTTCTTTAAAAAATTGGTGCTCCTCATTATCCCTCAAAAAATATGATGAAATGATGTAGGGAATGTATATGAGACCTAAGTGGGATAAACTCAACTTAAACCTACTAATACCCTACAAAGAGTAAATGGAATCCAAACACAAAACTGTAGCAAAGAGATCAAGAATTCATAGATTTATTGATTGATTACACAAGATAAATATCAATCAATGTGCCTGACTGTGAGGCCTTTTGGGTTGCAACTTTGTACAAGGAATTACAATATCAAATTCCAAATGCACAGTCTTATTTTCCTTCTACTAATCATGCTAATTAATTCTACTTCCTCTACTTTCTTTCCTACATCAAATCTAAGTGCTTATATAGCCAGCTATACCACAATTTGGCCAATCAAGCATTTAATTACAATATAGGTTTAGTCCTGGAAATCTAAACCATAACCCAAGATGTAGGCATGAATTTTTTATATGCTCTTAAGGATAGGTCCAAACACAAGTTAGGAGTCAGCTTCTAACTATGCAAGAAGCCACATCATCATAGGAACTATGCCAATCAAAATAATATGCTTAATAGGATGAAAATAGTAGGAAATAGAGACCGTCAAGAATGGCATAGAACTCAAGAAATATAACAAATCAACATTTGTGCTCTTAAGGTAAAGACTAAAAATAGGTCCTCAACAACATACTAACTACGCATAGCACAAAACTCAAGGTAGTAATGACTACACTGCAAATAGAAAACAAGTACAGAAAACAAAAAATGTTTTTGGGTGATGCAAGATTACTCATTGATCCAAGATTCTCCTATTTCAAAAACCTAGAGTAAGTAAAGAAATGATGTCCACACCGTGAAACCCTGATACTGTAACTTAAATCATAGAGATCCAACTCATCTTACATTATCCATGAACTTTATTCATCTAGTTTATCTTTCCATTGGACAAGGTATTCTATGTAGTCCTTTCTCTTTTTTATTCTCCTATCAAAAAATTTCTCAATGATGTCAGCCTTCTTCTTAGGATGATTCAGTTCATCTTTTAATTCCTCATTTTCTTAAAAGTACTAAAAGATATCTCCAATATTGAATATAGGTAAAATATCCATGTCTCTAGGTAATTCAACCTCAAAAGCATTTCCACCATCAAATTTCCTCAAATTTCTTTCTCTTTAGCTTACTGTAAGTACCAACTGGAAATTTGTTCTTCTTCAAATGAACCATCACTCTCTCTCCAACCTCAATATATTTATGTCTTCTCCCTTTATCTTCTCTCTAGTTAAATCCAAGGATGCTATTCTCCAAATTCTTTTTCACTTCATCATGCAAAGTCTTCATGAAATATACAATTTCTTTAGCTTTAGCACTTCTCTTTACCTTAGTAGTCAAATCCCTTAGTTTTGTAGTTCCTTTAGGATTCAATCCTTTAAAAATCTCAAAAGGTGTATTCTTTGTGCTTCTATTCATAGATTTATTACATGCAAAATTTTATTATGCTAAAATCAAATCCCAATTACCAAGTTTATTTCCAACCAAACATCTCAATAAGTTACCCAAACTTATAGTCACTACCTCAATTTGTCCATCTATCTGTGGATGAAATATAGAACTAAAATTCAACTCTATATCCATTCTCCTCCAAAAATTACCAATAAACTTGGTATGTCTATCTGCAACAATAGTTCTAGGCAACCCATGCAATCTCACTATTTCCTTCAAGAATAATATAGCCACATGTATTGCATTAGATTTCTTCTTACAAGGTATGAAATGGGCCATTTTTAAAAAAAATTCCACTACTACCAAAATAGAATCTTTACCTCTTTGAGTTCTAGGTAAACTAAGAACAAAGTCCATGTTGATATCATCCCAAGGTTTATTAGGTACAAGAAATGGTGAATACAATCCCAAATTCTGACTAACTCTCTTTCTTGTTTGACAAATTCTACGACTTCTAACCATCCTCTTTACATCCTTATAAATTTTAGGCCAAAAGTACTATCTAAAATGCACTTCACTATTATCAATTCCAAAATATCCAAAAGGTCATCCACTATGTTTCTCCTTAATGATATTGTCTCCCATAGATCCTCTAGATATGCATAATTGATTTCCCATAAAAAAAATTGTCTTCCTAAATAAAATAATTAGTGCACTTATTCTTCTCACTCATCAGTTGGTTCTTACAAGTTTTGCAAGGTTCTATAAAATTAGGATCAATTTCATACACATGCTTCAAATCATCAAAATCAAGTACCTAAACTCTCATTTATGTCAATAAACTCCTCCTTCTACTCAATGCATCAACAACCTTATTTGATTGTCTACTTTTATGTTTCATTATAAAGGAAAAATAATGCAAATACTAAGGCAAGAGCATCTTGGGTGTAAGGGTAATCTTGCATCACCCAAAAATATTTTATTTTCAATCTTTTCTATTTAAATAAGGACTAGTAGACAGGGTGGTTACTATTTATGGGAACTTGCTATTTTTAGTAAGTTTTTCATATGAGCTCAAAATGTTCTCATTTTCTAGTGGAAGGTTCATTTTAGAGATATAAGCCTACCATAGAAATCCCATTGCTCTAGCTTAAGTATCAAAGAAGTTATTGCAAATTTTTGGTGGAACAATTTGCAGAAAAATCTTCAAGCTCATTGATGGAGGCCTTAGAGTGCCCAGATGAGGTCCAAAAACTTAACGGAAGGGCACTAGTGCATTTATGAGCTTGTAGATTAGGAGCTAGCATTTCTAAAAAGTGGTTAAAATAGACAATCAGAGTAACATTTCATGAGTTATGGCCTTCCAAAGTTGGGCTACCCAAAACTTCTAAAATAATTGTCAAAGATTTATTTGGCTGACTCTATATGTTCTTTTAGGTCTGTCGGCCCTACGTATTAAGTTTGAGAATCTAGAACCTTCCTAGGCAGCATAAAACTGCCTACTTAAGAAAGGCTTGAACATTGTCTAGGACAGCTCTGGGTGATAGTTCACAACTTGTCTTGCAAATTATTGTACTGAAGGTGCCCATGTGGGTTAGCATATTGTACTTATGAATTCTATAATTCTGCATTTGCAGTGTAAATAAGAATTCCATATTTTGTTCTCACATTTGTTGTTGTTTCTTTGTTTCTATTATGAGTTTATGGTATTAAGGGGAGCACCCTACATCAAATACTCAATCCACTTCATGTGTCTCTGATTCAACTTGTTCTGACTTCCCAAATACTGCAAAGCTTTACTGTCAGTGAATAACACAAAATATTTAGGCATCAAGTAATGTCTCCACTTCTTTAAAGATTATATAATAGCATATAAATCTTGATCATAAACTAAGCATTGTTATCATCATTCAAATTCTCACTATAGAAAGCTAAAGGTCTTCCTTTTTCAATCAAAATAGCTCCAAAGGCACTTCCACGAGCATCAAAATCAACTTGAAAGACTTAATTGAAATCGAGGAAATAAAGTGTAGGAAACTTTCTTACTCTCTATTTCAATGTTTTAAAATTCTTATGTACTCCATGTGTCCATTTGAAAGCCCTTTTTTTACCTCTCATGGTTTGTCATAGCATTACAAATTGAAATGAAATTCCTCATGAAATTTCTATAGAAATTGTTGTGATGTGGAGCCCAATCTAACCAATAGGTTAATTTCTCTCAATTTATTCAATGTTGTTTCACCCCAAATTATTCCTACATGGGTTTGGGGAAGCCCCCTCAAGATGATGTCAAGGGGTAGCACCCCTTGCATGGTTTTGGGGAAGAGCCCCAAGTTCACTCCCTATCGTACTACAGGGTGAGGTCAAGAGGCAACACCCCCACAGGGATTTTTAGGGGCAACACCCTTGAAGCCAAAAATGAATTGACTATTTTAAAAGGTGTCGACTATTATTTTCAACTAGATGACTAATTCTAGCCTTAATTTTTTAAGTGACAAAAAGCTTGTGTAAAATGGCTTAGGGTTAGGGATTTCATAATGTATGATGAAATTGTAGCTTTGTGTAGCTTTATTGAGTTGCAAGGGATTGTAGATTTTAATCACTAGATAATAATAATATTAGACTTACTATTGGTGGATGTAGCCCAAGGATTGGTTGAACCATGTTAAATCTTTGTGTCTTGTGTTCTTTTCTATGCAATTCATTATTTTCTGATATTGGTTATATTTGCATGTAATTTTTATTTATGTCTATGATTAATCCCAACAAGTGGTATTAGAGAAAGGTATTATCATTTTTTTAATCTGTCCTCTATAGGAAGGTCTCACAGTTGAGTAAGAGTGATGGTGTACAAGGGTAAGCTAAAGTTTGAAAAGTTCAATGGGCACAACTTTCAGTTATGGAAGATACAAATGGAGGACTATCTTTATCAAAAGTATTTATGGTGGCCATTGTAGACACCTCAAAATCCTTTAGAAAATAAAGTATTTTTATTTTCTGAAAAATTCCTGATGACATCATCATTTATTAATTAATTAATTATTTAATTTATTTATTTATTTTTATGCCATTAAATCCCTTTATCTTAATTAAAAATATTTAATTAAGGAATCACTCCCAAAAATGTTTAAATCCTATTTAAACATTATTTCCTTATTTATTAATTATTCAATTAATAAATTGACCAAAAATCCAAAAAAAAAAAATTTAAAAAAAATTTGCCCAAAACTTGGCCAATTTCCTTAAGACCAATAACCTCTTCCAAAATCTTCTAATCGTTCTTTAATTTTGATTAAAGGCTAATCCCATCATTTCCTACCCCTAATCCCAACTCAAAATATTTAATCAAGATTAAATATTAATCCTCATGTTTATTAAAAATATTTTAATAAATATCTCCTCAACCCAAACCCTTGAAATAAATAAAATTTTATTTATTTCATAAAATCTTATCCTAGGAAGTTCTAGACTCTTTTAGAAAGTCTTCATCCTCATCCAAAGCCTAGACTCTTCTAGAAGATGTCTTTAACCCTAATCCTAATCCCCTCCTAACCTTGTCACATTCCCTAAACATGGGTTAAGACTTGCTAACTCAAGCCAAAGTTAACAAATATCTCCTCCTTCACCCACCCTCATTAATTGCAATCCACTTGCCATCCACTTGCCTAGTCCTAAGCCATCTCTAACCCTTCCTCTAATCATTTTTACAACCCTAAGCAAGCTTAAAACCCCCCTAAACCCTCAAATTCGAATTTCATGGTATCTCTCACAAATATCCTCAACCACAAAACTTTATAAAGCCCACAAAGTCATAAATTTTCTTACAAAACACTTATGAAGGGTCTTTATGAAGATTTTATCTCTTGAGCCTCCTTTGTTGACTCATCCTTGCCCTTTCCTCCATCCTCTCACCCTGTGACATGTGTCACTACCTGATTGGTTGTAAGGAAGCACAATCCATGTGCTCTCCTCTCATGCAATCTAAGCCCTCCATGAGTTTTTCCCCATCCTTGCATCTTAGCCCTCAATTCCTCAAGCCCTTAGCCATATAAATTGGATCCCCTCCCAAGCCATTTTAACACAATCCATGAAGCAAAGTCATAATGCCATTTTGAGAAGCCATTTTACATCAAAACCATACACTCACACTCAAATTCCAACTCCATTTGAAGCCCTTTTTGAACCATAAGCTTGAGCATACATCCTATCTATTTAGACAAAGCTACTCAACAAGAGAGCTTCTCATTGAGAGAGCCCATTAATGGCTCATATTCTCAATTGAGAGCTCATCTTAGTCTATCTTGAAGTTTATGAATTTTGTTTAGGTTGTAGAAGCTTTATTTAAATTTGGTTTCTATTAGCATACTAACATTGCTCATATACAGCCATTACAAAGAAAAACCAAGAAACTATACTTTTGATAAATGAGGACTAAGAGATTCTAGATAGAAAGACACTTGGAATTATCCATTTATGCCTAGCATATCTCATGGAATTTAATATTATGAAAGCTAAGATGGAAGAATAGTTGAAGCAAACCATAGTGAAACTGTATGAAAATCCCTTTGCTTCAAACAAGGTATTTCTCATGAAGCATTTATTTAATATGAAGATGGAAGAAGGTGGATCTTTTGTAGATTATTTAAATGAGTTTAATAAGATTACCAATCTATTATCTTCTATAAATGTCAATTTTGATGAAGAAATTAGGGCTCTCTTGATTTTGGGTTCTTTCCCTAAAAGATGGAATGGCTGGGTAATGGCTATTAGTAATTCTATTTCTGGATCTAATACCCTAAAATATTATGATATGATTTGTGTTATTCTAAGTGAGGAAACTCCTAGGAAAACCTTAGGTGGATCTACATCAAGAAGTGGTTTAAATGCACAAATGAAAAGCAGAATGACTGAGAGAGGAAAAAAAATTAGAAATTGTGGGAAATCAAGAGGAAAATCAAAGGGAAAGAGGTCTTAATCCAAAGGACTAAGAGATTGTTGGTACTCTGGGAAACTAGGGTACAAGAAGAAATATTGTTGGACTCAAAATAATAATGAAGGAGAAAAACAAGATGGAAAAAAAGAGGCAAATGTGGTAAGTAAAAAATCCGAAGAGGATTTTTTTTCTTTCTTTAGAAAGTGTTGATGATACATGGGTTTTAGATTCTTGGGCATCATTTCATGCTACTCCCCATAGAGGTTATTTTCTTGATTATGTCTATAGGGATTTTGGGCTAGTTTATTTGGGGTTAATGAACCTTGTGAGATTTTTGGAAAGGGAAAAGTTTAGATTAAGTTGTAGAATAGGAATCATTGGCTAGTACAAGAGGTAAGATATGTTTTAAGTCTAGGTAGGAATTTAATTTCAGTAGGGAAACTGGGTGATGAGGGTTGCCAAGTTACTTTTAATGATAAAAATTGGAAGGTTTTAAAAGGTTCCCTTGTAGTAGCAAAAGGTGTGAAAGTAGGCACCGTATATCTTTGTATAGGTCATATTTTTCCTTCTATTTTAATTATTTCAGAGAAAAATAAATGTCCAGGAATAGTTGTTGTAGTTGAGCAAGGAGAATATATAGTTATTGTAGATTCTAAAAATAGTATTATGGCACAAAAAAATTGGGCACTTGAGTAAGAAAGGTATGAAATTACTTCATTCAAAGAAAGTTTTATCGGGTTTGAAATGTGTCAATATGGATTTCTGTGAAAGTTGTATGGAAAACAAAAGAGAGTTAGTTTTGCCTAGACATTAGAGCTTGTACATATAGATGTATGGAGACCTAATTAGGTATCTTCCCTTGGTGGCTCTCATTATTTTTTTTCATTTATTGATGATGCAACTAGAAAATTATGGGTTTATTTCCTTATACAAAAAATTGATGTATTTCAAACTTTTAGGAAATAGAAATGCTTGGTTTAGAAAGAGACTAGTAAAAGGCTAAAATGTATCATATCTAATAATGGTAGTGAGTATTGCAAAAAATAATTTGAAGATTATTGTTCCAAGGAATCCATGGGAAAATGGAGTGGTTGAACACATGTATAGGACAATAATGAATCATGCAAGGAGCATGAGGTTACATATTGGGTTGCCCTTAAACATGTGGGTTGAGGTTGTCAATATTGTTGTATATTTGATCAATAGAGGTATGTCTAGTCCTTTGGGTTTTTTTATTCCAAAGAAATCATGGACTAGTAAGAACATGAGTTATTCTTTTATTAGAACCTTTGGTTGTATAGCATTCACACATATAGATTCTACAAAATAGAACCAAGCTAAAAGCTAAGTCAAAGAAATGTATATTTGTTGGATATGGCATTGTTAAATTTGGTTATAAGCTTTGGGATTCTTAAAATCTTAAAAAATTTAGAAGCAAGGATGTCATATTCAATGAGAAAGTGTTGTACAAAGATCTGTTGCAGTAGTATGACAAGAAAAAAATGATTAGGTAGTGTTTAATGATACACAAAAGGATGATGTTCTACTAGCCCCTCATGCTCAATAACAACAAGTACTCCATGCCCCAGTGAATGTTAGGCATTCAACAAGGATTGTTTCCCTCTTTGTATTATATTTTATTAATAGATGATGGTGAACTTGAATGTTATGATAAAGTTATCCAGGTGGATACAAAGATTCAGTGGGACTTTGCACTAACAGAAGAAATGGACTCCTTGCTAAAAAATCAAACTTGGGATTTAGGCAAGTTTCCTACAAGTAAAAGGGCTTTATAGAATAAATAGGTTTATTGGTTGAAAGAAGGGGATGGATGTAAGAAAAAATGTAAAGCTAGGTTGGTGGTAAAAGTATTTGCACAGAAAAAGGGCTTTGATTTTGATGAGATATTTTCTCTTATTGTTAAAATGACTTCTATTATTGTTTTTTTAAGTATTGTGTCTACTGAATATTTTCATTTGGATTATCTTGATGAACTATTGGTATTGGGCTAGCATCCCTTGTAGGATGCTTGACATGGCTTAACTACCTTTTGTGGTTCTATAAGACTATAGTTTGTATCAAGCATTGACTGGTCAATCTTTTGGTGCAATGGAAACACTAACCTTTCTAATAATCGGTATCAGAGCTTGGTCATAGGTTTGAATGACGTAGGCCATGACAAGTAGTGTTGCAAGGGGGATTTTTGGTAGTAGGCCAACATCTCTAGTAGGATTTGTGACATGGTTTAATCACCTCATGTGGTTCTATAAGACTATAGGTTGTATCAAGCATTGATAAGTCAATCTTTTGGTGCAACGGAAACCCTAGCCTTTCTAACAAAAACAACTTTTCTTCATGGAGATTTGGATGAGGAATTATATATGGTACAGTCATAGGGATTTGAGGTAAAAGGTAAGGAGAACTTAATGTGTAGATTGAATAAAAAATTTAATGGCTTGAAGCAAGTACCATGACAATGGTATCTTAAATTTGATAGTTTTATGAATGAGCATGGTTGTACTCAATGACATTCTTACCATTGTGTTTAGTTTAAGAGGTTGGATGTTGAAAACTACTTTATTTTATGTTTGTATGTTGATGATATGCTTGTAACAAGGTCTAACATAGATCACATTAAGGGGTTAAAATAGTAGTTAGCACATTCATTTTCTATCAAAGATTTGGGGTTAGCAAAACAAATCTTTGGTATGAAAACTTTATGAGATAGGAAGAGCGAAAAATTGACATTATCTTGGGTTGATTATATTGAGAAGGTGCTGCACTATTTCTCTATGGATAATGCTAATGTTATCAGAAAACCTTTCCTTGGTCATTTAAAATTGACTAAGGAGATGTGTCCAAAGATACTAGCAAAGGAGGCTAATATGTCTAAGGTACCTTATGCTTCATCTATAGGGAGCTTAATGTATACCATGGTATGTACTGGGCCAGATAATTTACATGTAGTGGGATTTGTTAGAGAATATATGACTCATCCTCAAATTAAGCATTGGATTAATTTAGTTAAATGGATTCTTAGGTATTTGAATGGTACATCTAGTCATTGTTTACATTTTGGTTGCTCTACTACTAATTTACAGGGCTTTGTTGACTCAGATTTGGAAGGGGATATTGATCCTAGGTGTAGTACTATAGGTTGTCTATTTACTATTAGTGGGATAGTAGTGAGTTGGATTTCTCAAGTGTAGAAGGTTAATGATTTATCTACTATAGAGGCAAAGTATGTTGCTTCTACAGAGGCAGCCAAGGAAATGATATGTCTTTAGTTCTTGATGGAAGAGTTGGGACATCCATAGAGGGATAATTATTTGTTCACACATAGCCAAATTTTCATTCATCTTATGAAGAATTATGCTCTTTATTCAAAAATAAAGCACATAAGTTGTGGTACCATTTTATTCAGTTAGCTTTGGATGATGGGTAGTTAAAGTTGAAGATACATACAGATGATAATCTAGCATATATGTTTACAAAGGTAGTGACAAGGGAGAAGCTAAACTCCTCTTTAGCTTTGGTTCATCTTCTAGACTGAATAGATACAAGAACAGTAGAGTCCATGGTGCTTTGATATTCTAGTGGGAGCTACAAGTTTAGTAGTATTATCATTAGTCACCAAGTGGGAGGTTATCATTTTTGAGTCTGATCAATCTCCAAGTGGGAGATTGTTGCAATGTGGAGTCTAATCAGACTTGGAGGTTAATTTCTCTCATTTCATTCAGTGTGGTTTCTCCCCAAATTTTTGCCATGAGGGTTTCAGAGTAGCTCTCGCAAGATGGGGTCAAAGAGACATGCCCCTTTTGTATGGCCCTAGAGCATAACCCTAGGTGTGCTCCTTGTTGCAGTACAGGGTGGGGTTGAGAGGGAATGCCCTCACATAGATTTATCAGGGCAGCACACCCAAGCCAAAAATGATTTGATTATTACAAAAGGCATCGACTATTATTTTTCTATTAGATGACTTATTCTAGCCCTAATTTTGTAAGAAAAAAAAAAAATTGTATAAAGTGGATTAGGTTTAGGAATTTCATAATGTATGATGAGATTATAGCTTCTTGCAGTGGTAGTGATGTGTAAGGGATTGTGGATTCTAATCATTGGATAATAATCATATTGAACTTTTTGTTGGTGGATGTAGCCCAAAGATTGGGTGAACCATGTTAAATCTTTGCTTTTTGTGTTCTCTTCTGTGTGATTTATTATTATTTTTTATTGGTTATATTTGCATGTATTTATTACTTCTATATGTGGTTAATCCTAACAAGTGGTATTAGAGAGAGGTGTTTTTTTTTAGCTATCCTCTACAAGAAAGTCTCATGGTTATGTGGGAGTTTCATGATTGTGTAGGAGTGATGGAAGACGACGCTAAATTGAAGGTAGAGAAGTTTAATGGGTAGAACATTCAATTATGGAAGATACAAATGGAGGACTATCTTTATTACAAGGATTTATGATGGACATTGTTGACCATTTTTCCTTCCTACCAAAATCACCACATTTGAATTAAAAGAGAAACGGCCACTCCCCATTTAACATTCAATGCCATGAAAATGTAGTGTCATAAGGTCAGGGGCTAAAAATCAAAGGGGTATGATGCTAAGATAAGGGGTCCACCGTAAGATTGTGGTGCAATTTTCAAGGGTTGCAATGTTATGCCAAGCTTGTAGGATCAAAATGTCATCAAATTGGGAATTCAATAGGATCGTAGAAAGAAATAGATTGAGCTTGATGCTATGAAAGTCAAAGTATGTTGCCAGTTTAGGATGTCATAAGCTTGGAGATGTTGTAGGATCACAAAGCCAAAGATGAATGCATGAGATCTTATGAAGCCACCAATTTTTGTAAGGTTGTAAGGGGATTTTTCTCAGTTTTGATCATATGTTGAAGACATGTGGAGTCAGCCATTTCAAAGGGCACCAGATGGGTGTTGAGGTTGCTAAGTGATATGGTCAACCATGTGGACTTTTTTAGGGTGGCAAAATGAAATAAGATTATTGGCCCACGTGGCCCATTTTTCGTTATAGAATTCAATTAAATTTTTGACTTTCCTGATTCGTCGAGCCAACTATGAAGAAAAAATGTTTTCATGCATGATGTAATCTTCATGATCATTTCCAACCACTTTCCAATGAGTACTGCACCCATTGAATGAAGGAAAACATTCCACCATCTCTAGTTTTATCCATCTACTTGGTCAGAGTGATTTAATGCCATTGTTTCTATCTTCTCAAGGCTTTATTTTGGTAAAATATTGGATTTCATTGTATTTGAACCTATACTCGGATCAGATTTTCTCTAGATCTACATGATTTTTCTCTATACTCTTAATGGTAGCAGTTGAGTTTGGTTTAGGATAGAAAATATCTTAGTTATACCTGAGCTATAAAGGAAGATTTTGTAATCAAGGGTTGATCTTTTTTCTAAATTCTCTAGTATTGCTTCGTGCATACTACTATAATTTATCATGCCTTTGAACCATTATAATCCTCTAGTGAGTCTCTTTTAGTCATTGACACATTGTGCAAGGTTCTTTTCCTTTGGTTAATGTTTTATTTATGTTTTATGATTTGCATGATTGTATCTCCTTTTGACATTTGAATGATATTGAGTAGAGTTTCTTCCTATTCCATTATTTTGTTGTTTGATCTACATATAATTATTGAATTAAGTAAGGTCTGAATCTATATTCTTTGAGGTTAAAACTGGTTGATTATGCATTCATGAGAAGAGATAATTTCAAACACTCTATTTTGGTGCATCACCCCTTCAGGTTAGATTAGGTAAATTTTCTTGCATGCATTCCTTCTCCCTTTTCCTTTCTAAGAGTAGTTAGGTGCATCCTAATAATAAAGGAAGTTGGCCTTATCCAGAGATTCAACCTTGTAGATCAAGTCTCACAGCTTGGAGGTTGTTTTCATGTTTCACAAGGTTGTCCTTAGGTAAAAAATTTGGACAAGGGTGCAAGCTTTTGTGACAATAGTTTTTGGCATGCCCAGTGGGACAATATTCAAAAAATTATGAGTCTACTAGTGTCAAAAGAAAGATTTCAAGATTAATGCTGAGAAGATAGTGCTACTCTCAGTGTTGCAGGCCTTTAAGAGGCTCATCCCACAAAGCACTTGCCAACTCTACACCCTTCACATCTAGTTCAGATTGACTTGCAGTGATTCATGTCCAAAGCTAAAACAAGGGCATCTTCTAGAGGTAAATTTCAATACCAAGAGCTTTCATTTTCAAATCCTAGAAGAAGAAAGACTAGATTATCTTTATCACCAATTAGGAGTATAGTAGTAACAAGTACGCCTACAAGATCCATCTCTACTCCTCATGTTGTTAGATCTCAGCCTAGGTTGTCCTTTGCTCATATAAATAGACCATTATTTCATATGGCCCGGCCTAGAGCTCATGCTTTTTCCACCTTTAATGGTGGAAGTCCCCTTTTATTAGCACAAAGACATGATGTACTAGTAGCTACACTTAAAAGTATACCTAAATTCACTGGCAAAACTTCTATCTCTCCCATGGAACATATTCAAAAGGTAGCAAATGTCTATAATATCCATGTTGTTATAGAAGACAATGTGGCCGTTAGACTCCTAGCTTCATCTTTAAAAGGAAAAGCCATACAATGGTATAGAGGGTTGCCTCATGATTCTATAACAGATTGGGATGGATTAGGAGTGGGACTATGTAAACACTTTGAGGACAAAAGTGACTATTTATCACTTTTGGAATAGCTAACTACTATAAAAGAGCCCCCCATGAATCTATCACCAATTTCAATTATAGATTTCAAAAAACATGGGATAGAATACCTACTTCAGTGAAACCTACCTTCGGTAATGCCTTCTTACATTACCTCAAAGCTTTTAATAGTGACATTGCCACCACAATCCAAAACATGGGAGAAGACACTTTACCTAATGCTTATGAAATTGCAATAAGGGCTGAAAACATATTGATACAAGGAGGAAAGTTAGCCCCAAGGCCTCCTATGCCTTTCTTCCCTAATGTCCCAAATCACCAACCAATAATGGCCCCTATTCCCATAACTTCTACATCACAAACCCTTGGTATAATCCCTCGGGCTTCCACATCTTCAAATGGAATAGATGAAATCAAGGAGATGATGTAGTCTATGATGTTGAACATAGACAAAAGATTGCAAGGCCAAGAGAAGAAATGGAAGATAGCTTCTCTATGATACAAAAAGTGGGCAACAAAGTGGTGAAATTGGAGAGGTAGCAAGCTCAAAGTAGTAAGGCTCATCAATTGTAATATCAAACTCCAAACAATGGTAGGCCTCAAAATCATAATTATGGGAATAACTCTTTTGATCAAAATTTCCAGAATTGTCATGCCTCTACATCAAATGCAAACCTACGTAGGGTAATAGTCCCTCAAAACAATATAGCCCAAGATCAAGATTTTTATCCCTCATATAATTACTCCTATGCCTATTATATGTGTCAGAGGGATGAATTTATTTGGCTTTAACCATTCAAGAGCCTACAATAGGACCATCATACAAGGAAAACCAATTCAAAGATGCTTCAAGTATGCAAGGGTAAGGTGATTGCTCCTTTATGAATCATCAGGTGGAGGAACATTGTAATGTAAACCAAGATTCCATTGCTCAAAATGCTAGGAGAAAAAGAAGAGCTATTGAAGATTCTACCCCTCCTCCTCCTAATCAAGCTTCAATGTTAAATGTAATGCCTCATGTACAAGTAGCAAATGATCAAGCCAATGCTCCTCTGCAACAAAAATAGAGTAATTCTAGAGGAGATGTGAATAGTCCCCAAGTTGTTCCATCTCAACCTCCTACACATGCAGCTCCCAAGGTTTCTACCAGAGTACCTAATGCCTCATTTATTGTGGTAGAATAAATGAAGAATAAAAATGTAATGTAGAATTCTATTGCTACTATACCCGTGCAAAAGAAGTTGTTGCAGCAAGAGTTGGAAAGTATTGTGGAAAGTATTTAACCAAAGGATCAGCCACCTAGCATGGAAAGTACCACAAGCCTTATACATCCATCAAAGGAGGTAGAAACAAGTAAAAAGGTTAGACCTCCTCCATTTTATGTTTCTCTAATTATAGGGGATAAAATAGTCCACAATTACAAGATTGATTTAGGGGCTAGTAGTTTAGTGATGACTAAGTGTGTTGCTAATGCTTTAAAGATAAAATATGAACCCATTGTTAGGTATGTATTACAGTTGGATGGTAGTAATGTCAAGACTATAGGGATCCTTAGGAATGTGGAAATGGCCCTACATGCATGCCCTAGTTGTATTGTAACTCAAGATATATTAATTGCTAAAGTAGAGCCACACTTTTCCATTTGTCTTTCAAGAGACTTCACTGCACAAATAGGTGGTTACATATCTTCTGATTGGTTATACATGTTTTTTAGAACAAGATATGGGACCAAGGTTTCAATCAGAGAAGAGCCTCTAGCCCTCCATCATATTGAACCCTACACCCCTAATCTCATCAATATGAATTGCACTATCCTAGAAATGGATGAGAATGACATAGTGAATGAGCTTGCCACTTCTCTAGCAAAGATACCTAATTTTCTCTTAGATTAATGGGCTAATGCATATACATTTGATCCCATATCAGAAGCCTTTGAGACAAGTCTTGGTACATATTGTGTGTTAGAAAAGGATGCTCTTGTCCCTAACCTTATGAAAACCAAAGAAGATGTGAGTGGGATATGGAGTATGTACTTTGATGGATCAAGAAATAAGAATGGATCAGGGGCTAGTGTGATGTTGATTTCTCTTGCATAATTAAAGTACTACTTCTCCTTTAGGTTCCAATTTAGTTGCACTAATAATGTGGTAGAATATGAGACTCTAATCCAAGATCTCCAACAAGCACAAAGTAGGGGCATCAAACTCTTAAGGGTATTTGGGGACAATGAATTGGTTTTTAATCAAGTTAGAGATTAGAATATCACAAAGAACAACCTCTTCAAATCATACAAACATAGAGTTTGGGATCTACTTGAAGGCTTTCAGGCTTTCAATATTCAGAGCATCCCAAGAAACAAAAACAAACATCCTAATAGACTTGCAACCATTGGTACTCATTATGATATACCAAAGCATGTAGCTAATGAGAAGGAGCAACAAATTATAATTTTTGTAAGGCATTCCATCCCAGACAATTGCACAAATTGGCAAGTATTTGATTCTAATTTATAGATTGTTAATTTCTTGCAAAATGAAGCAGAGTTCTTTGCTAGAAATCAGTCCAAGCTGCAAAGTTAGTATAGGGACTAGATTATGAACCTAAACTCCAACAAATTTCCTAAAGGACTAGTCACCTTAGAGGGTTTTTTCAACTCTGATGATCAAGCCAAAGATAGAGGTCCAAACCTGACTACAAAAAGGGATGACTACACTCCTATCACTATTGTTGATTTAAAGACTCTTAACTTGGGAAAGGTATGCACTAATGTTTAACAAGAAGTTTTTAATAATTTGTGTCAAGAATTAAAATATTTTATTGCTTGGACATACAAAGACTTAAGGGGTTTTGACCCAAATTTATTTTAGTATACCATAGATTTAAACCATGTTGTTAAGCCTATTAGAAAAAAGCAAAGGCTAGTCAACCCAAAGATTGAACCTTTAATGAGAAAGGAACTATCCAAACTTATAGAAGCCAATATCATTTTTCCTATTAAGCACTCTTCATGGGTAGCCAATCTTTTTCCTATTAGAAAGAAGAATGGAGAAATTAGATTGTGTGTAGATTTTAGAGATCTTAATAATGATTCTCTTAAAGATCACCATCTCCTTCCTTATAAGGAACAAATTCTATCCAAGATTAGTGGCTCCAAAAGGTTTTTTTTCTTAGATGGTTTTTCAGGCTATAATCAGGTACTAGTCCAAGACTCAGACATATGTAAAATAGCATTCACTACCAAATGGGGAACCTATTCTTATTGTAAGATGCCATTTGGACTAACCAATGTAGCTACCACATTTTAGAAGGCAATGGAGATGGCCTTCAAGAGTGTGATAGAGAATTTTGTATTAGTCTATCTTGATGATATAGCTATTTTCTCAAAACATGTAGCAGATCATTTTGATCATTTGAGACAGATATTTGAAAGATGCAGAGAGTATGGTGTGTCCCTAAATCCCAAGAAGTGTGTGTTTTCCACCAACCAAGGAAAGCTCCTAGGACATATTGTGTCAAGAGATGGGCTAACAATAGATCCAGAGAGAGTAGAAGCAATTCTCTCTCTCCCACTTCCTAGTCATAAGAAAGGATTACCGAGCTTTCTTGGTAGGATCAACTTTGTAAGAAGGTTCATCCCTAATATTTCCTTTGTGGTGAAACCTCTTACAACTATGTTGAAGAATAATATGGTGTTTACTTGGACCAAGGAGGGCAATTTTAGTTTTGAAGAAATCAATTGCATCAGCTCCCACTCTTATCAATCCCAAGTTTGATAAAGACTTCACCCTTTACTCCCTTAGAGGAGAATCAAGTATATCAACTATTCTAACATAGATGAATGATGAGAATTTGGAGTAGCTCATTGTCTTCTTTAGTGAATGGCTTAAGGATTATGAAGGAAAATATAGCTATGTAGAGAAGCAAATCCTTATTGTTGTAAGGGCTCTCAAAAAATTCAAACATCTTTTGTCTCATAACAAGGTTCAATTCTTGGTTCCACATGCAAGTGTAAAGGAGTTCCTGCTAAACAATGATATCAATGAAAAAAGAGCTGGATGGATCACAAAAGTCATGGAATATGTCATTGATATTAGGATCACCAAACTTGTGAGAGGTAGGGGATTATGTGAGAAAATAGTCTCTTCTTTTGAGACACCCAAGCAAGCTGCCCTCTTAATACATAATGAGCAACCAGCAAAGAATGAAAATTAGAATGATTGGTTGCATGATATGACTACCTTCTTGGTAGAGGGAAGATATCCACATGGCCTAGATAGAGCTAAGAGAAGAAAATTTAGATTGCAGTCTATTCCTTATGTCTTGGTGGATAGAATACTATTTAGGAAGGATTTTAATGGAGTCTTCTTAAGATACATTAACACAAAACAAGCTAAAAGAATGATTAAAGATCTTCATGATGGTCTTGATGGTAGCCACTTCTTAGCAAGGACAACTGCAATGAAGATAATGAGGGCTATTTAAAATATTGGTCATCCTTATTCCATGATTGTCATAAGTATGTGAGGAAGTATGAAAAATTTTCCTTCTTCTCTAGTAAGAAAAAGTTTGTAGCTCTTCCTCTTCATCCCATTCAAGTAGACCAGCTTTTTTCTTAGTGGGGATTGGATTTCATAGGCCCCATCAATCCTTCTTTCAATTCTGGTCACAAATGGATCTTGGCAGCCACAAATTATTTCATGAGATGGAAAGAAGCAATAGCATTAAAGGATGCCACAAAATCTTTTTTTATTGAATCCCTTGATGGAATAGTAACCAAGTTTTGTGCCCCTTCAACCATTATTTCAGATAATGCAAAATCTTTTGTAGGAGCTCAAATTTGTGCATGGGTTGTTGATCATAATATCTACTTGAGCACATACTCAAATTACTACCCTCAAGGAAATGGATTAGCTGAGTCATCCAACAAAAACCTAATTAGGATTATGAAGAGGACTATAGAGGACAATCAAAGGTGTTGGCATCAAAAGTTGAGGATAGCACTTTGGGCTGATAGAATAACATCTAAGAGGGCCATAGGAAATTCACTTTTTATGTTGGTATATGACAGAGAAGCAAGGCTTCCAATTTCATTAGATTTTCCATCCCATGAATACTCCACTTCCTCTTCCTCCACTTCTTCCACCTCTATAACCCCCTCTTGATTCTGAAATTTTTTTCTCCTTATCCTTATCATTGCTGCTCTGAAAATCAGTAGTACCTCTTCCCCCTCTTCTTCTCATGGAAGATCCACCTCTATTGCTACTCTGCTTTTCTTGTCTCCTTCTTATCTTCTCTTCAGCCCTCAAGGCTAATTGATAACATTCATCAACTAACCTTGGGGTAGAAAAACTAAGTTCATCATGGATATTGAACCTTAGTCCCCCCATATACCTTGCAATCTTTTCTTCCATCTCTTCATCATGATCCACCCTAATATCAAGCTTGTGAAATTCCTCAGTGTACTTCTGTACATCCATCTCCTTTTTCCTGAAATCTCTCATTTTCTTATACAATTTTACTCTATAATCCTTTGGCAAAAATTTTGCCTCCATTTTTTCCACCATAGTATACCAAAATGTGATCTTGGGTCTACCATTCTTCCATCTGTCTCCCTGGATACAATCCCACCACAACAAAGCATGTCCCTTCAACCTAGACTTTGCTATCTTTACTTTTGCCTTCTCTTCTATCCCTTAACACTCAAAGCAATTTTCCATTGCACCGAACCAATCTATTAGTTCTTCATCATCCATTTTTCCTCCATACACAAGTAAGTCTATCCTTACCCTTTTATCTTCATTTCTTATGGCTTTTGCCAACTTGGCCATTCTTACTTCCTCAGGGTCCTTCTCTTCTTCTTTGGGTTCTTCTTCCTCTTCTTCATTTCTAACTTCTTCATCCAATCTAATGCTCTTATCTTTCTTCTCTAGTGTTGAAAGTCTCTGCATCATGGACTTTATCAATCTATCTTTTTCAGCATTCTCTTTGTCCCTTTTTTCTAATGATGCCCTTAAATTTTTGTTATCTACCACTTGTTCTTTCACTATCTTTGCGACCTCCATATTTTTCAACCTTGTAGGAATCTCTTCTTCTCCTTCATGCATGGTTACTTGATCAACTTAGTACAAGAATCTACTATAGGGTTACTCCTCTCAGGATAGTTCAACTACAAGGGCTCACTAAGGGATTCAAGAACCAACTTCACAAGACCAATTACGCTTCCACAAGACCTTTCCCTCACTCTGATACCAATATGATGAGGAGCAATCACAATAATTACAATCAAATAATAAATGATACAATTTAAAAAGGAACCATATGGCAGACTCCTCCTAGCACTTCTTACTCTTAAACTAGGGCTTTCTCAACCACATGATTACACACACTTCCAATCCCAACTAACAATTAATTCACCTTCACATGTACATTTTTTAATGTCTCCAATCAGCAAATAAACCCCTTGTTTGGGTAGAATCCCTATCTTGTTTAATTCTGCGCCTGCTTGGTTAGTAATATATCATACATGTTAGAATAACTCTTTCCATGAGTATCAGGCCTTCATCCTCATGGAAAGATCTTCACTTTCTTTGAAACCTACTACAACAAATAAATAATAAAGAGAAATCTACTAGTTCTACAATAGGTGTAACAACAAACCTATAATAACATGAAACTTATCAACAAAGTACTTGGGATGATGAAGGAAACCTTATTAATGCATTTTTAGAGCCAACCAATTAGATTGTGGACCACAATATGCAATTTGAGTTGCAAAATATCTAAGTTTTAATATTGTTGTTCATGAGTCCGTACATACCAGTCTTCCAATATTTTCTCTCCTCTCTACATCAGAGACTCTTTCCAATTTATAAGACACCCTATAATAACTGATGCCAACCAACTATCATCATTGAGTTGGGTATTTTAAAATTATTACAACCTAAACTACCCTCCAAACCAGTCGTTACCTTTTTTTATTTAATGTTTGAACTTGAAAAGCCATACAATGGTTTTATTAAACATTAAACTCTTTCCTATACCTAAACCTATCTTGAAGACCTAATATTATTTTAGCATCATTATAGGTTCCAAGACTGCCCAATTCATTTGATGACCTTGTTTATACATTCCTTCCTTCTGATTTTTTTTTAGTATCTTTGTGGTCTTTATAATCTTCAATTGTTGCTTGAATATTTGAGGTGCTCCTGCAACATAATGTGATGAGGAGCAATCACAATAATGACAATCAAATAATAAATGATACAATTTAAAAAGGAACCATATGGCAGACTCCTCCTAGCACTTCTTACTATTAAACTAGGGCTTTCTCAATCATTTGATTACACACACTTCCAATCCCAACTAACAATGAATTCACCTTCACATGTACATTGTTTAATGTCTCCAATCAGCAAATAAACCACTTGTTTGGGTAGAATCCCTATCTTGTTTAATTTTGCACGTGCTTGGTTAGTAATATATCATACATGTTAGAATAACTCTTTCAATGAGTATTAGGCCTTCATCCTCATGGAAAGATCTTCACTTTCTTTAAAACCTACTACAACAAATAAATAATTAAGAGAAATCTACTAGTTCTGCAACAGGTGTAACATCAAACCTATAATAACATGAAACTTATCAACAAAGTAGGTAACTTATGCTTTACCTATAGGGAGCTTAACATATGTCATGGTATGTAATAGGCCATATATTTCACATGTAGTGTGAGTTGTTAGTAGGTATATGATTCATCCTAGAATTCAACATTGGAAAGTAGTTAAATGGATTCTTAGGTATTTGATAAGTACACCTAGTTATTGTTTACATTTTTGGGGCTCTTTTATTCATTCACATTTTTATACTTAGATTTGGCAAGGGATATTGGTACTTGGAAGAGTACTAGAGGTTATGTATTTACTCTTGGTGGGATAGTAGTGAGTTGCATTTCTCAATTGCAAAAGGATAATGATTTATCTACGATAGAAGAAAAATATGTTGCTACTATAGAGGCATCCAAAGAGATGATATGGCTTCAATTATTTATAGAATAATTGGGACACCAATAGAGGGATAATTTTTTTTCCATAAATAGTTAGTGTGACATTCATCTTTCTAACAATTATGCTCTACATTCAAAGAAAAAGAACATATAGTTGTGGTACCATTTCATTTAGTCAATTTTGGATGATGGATAGTTAAAGATAGAGAAGATACATATAAATGATAGTTCGTTAGATATACTTACAAAGGTAGTAACAAGGGAAAAGAAAAATTCATGTTAAGCTTTGGTTGGTCTTCTAGATTGAACAAATAAAAGAATAGCAAAGTCTAGGGTGGTTTGATATTCTAGTGAGAGCTACAAGTTTAGTAGTGCTATGATCAGTCTCCAAGTGGGAGGTTATTGTTGTGGCGTCTAATCAATCTCCAACTAGGATATTGTTGTGATGTGGAGCATGATCTAAATTGAAGGTTAATTTCTCACTTTATTCGGCACAATTTCCCCACAAATTATTATATGGGGGTTTGGGGGAAGCAACCCCAAGATAGGGTCAATGGAAAGCACCCCTTATAGAGTCCTACGGTAGAGCACTAAGTGTGCTCATTATCCTAGTATAGGGTGGGGTCAAGAGGTAATGCCTCTATAAGGGTTTTGGGGGGTAGTACCTACAAAGCCAAAAATGAATTGACTAGTGTAAAAGGCATCAACCATTATTTTTCTATTGGATGACTTATTCTAGCCCTAATTTTGTAAGTAAAAATATCCTATATAAAGTAGCTTATGGTTGGGGATTTCATATGTATGATGAGATTGTATCTTCTTGAAATGGTATTAATCGTTGAGGGATTGCAAATTGTAAACATGGGATAGTAATAAATATTAGAGTTGTTGGTGGATGTACCCCAAGAATTGGGTGAACCATGTTAAATCTATGTGTCTTTTGTTCTCTTCTAAGTGATTTGTTATTTTTTAATATTGGTTACATTTGCATGTAATTGTTATTTATATCTATGATTTTCCTAATAAGTGGTATCAGAATGAGTGTCCTCTTTTTTTTTGTCTCTATCCTCTGGAAGAAGGTCTCATGATTAAGTGGGACTCTCATGATTGAGTGGGAGTCTCATGGTTGAGTGGGAACAATGCAAGACAAGGGTAAGGTAAAGGTTGAGAATTTTAATCAGTAGAACTATTATTTATGGAAGATGCAAATGGAGTTCTACCTTTATCAGAAGGATTTATGGTGGCCATTACAAGGGAAAACCAAGAAACTGACCACTATGACAGATGAGGACTAGGAAATTCTAGATCAAAATGCACTTGGAAGAATTCATTTACACCTGGTGCAATTGGTGGCATTTAATATTATGAAAGCTAAGAAGGAAGAAGAGTTGATGAAAATCCTAGAGAAACTATATGAAAAGCCCTCTACTTCAAACAAGGTATTTCTCATGAAGTGTTTATTTAATATGAAGATGGAAAAATTTGGATCTATTGTAGATCATTTAAATGAGTTTAATATGGTTACCAGTTAGTTATCTTCTATAACTGTTAATTTTGATAAAGAAATTAGGGCTCTCTTGATTTTGTGTTCTTTATATGAAAGCTAAAATGGCTTGGTAATGCCTATGAGTAATTTTATTCTGGATCTAATACCCTAAAATTTGATGATGTGATTGGTGTTATTCTGAGTGAAGAAATTTTTAGAAAAATGTCAAGTAGATATACATGAGTGTTGACTAATGTAGGTATAAATAGGATAAACAAGATATTGAGAGGAGGGTGAATCAAAATCTTAAACACTTTAAAAATTTCATCAATTCATTCACATTTATCAATAAACTTGTGCATGTAAAATTGCATAATAATAACTTATTATAACATGTAAATCTGATCTATCACATGCATGAAAATAAACCCATAACACAATTTTTTTTACCCAGAAACCCTCCATGGTGAAGGTAAAACTGGGGTGGGGATAACACCCACAAATCTTCACTACTACAGTAATAAAGTTAACCTATTTTGGTTACAATATTTGATCATAATATATAATCTTCCCTATGAGGGGTCTTCCCTATTCAAAGCTTAAGAGAGTGCTAGGTCTCACATTTTTGGAGGATTTAACACTTACAACAAAGTAACGACTCTGTTAGGAGATCTACAAAGATTTGCTAAAACCACTCTATTAAGAGATTTACCCTAATTCAAATTGGTTAAAATTGATTCAATGCCTAACTCTTGGTATGCTTTGTAAGCTAATTTTGAGTCTTCTCTTTACTAATTGATCCTCTCCTATGATCTGATAAACTTGTCTTTCCTTTTTACTTCACTGCCTTGAATAGGTCACTTGCTCTGTTAAGTGATAATAGAACCCTTTCACTGATTTTTTATTTGATCTCAATCCTTCACTTGCATATTACTCCTTGTTCACATGCATACACTTCTCCACTCTCACTCTTTCTCCCTCAATCATACTCTCTAATCTAGGCTAAGATCTTCTCTATTTAAAGAGTTTCATAAAGAGTTTTCTATATTCTTCCATAATAGCCTCTCCATCTAAATCATTGATCACACAACATAGGGATATGAAATCCACATCATGAATGCATAAAAATCTTTGTAACAACCTCTACAAACATTAAATATTCTATAACAACCTCTGTATATATTAAATGTTCTTTCCAAGGTGACTTGAAAAATAATTTACTTCATAATCCATTCTATTTCTGACTTTTAAGTAAACTCTGCATTGCTTAATCTTTACTATTTTTTCATGCTCGACGTTGTTGTTTCTTGGTTTGTACTATTCTTAGAACACACTATGTAACTTGAAACTTATATGATTGAAACTTGCTCGGCCTCTATTGAGCTTGAATCATATATTAAAATAATCAGTGACAATAAACTTACTCGACTGCTATATAGCTTGATACATACTTGCTTATGAATATCACTCGGTCTATATAGAGTAGCTTAGTCATAGTAATGACCATCTAACTCTACCTTGTAAATGAATATGTGGTTGACACTAATAGACAACAATGATTAGAGATACCAACAATCTCCCCCTTTGATATTAGTGGAAAAAATACTTTTTCATATTTACATCTTTACAATACAATCTGATAGTGATCTCTCCCCTAAGTCTTATAACTTATGCTAATGAATAATGAATAAACAATGTAAAAATGAAAAAAAAAATTATTTCCCCCTTATTCAAATCTATTTCCCACTTTCAAATCTATTTCCCCTTTATTTTGGAAACACTTCATGTCATTTTTGCTAGCGTTGAATAGGTGGAAGTAATCTATATTTTTTAATGAATTTCTTGTGAACTCTGGTAATCATGAATAGTGCATGATCCCATGTGGTTCTGGCTGATTCCAAATGTGATTCTACAACTGTAGTCATGCAGCTAATTCAATTAATTTTTCAGCCACTAAAAGAGAATATTCTTCTTGGATAAGATCTTGGGCTAATTTTAGCTCTGTATGACCTCCAAATGAGGTATCATCATTTCTTGAATAGAGATCAATTTGGATCTCATATTTTTTTCATCTAACTATAGCTCAGCCAATGTGCCTTGAGCATTCAATAAATTATTATAATGATCAATGCTTGATTCTGCTGACTCTGAAATAGTACTACTGGATCTCTTCATCTCAGCTTGAATTTGGTTTATTTATGTCTAGATGTCATTTGTAAATATTGGAACATCTAACAAAATTTTGTACAAATGGTGTACCTCATGTACTAGTTCTTACATCACCTATATTTTCTCTTAAAATTGCACTTTTTTCTCAAAAATGGTTATGGGAACTTTGTCCACAACCTTATTTTAAAATTTTCTTGCAAACCAATTCATCAATTTCTGATTTGATTCCATATTTCCAGCATTAACTTGATCAACTATATTTACAAGCTAGCTGATGATTCGAGTTTCTTCATCAAACTCTTGAATGTCAAAAGCATCAACAAAAATGTTCTTCACATCATAGAGTACCTTCTTTTTCTTCAACTCTCTCATTGTCTCTTCTTGCTTTTTCTTCTTTGCCAAAACTTCTTGTAACAAAATTATTTTCTCTAAGGTGAGATTTGCCAAGTCTAATTATGGCATCTCAATTATTTCATCCAAACTAACTTCAATATCTAGTGAAATTTGTTTTAATGTTCTTCTTTTCCTTGGTGAAGGAGTGTTGCTCCTTGACACTGCTTTAAGATTTGGTGAAGGAGTTTCACCACTTGGTTGTTCTTGAGACAACAATAGTCACACTCAGTTCAACTTTACTTGAATCTTTATTTTCCTCAATATGAGATATTGAAACAATATTATTATCTACACTTGTTTCTTTCTTTTCACCTTCTGCCTCTATGCCTATGAGCCTTGATTGCTTAGCCTCTAGAGTGTCTAGAGTGTTGGCATGTACTAATGACATGTTGCCTTGTGGACTTGGCACACCTAAGATTTCTCCACTTTTGTAATCATCTTTGATGTTTATAATGTTTGTCTCTACTACTTTAGTTTATAACCCAAAAATGCTTTTCCAAAGCAACTCATCTTGTTGTTGTACAGCTTCCCTTTTATTCTATAATATTAAAAACATCATGTAATTAGGAACAAATTTTCTCCTATATTGTTCCAAAAATGTGTCTTATTGATCCCGTGATAGATCAAGCATAACTTTGACTAATGTGTCAGTTCTTATCTTTTTATCTACTTCTTCTACCTATTGCCATCTTTTATTTAATCTATCATATAGATCTTGGGGTATCTTCTTCTTGATTTTACTAGGAGATAGTTTATGATTTTTAATCATTTCTACAATCACCTCCTCAATCTTATTTCTATCAACATCATCTAATGTATCATACTTTACAAATCTAAAGCTAGATAATCCTAGAGATCTTCTTAGATATGCACCTCGTCAATAGACTTAGATTGTCTTATGGGTGGTCCTCTGACCAATCTCCTTTTGGTTTTGGGGGAACTAGACTTTATAGCTTCTTCTACTCTCTTTTTTATAGTTTCTGAGCACTAGCAGTTAACTTGGTCCTTGGCTTGTTTGGTGGTGGAGAGAGGGGTGTCACTATTAGCTTCTTCTTTGTTCTTTGAGCCTTCTCTCTCAATAGAGTGACAATAGCTAGAGCTTTACCCTTGTCAACTTTTTATTCTTCCTCTTCCTCATCACCATCATCATTTTCTTCATCTTCTCAAAGACCTTGTGTTAATTGTAATGCTTCATTTCTTTTGCCTAGGGTGCCCAATTTTTCTTCTAGATCTTCAATCATTGTCTTCCTTTTTATTTTCCTTAGAAGCAATCTTGATATTTACATTTATTCTTTCTTTATCTTCCTCATATCTCCCAAAAGGTTTAGCCTTAGTGTATATCTCTTCTAGATTGCTTTAGTGTTTGCACTTACTATATCACTATCTATTTCATAGTCAAAACTTTGTATCCAAGCCTTCCTCGGCTTCACTATCTACACAAAAGTGTTGTTTGTATCTACAAGAAAACATATGTCATTGTAATACCTTTTGACTAGTTCTTTAGGTATCCTCATCCTCATTTTCATCAGTTTCTTATATTCATCAAAATAAGCATCCATAACATTCTCAAAATTTTCTCCCGATTGAGTAATGTACTCATTAATCTATCTTGTCATTGGTTTTTCTTGTTCCCATACAATATTACCAACACCACAAAAATACTTTTGGATATAAAAGAAAATACATACAATGAAGGATCCAAACTTACATATTGAATTCTTTTCTTTCCTTATAGATGATAGATTCTCTACAAGTTGTAGTCTTTGCAGCTTGGCAAGATCATATTCATGATCTTTCACCACTATCTTCCATGCTTGATCCACAGCCATACATGGAACATTTTTCAATCTACTTGATTGGTAGAATTTTTGAGCTATACCCATCATTGTAAATTCAATTAGTGGATTAGAAATGTTTTCAATGGACAGACCTTGTCCATTCCAATCTGCTCCTATGTTTTCCTCAATTTCCTCTTGACTCAGGCATCGCATGGTTTTCTTCTTGTCTAAGGTTGGATATCCTGTAACCTTATGAATCATTTTCTTTGTGATCTCTATGAGTCTATTCTATAACCAATACTTCATGTAATGGATTCTACTCAGAACAATTTTAATCCATTTAATCTTGAAATTCTTCAAGAATTCTAGAGCATGAGTTAACTCTTCCCTTTCGACAAATTTCAATTCATAATTTAATATTCCTCCATTGCAAACCTTCACATATGCTACTCTGATCTCATAGTCTCCTACTTCTTTGATTTTATACATGTAATAGTTTCTAACATCATGGATCATAATGACTTTAGGTGGTATCAAGGATAGTGCACCCATTGAATCTCCTTTCATCACAATTTATGGAATAGTGCAAAACTTTGGTGGAGGACAAGTGTCACACTTCACTAGTTGAATTCTACTAACCTCTTAACTTATTCTAGTGGTTGATGAAGCTTTCATGTTCATTGTTAGTGTTTGAAGTTCTTTCCTTCTCTGGATCACTTGGCATGGTTCTGATCTTCACCTGTTTAAGTTTCTCATCCAAATCACTCTTGAGATTTATTTACTCATCTCTCAAATTGTAAATCGCTTTGTGCTCTCAAAAATCTATATGCAAGGCATGAGATAATGTCTTTGAAATTTGATGTATATCTTCTTTTGGTCAATTTAGGGTCTCCATTAATCTTTTGTACTCAGGTAGGTGGAAGCTAGTTGTCTCAATTGATATTGATGCCTTTTTAACTAGGTCTTTGCTTTATAGCTTAGTCTCTTCCATATCACTCAGTTTCTACTATTCCTCTTCTAAAGTGCTCAGTCTATGTTGTAATACTTATTCAACATAGACATTTTACTCACACCCAACAACCTTTCATAATTTTTTTCTTATGCATCTTTGTATATGCAAATATGAACTTTTGGCACATTTATACGTAAGGAAATGGTGTATGATATATCAATTAAGTATATAGTTCCATACATACCTTTCTTTCTTAGTTTGAGATGACATGATCACCTTCTCCATTGGATTGGGTGATCTCAGCTCCATTTGCTCCACTAGTTCCATCTTCTTCTTTCTTTTTCCATTTTTTATTAATTTCTTTCCTAATTTTATTAATGTCTTCTTTTCCTTTGCCTTTGTCTTTTGTTTGATTTGATGAATGTACTTGAGTCCTAAAATTCTTTCTTAGATGTCCAAAATTGTGACATTTGGAGCATGCATTGTTAGGTGCATAATTCTTCCTCTAATTTGTGTAGTAAGGTTTTGTCTGTGATCTATATTCAAATTCTCTATGCCCATACTTCTAATAGTTATATCAATATCCTTCAGATTTAGGTGTAGTAGATTAATTCCTCATTCTTGACCTACACTCATGTATTTGATGTCCTTGTTTCTTGTAGTAAAAATAGTAACCAATAAACTTAGGTTTAGGGTTTTGCATGCCATGTTTTCTTTGATAGATATTTGCAGAATGACCAATTTTTCCATAGTGATAGCATGTTGGTTTATCCTTTGACTTTGCATTTCTCAGTTCTTCATTCCTAGATGATTCTCCTTTCTTAGTGCATGAATTTCTTGACCCATTAGAATAGCTAGATGAATTCATAAGTTCTTCAAAGTACTTCATTGCCTCTTTAATTGGTTTGTTGAATCTCTCCATAGATTCTTTCTCATTTTTTAGTTCATTCTTCAATATGTCCTTCTGTGATTTGAGATTTGCAATCTCCACATCCTTGTAATTCTATTCCTAATTTACAAGCATTAGGTTATTCATCATGTCCAGTTGAGTGTTTGCAAGCTTCTACACATCTGATATCCTATCTTTAAGTTTGGTATCCATTGCCCTTTTTTCTTCTTCAACCATAGTCTTTTCTTCTTCATCTTTTTTCTTTTGTTTAATCACTTCACATAATCTTACTGATTGGATTTCATGTTCTCTACTCAATCATCTTATTTCTTCATCCAGAAGTTTATTATTTTAAAGTAGATTTGTAGATGCTTTGTCATGTGGATTGATTGATTCAAATAATCCTTCAGTTTCAACCTCTTCATAGGAAAAAAAATTATCTAGATAATAATTTCCTTTATTATTTTTAGGGAATTCCTTAGATCTTGTCTTGCTTTATCAATTTTTTGTAGCATGAGTTGGATGTTAATCACCTAATTGTCAATGACCTTGTCTAGTTTTAAAACCTCCATCTCCAAGATTTAATCTCCAAGTGATTAAGCTTCTCTCTAGAGAACCAGTGCTCTAATACTAATTATTGACTAGTGGAGGTATAAATAGGATAAACAAGACACTGAGAGGGGGGGTGAATTAGAATCTTAAACAATTTAAAATTTTCACCAACTAATTACCATCTATTAGTAAACTTGTGCATATAAAAACTTGTAATGATAACTTGTTGTAACATGTAAATCTCATCTATCACATGCATGAAAATAAGAACATAACACAATATTTGTTACCCAGAAACCCTCTAAGGTGAAGGTAAAACTAGGGTAGGGATGAAACCTACAAAAATTTACTACTAGGTCTCACCTTTTTAGAGGATTTAACACTTGCAACAAAGAAAGGAATCTATTAGGAGATTTACAAAGATCTATTAAGACCACTTTGTTAAGCGATTTACCTTGATTCAAGTTGGTTAAAATTGATTTAGTACCTAAATCTTGGTATGCTCTATAAGTTGATTTCATATCTTCTCCTTACTAACTAATCCTCTCCTTTGATATGATAAACTTGTCTTTCCCTTTTTACTTAACTACCTTGAATAGGGCACTTGCTCTATTAAGTGATAACAAAACCCTTTCATTGATTTTTGATATGATCTTGATCCTTCACTTCCATATTACTCATTTTTTGCATGCACACACTTCATCACTCTTCCTCTTTCTCACTCAATAATACTCTCTAATCTAGGTTAAGATTTTCTCTATTTAAAGGGTTTTGTAAATACTTTTCTAGATTCTTCCACAATAACCTCTCTATCTAAATCGTTGATCGCACAACATAGGGGTATGTGATCCACATCATTAATGTATAAAACTCTTTGTAACAACCTCTACAAAAATTAAATATTTTGTAACAACCTTTTTATATATTAAATTTTCTTTCCAAGTCATCTTAAGAAATACTTTACCTCATAATCTATTCCATTTTTTAATTTCACATAAACTCTGCATTGCTTGGTCTTTACTATTTTATGATGCTTAGCATTGTTGTTGTTATTTCTATATTGTTCTCAACACATGCTATGTAACTTGGCAATTGTATTCTTGAAACTTGCTCAATTTCTATTGAGCTTGGCACCTATAGAAAATACTCAGTGACCAGAAACTTACTCAGCTCCTATAGAGCTCAATACATACTTGCTTATGTACATGACTTGGCCTATGTAGAATATCTCGGTCACAAAGATGATCATCTGACTATGCCTTCTAAATGGCTAAGTGGTTGACACTAATAGACAACAATTGTTAAAGATACTAACACATTAGGAAGAGCTTTGAATGCACAATACAAAGGTAGAATTACTAAGAAAGGAAACAATTTTAAAAATAATTGGAAATCAAGAGGAAAATTAAAGGGAAAGCGATCTCAATCTAGATGACCAAGAGATTGTGCATACTATAGAAAACCAAGACACAAGAAGAAATATTTTTTGACTTGAAAGAATAATTAATGAGAAAAAAATATGGAAACAAGGAGGAAAATGTGGTAACTAACAAATTCAAAGATAATGCTTTGCTTCTTTCTTTTGAAAGTGTTAATGATTCATGGGTTTTAGATTCTGGGGCTTCATTTCATGCTTCTCCCTATAGAGTTTATTTTCTTGATTATGACCAACGGGATTTTGGGATAGTTATTTTGAGGATAATGAACCTTGTCATATTGTTGGAAAATGAAAAATTAAGATTAAGATGCAGAATGGGAATCATTGGCTACTACAAGAGGTAAGAGACATTCCATGGTTGATTAAGAATTTAATTTCAAAAGGGAAAATTGGTGATGAGGGTTACACAATTAGTTTTAATGATAAAAATTGGAAGGTTTCAAAAGGTTCCCTTGTAGAAAAAGGTGTGAAAGTAGGAACCTTATATCTTTGTACAGGACATATTGTTCCTTATACTTTAATGATTTTGGAGAAAAATGAATAATCAAGAACAGTTGTTGCATTTGAGAAAGGAGAACAAATAGCTATTATAGATTCTAAAATAGTGCTATAGCACAATAGACTTGGGCACATGAGTGAGAAAGATATGAAATTACTTCATTCAAAGAAAGCTTTCCTAGGTCTGAAATGTGTCAATATGGATTGCTAAAAAATTTGTGTATAGAAAATAAAAAAGAGTTAGTTTTGCAAAGAGTGGGAAGGAAAATAAAGATGAGAAAATAGAGCTTGTGTATAAAAATGTATGGATCCCAACTCATTCATCTTCTCTTGGTGGATCTCATTATTGCATTACATTTATTGATGAATCAACTATAAAATTATGGGTTTATTTCCTTAGATAGAAATCTAATGTATTTAAAACTCTTAAGAAATTGAAATGCTTGGTTGACAATGAGATTGGTAAAAGGCTAAAATATCTAAGATTTGATAATAGTGGTGAGTATTGAAAAAAATAATTTGAAGATTTTTGTTCCACTAATGGTATTCATATACTAGAAAACTATTCCAAGGACTTTACGAGAAAATAGAGTGGTTGAATGCATGAACAGGACAACAATGGAGAACGCAAGGAGCATGAGGTTGCATGTCAAGTTTCCCTTAAAGATGTGGAGATAGGTTGTCAATACTACTATATATTTGATCAATAGATGTCCCTTTATTCCTTTGGTTTGTGGTATTTTAGAGGAAGTGTGGACTAGTAAGAAGGTGAGTTGTTCTTTTCTCAATACCTTTGGTTGTGAAGCACTCACATGTATATATTTTGAAAATAGAACCAAGATAGAAGCTAAGTCAAAGAAATGTGTATTTATTAGATATGGAATTAATGAATTTGGTTATAGGATTTGAGATTTTGGAAGTATTAAAATTGTAAGAAGCAGGGATATTCGATGAGAAAGTGTTGTCCAAAAATATGTTGCAACAGTATAAGAAGAAAGAAAATGATTATTTATTATTGGATGATACACAAAAGGATTTTGTTGTAGTAATCCCTCATGCTCTGCAACAGCTACACCAATAAATACCACATGCCCTAGTGAATGTTAGAAATTTAATAAGGATAAACAGAACTCCAAAAATATTTTCTCTATCTTTGTATTGTATTTTATTAACATATCCAAGTGAACCTGAATGTTATGATAAAATTGTGTAGGTGGATACAAATATTCAGTGTGAGTCTATAATGACAGAAGAAATGGACTCCTTGATCAAAAATGGACTTTGGATTTATGCAAGTTTCCTATAGGTAAAAGGGGTTCATAGAATAAATGGGTTTATAGCTTGAGAGAAGGGGATGGAGCTAAGAAATATTTAAAGCCAAGTTAGTGGTAAAAGGGTTTGCATAGAAAAAGGTCATTGATTTTGATAAAATATTTTATCATGTTTTTAAAATGACATCTATTCACACTATTTTAAGTATTATGGCTATTGAATATTTGGATTTGGAGCAACTTTATGTTAAAACAACTTTTCTTCATGGAGATTTCGATGAAGAAATATATATGGTACAGCCATAGGGATTTAAGGTCAAAGGTAAGGATAACTTTGTGTCTAGATTGAAGAAACATTTATATGGCTTGAAGAAAGCACCTCGACAATGGTATCTTAGATTTGACAATTTTATGAATAAGCATGGTTATACTTGGTGTCATTCTGACCATTGTGTTTATTTTAAGAGGTTATATGATGTCAGGTACATTATTTTATGTTTATATGTTTATGATATGCATGTATTTGGGTCTAACATGGATCACATTAAGGGGTTAAAACAACAATTAGCACATTCATTTTCTATGAAGGATTTGGGGCAGCAAAAAAAATCCTTGATACAAAATTTTTTGAGATAGGAATAATAGAAAATTGACATTATCTTAGGCTAATTATATTGAGAAGGTGTTGTGTTGTTTCTCTATGGAGAACTCTAAATCTATCAGCACACCTTTACCTAGTCATTTAAAATTGACAAAGAAGACATGTCTAAAGATAATAGCAGAAGTGGCTAAGATGTCTAAGGTACCTTATGCTTTAGTTGTAGGGATCTTAATGTATGCCATGGTATGTACTAGAAAAAATATTGCACAAGTAGTGGGAGTTGTTAGCAATCATCCTAGAATTGAGCATTGGATTGTAGTTAAATGGATTCTCAGGTATTTGAGAGGTGCATCCAGTCATTGTTTACATTTTGATGGCTCTACTACTGATTTATAGGGTTGTGTTGACTCAAATTTGGCATGGAAAATTGATATCAAGTAGAGTACTACGGGTTATGTATTTATAGTTGGTGAGATAGTAGTGACTTGGAGTTCTTAGTTACAAAAAGTTATTCTTTATCCACTATAGAGGCAAAGTATGTTGCTATTATAGAGGCAACCAAGGAGATGATATGCCCTCATTTCTTCATGGAATAATTGGGAAATCCATAGAGGGATAATTATTTGTTCATAGATAGCTAGAGTGTCATTCATCTTGAGACAAATCATGCTCTACATTCAAAGACAAAGCACATACAGCTATCATACCATTTCATTTAGTTAGTTTTGGATGATGGATAGTTAAAGTTGGAGAAGATACATATAGATGATAATCTGGCAAATATGTTTACAAAGGTAGTGACAAGGGTGAGCTAAACTACTATTCATCCTTAGTTGGTCTTATAGGCCAAATAAATAAAAGAAGAGTAGAGTCCAAGGTGGTTTAATATTCTAGTGGGAGCTATAGGTTTAGTAATACTATGATCAGTCTCTAAGTGGGAGGTTATTGTTGTAGAGTTTGATCAATCTCCAAGTGGGAGATTGTTGTGATATGGAGACTAATTAGACTCAAAGGTTAATTTATCTCACTTACTTTAGTGCATTTCCCCCCCAAATTATTAATATAGGGGTTTGGATTAGTGCCCCTAAGACGGGGTCAAGTGGCAGCGCCCCTTGTGGGGTCCTAGGGCTCTAGCCCCAAGTGTGCTCCATGTCATAGTATAGGATGGGGTTGAGAGGAAATGCCCTTGTGGGATTTTTTTGGGAAATGCCCCTTAAACCAAAAATGAATTGACTATTTTAAAAGGCATCGACTATTATTTTTTTATTGGATGACTTATTCTAGCCCTAATTTTGTAAGCAAAAAAAAGCTTCTAAAAAATGTCTTAGGATTACTGATTTCATAATGTATGATGAGATTGTAGCTTCTTGTGGTGGTATTGATATATAAGGGATTATAGATTGTTATCACTGGATAATAATAATATTGGACTTCTTGTTGGTGGACATAGCCTAGGGATTGGGATAACTGCATTAAATCATTATGTCTTGTTTTCTCTTTCATGTGATTTATTATTTTTGATATTAGTAATATTTGCATGTAGTTGTTATTTCTCTCCATCGTTAATCCTAATAGAAACTTTCCAATCCATGAAATGGTCTAACTTCTCCAACATTCTTGAGTGTAGGCCAAATCAAGAATAGCTTTTGATTTTTTAGAATCCATCTTCAAACCATCAGTTGAAATGACAAATCCAAGATACACAATCTCCTCCTTCATGAATGAGCATTTCTTCATGTTAATCAATAACTTTTCCTCCTTCAAATTCGTCTATACTTGTCTGATATGCTCAAGTGGTTCTTCTTTAGTCTTACTATCAGAATGTCATCAAAGATTTACAATCACAAATTTTCCTAATAGTTTCTTCAAAAATTCATTCATAAGCCACATGAAAGTATTAGGTGCATTTGTTAAACCAAAAGGCATAACCAACCTTCACATAAACCTTCATTAGTCTTCAAAGAATTTTTTCATTCATCTCCTTCCCTAATTTTTTATATGATGATAGCCACTTTTCAAATTAATATTTTTGAAATTCTTTACCAAGGTAAACTTTAAGCAACCCCCCTCAAAAAAGAGATATAAAAATATTGGTGAATCTTACATTATTTTGAAACATAAAAATAATTTATATTATTAATTGGAAAATCTTTAACTATTTAAATATTTTTTATAACTAAATTTAATTAAAATGTTTCAATTTTAAATATTTTTAAGAACTAAATTATTAGCCAAAATTTCCTAAAATCAGCCAATTAGCGAATATTAGTGACTAAAAAATACCCTATTCTTTACCCCACTCAAACAATCAATTATTTTATTCATTCTAGGCAAGGGAAATATATACTTAAAGTAGAAGAAAAAGTATAAGTAGAATGTGTTATTATTTTGTTTATATCTCTAGAATATAGAAAGTACAACACAAGGACTCAAACTTTCTCTTGTTAGGCCCTTTTCAAGAAATTCTTGCACTTGCCTATTCAATTCATCATTTTTAGCAAGTGTCAATCTATGTAGTTCTTTATTAGGCTAACTCTAGGTGTCAAATCCATATAGTGACTAATACTTCTCATGGGAGGTAAACCATCAGATACATTATCAAAAATAATGTCTTAAAACTTCACCAACAAATATTCAATCTCATATGCATGTTCTAGTTCATCTTGTTTCTTATTCTTCCTAGAAATCAAAGAAAAACAAACATTATGTTCCTTTACATCTTTAGAAAACTAACTTTCTTCAACAAACATAATCTTGTTGTGGTATAGTGATTCTCGTCAGGATTTTCTACCAAAGGTAACAAAACTTTCCTCTTCCCATCAACCCAAATATTATACTAATTCAATCTACCATCCTGCAAAGCTTATCTATCATGCTACCAAGTTCTACCCAAAAGAATATGACAACAATCTATAGGCATACTATCATACAAGATTTCATCATGATAATTTCCAACTTTGAACTTAATAAAGCATTGTTCACTTACAAGTAATCAATGCTCCTTTTAGATCCAAGCAACATGATAAGGATTAGGATGTCTCAAACTCTACACCTACAAATTCTTAACCAACTCCTTAGATGCCAAATTATTAGAACTACCATTATCAATTATTGCTTTGCAACATTTTTCCAGTGATCTTACATCTAGTCTTGAACAAAATTCTTATCAAAATATGTTCTTCATCAGCTCCACAATCCATGAAAATCTTCTTATCATCAAGTTTTCACCATGCTCAGGTTCATTAGGTGATTCAACAACTTCTTCACAAGCCAACATATTTCTACTACTGTCTCCAATCTTCTTATTAGAATTATTGCATTTAAAAGCTCTATGTCCTTCGATCTCCACACTTAAAACAAGTGCCCTTAAACCAAGAGCTCTCTTCTCGCATACCACCATTATTATTCATAGAGTAACCAATATAGTTTCATCTAGTGTGATTACTTCTTTTTTGAGAAATTTCTTCTTTCCATTATGTCTTTCCCTAATCTTGCATTCCATTTTTTAGATCTGCTTCCTTCTCCATAGGTTTTACCTCTTCTTCTTTGAAATCTTCCACCTATACCTCTTTGGCTTTGCTTACCTTTCTTCATCTTTTAAGGCATACTAATATTCTTCTTCCACACTATCCATCTTAACATAACTCATCTCATCTTGAATTGATGTCCTCGAACCATTAAGGTATCGAGCCACCTTCTTAGCTTGATCATCCACATGTCTAGATCTAATATCCAATTTGTAGAATTCCTTAGTACATTCCTTCATGGTCATGTCTTTTTGTCTTAGATTTTGTATTCTTCTCAATAAGTTAACTTAGTAATTTGTAGGACTTCTTTTTCATTTTTCCAATTATCTTTGCCCATGTCTTGATCTTTTTTTTCCCTCTTTTTCTTCAATTTTCAAGTGATCCCACCAAAGTGAAGCATGGCCCTTATACTTTTTGACTTCTATCTTTACCTTCTTATTATCAAGAGTGCTCTCATACTCAAAGCACTTATCCATCTTATACATCTAATCAAATACTACATTAGTCTCAACTCTTCCATCATAGCAAGCAACTTCAACTATACACTAGAACTTTCCCTAGACAAAACTCTTAGAAGTCTTTCCTCATCTTGTTCTACCTCAGGTTTAGGATAATAATTTGTTGTTTCTTCTTCATCATCACTAACATCCTCAATGTTTACACCTATTCTCTAGGGTGTCTCAATATCTTCAAGTCTTGCTACAATCTACCTGAACATGTCCATTATAGAATTGTTTATATTTCCTCTACCTCAAACCATTTTGATAATAGTTCCTACAAGATCATAACCTTCTATGAGTTATAGTCTAGATTTTAGATAGTCCACCCCACAACCAATCTAATTAAGGTTCTTTATGATCCAATTTACAAGAAAGAAATTAGCTCTGATACCACCTAACACAAGGGATGTATAGGAGACCTAAGTGGGATAAACTTAAATTAAACCTACTAACACCCTACAAAGAGTACACATGAAAGCCAAACATAAAATTGAAACAAAGAGACCATAGAATTCATAGATTTGTTGATTGATTACACAAGATAAATAGCAACCAACATGCCTGATTGTGAGGCCTTTCAGGTTGTTTCCCTATACAAATAATTACAACATCAGATTTCAAATGTGTAGTCTTAGGTGCCTTCTACTAATCATGCTACTTCATTATACTACCTCTACTTTTTGTCCTACATCAAATCCAAGTTCTTATATAGCCACCTAGACCACAAGTTGACCAGTCATGCATTTAATTAAAATATAGGTCTAATGTTGGAGATGTAAACCATAACCCAAGCAATGGGCATCAATTTTTCATGCACTCTTAAGAATAGGTCCAAACACAAGTTAGGAGTTGGCTCCTAGCTATGCAAGATATTCTGTCATCATAGGAAAATTTTCCAATAGAAATAGCACACCTCATATGATGAAAATAGTAGGAAATAGAGACAGGTAAGAAAGCTACATAACTTGAGAAATATGACACATCAATATTTTTTTTGTTAGTGTAAGGACTAAAAATAGGTCCTCAACAACATGCTAACTACACATAGCACAAAACTCATGGTAGCAATGGCTACACCATGAGCATCAAACAAGTATAGAAAAAAACATTTTTGGGTGATGCAAGATTTCTCATTGACCCAAGATGATCATGCATCATAAAAACTTATTAACAACAATAGATTTGTGAAAAAGATGTTGAAAAAAGTATAATTTTATCTCTTATAATATGAAACCTCATGTTTTTCACCTGTAAAAAGAACATAGGAGTTGTTTGAATGGACCATTACTCTATTTTGTGTGACCTAGGTATTGGATATTAGATTAATATTGAGTATTTTATATTTGATGTTTATAACATGGCCTCCAAAAATTCACAAGGAAAAAAAAATTCATCAACACCCTTATAGAAAGTTGTTGGATATGGGATTAGTATATGATATTCAATACTTACAATATTGATATTTGGATAGAGAGAGAGAGAGAGAGAGAGAGAGAGAGAAGATTAGGGTTAGGTATTAGGGGTCAGTGAGAGAGAGAGGGGGGTTAGGAGTTTGAGAGAGAGGGAAAGAGGTGTTTAGGGAATAGAGAGATGGGGGTTATGAGTTAGAGAGATAGAGGGGGGGAAGGGTTAGGGGCTAGGAGCTAGGGATTAGGGGTCAGTGAGAGAGAGGGGGTAGGATTTAAATAGAGATAGCTATAGAGGTTAGGGTTTTGTATGTGTGTGAGAGAGAGAGAGGGGGGTTAGGGAGAAAATAGGGGAGAGAGAGAGGGGGAGAGGGGTTTAGGGGTAAGAGAGAGGGAGGTTGGGAGTTAGATAGAGATGGATATAAGGGTTAGGGTGCTTTTTTGTGAGTGTGAGTGTGAGTGTGAGTATGTGTGCGCACATGCGTGCACCCATGTGTATGAGAGAGAGAGAGGGGGGGGGTTTAGAATTAGAGATAGAGGTAGAGAGCTAGGTTAGTGGTTTTAAAGGGAGGGGGAGAGAGGGAGAGAGGTAGGTTGAGTTTTTGAGAGGTGGGGAGAGAGTGGTTAAGGGTTAGTGAGAGAATGAAGTTTAGGGTTAGAGATGTGGGGTTAGGAGTTAGATAGAAAGAGATGTAGGTTAGGGGATTGAAGAGGCAAAAGGTTAGGGATTAGCCTGGACAAAGAAGGGCTACAAGTTAGAGGGAGTGGGTATTAGGGGTTACTAAGAGAGTGAGAGAGGGGTTATGAATATATGTGATTGCATATATATTAATAGAATAAAAATATTTAATTATATATGAATTTAGATGTATACTTATAAAAATATAGATATAAATCTATATATAATATTTAATTATATATTATTTTATTTATATAATTATAAATATATAATTAATATTTAATTATAAGATAATTTGTTTATATATTTATAAATATTGAATTATAAATATTTAGTTTATTTATGATGGACATAACACAAGTGGGTTATTTCTATCATAGTAACCTGAAAAGGTATGTGAATGCAATATATTTTGCATTCACTCATTAACAATTTGATTAGGTTTTTTCTCATAGAAACGCAATCGGGTTATTTCTCATAAAGACTAATTGTAATGCATTTTGGCTCAAATAACCTAAATGAGTTATTTGAAAAAATAAATCTGATCGAGTTATGGCCTTGAATTAGCCTTGGGAGTTGACCCAAAGGTTTAGGAGCTCATTTTCCCTCCAATTTAAATCCTTTGGATGTTTTTCATCTTCTAAAATGAATTCTCATATTTACCTTCATCAAGTTCCAAATGATAAAGCAAGTATATCTGAAATCACCACCATAATCTGACGCATCTTCTTACCTTTCTAAATATGTTATTTTTTCCTTTTTTCAGCAATATTAACATTGTAAACGTTAATTAGTTTTACCACTATATTTGCAGTCCTCACAGACATGTGTCTATATTTTTTTAATAACTTTTAATATACTTAAACAAATGAAAAAATATATTACATGTTAATTTTTTAATTCCATTCTATGCAGCTTTTTTTTAAAAATCATTTCCAATTATTTTGATGCAAGTTATGCTTTACACACGAACAAGTACTAAAATTTTAGTATGTAGTCACTTCAATAATTAATAAAAAAATACTCATCACAAAATTAAACAAATATTTAAAACTTCCAAATATCAGTGTTAACTATCATCCTACCAAAGCAATTTACAAAATACTGAATATAATAGGTGTTTTGAGGTGCACATGTAAATAGCTATGTTATGTTTTATAAAAAAATTAGGAGCTATTTTTTGTGTGTGTAGGTTTTGACCCACCTAATCTTATCCATTTTTTAAAAACTCTTATAATTTAGAAAGTAGATTTAGAGTACTACAATTTATATTTTTTAGACATCTTGTCATTTTGAGTGGATGACCCTCAAATGTCTTGTTCAAGTTCAAGGTTATCTGATTTCAGGAAAAAGATGTCCACTTATATCCCCCTTTTTGTACACAAAATTGGTGCACTTACCTAACTATGACTCAAAGATATCTCAAAACATGCTTTTTAGCTATCGTGTGTACATTTTTAGGTTACACCATAAATAGACTGAGAGAGTTCTGAAGGATTTTATCAATACAAATCCACAAAGCCATTGAAACCTACATGTAAAAAACCTATTACAAACGAAAAAGATGAGAGGAGGCAAGGGTTTTGCTCTAAAAATTATATAAATGTATTCTCAAAAAAATCAAAAATATGTAAGATATAAAAGGAGATTGAAACCTAAAAGGGTAACCTAAAAAGTTACAAAGGATAACCTAAAAGGTAAAAGCTATTTAATAATTACTAATTAATTATTAAATAGAGATGAAAAAGGTGCATAAAGTAAAATCTTAAGAAGGGATTAAAGTGAATTTAATAAATGAAACTAATTTAACACTTTACTCTAACACCCCCCTTAAGATGAGCAACAATGTAGAAAGAGCGAGGAAACTACAAAGCAATTTTGAAAGCAAACTTGGGTCTTGGTAACAAGGCTTGATGAGGTACCCAATCACAACTAAATCTCTATGAAATGGAGAAATAGAGAAAACAAAATGGGAAAAACTCTACTCCAAAAAGAGATAGCATTAAAAACAAGGAAGGAAGGACTCATCACTTAGACCCCCCAAGGACAACTTCCTTCACCCCAAGCATAGAACATAGCTAAAGATACTGTGATGATGCAAAAGATTTAGTGATGATGTTTGCAACCTACTTAGCAATAGGAATGTACTCCAAGCTCAAGGCACCATCCTAAATGAGATGCCTAATGAAGTGCATGTTGGAGTTGAGGAAAGCCAACTCCAAAGATGCCCAAAATCACCTGCATGCAAAACCTGTCAAAGAGAAGCCAAGAAAGGGGAGGAGCATGGAGCAAGGGCAAAAACCCTAAACGGACATGAGAGAAAATTATGCAAACACAATAAGAAATGTATTTACAATATGCAATATGATCTTGATGTTGTGATATTACAATGAGAGAGAGCCCGAATATAAAGAGCTCCAAGAAGCTTGTAGAACATGCTGGAAGGAGGTAGAGGACAAAAATGACAACTCAACACATATCCACAAAAAGTGGAATATGCTAAAAAAGGAGCAAACTCCCGAGTTGTCAACAAGTAACCACTACATGCATTAAATACAAAAGTATTAAATAAATGCATGACCTAAGTAAGCTTAAGAAATAGAATAAATAATTAGATATTAATTATTTACTCTAACAATGCATGTGAAGCTCAATATGCTTGGTCTGCTAATGCTCAATTGGGTTGCGTAAAATGTGTATAGCACTTTGATTATCACACCAAAGAAAGGTGGGACTGTTAGGAGAAAATCCAAAGTCTATCATCAAATGTTGAAGCAACAAAACCTCTTGACTAGAAAATATAGTTGCCCTATATTCTACCTCTATAGATGATAATGCATGAGCATGTTGCTTCTTGCAAGACCATGTGATAGGACTAGAACCAAGACAAAATACAAAACTAGAAGTAGACTTTTGATCATCAATATCACCAGCCCAATCTGAATTTATGAAACCAACAATGTGAGGAACCCTTGATGTGTAGTGAATGTCATAAGATGTTGTACCTCTTATATACCTCAAGATACATTTGGATGCTTTCCAATGAATCTCATGAGGATCATGAGAGAATCAAGAGACAAGTCCAACTGCAAATGAAATATCAGGACGTGTGTGTGTCAAGTACAACAAACTACCCACAAGTTGTCCATATAGATTGGAATCCACTATAGGAGTAGAGCAAGTGGTGGATAAAACAACACCTAACTAAAAAGGTGTGGGGGTAGGCTTGCAATCAAGCATGTTGAATCTATGAAGCATATCAAGAGCATACTTTTGTTGGAGTATAGCTATCACATCTAAAGACTAAACAACTTGTAGGCCAAAAAAATAATGCAAAAGTCTAAGATATGTCATCTCAAACTATTTTCTCAATGCTTGTTGAATACCATGTATCATGGAGACTAAGCTTCCTATGATGATGAGGTCATCAACGCAAAGCACAAGTATCAGTAAGTCAGTCCCATGATGTTGAATGTAAACTATAGGATTGGAATGACACCGAGTGAACTATGAAGCAAGCAAGAAGGAATCCATCTTCTCATACCAAGCCCTAGGGGCCTATTTGAAACCATATAAAGACCTCCTCATCCTACATACCAATGAAGAGTCTCACAAAAAACCATGAGGCTACTTTATATGGATCTCCTCATGAAGGTCTCCATGTAGAAAAACACTCTTCACATCCATCTAAAAAAAATTTCATCCCTGTGAAGCTGCTAGAGAGAGTACAAGACAAATAGAATTCATCTTAGCAACAAGGGAAAAGATATTAGAGTAATCAATACCCTCAACCTGTAAAAAAACCTTTGTGACAAGATATGCCTTATACCTATCAATAGAACCATCTGCAGCATACTTGGTATAGTACACCCAATGGCACCGAACCAACTTTCTTCCTTTCAGAAGAGGACAAAGATCCCATGTGTGGTTCTTCATCAAAGAAGAGTACTCATCATCCATATTCTTATCCCACTTTGAGTGTCCTATCGCATATGAAAAACTATGAGGATCATCTTAAATGGCATGACTCAAAAGGCCACTACTAGTAGTTTGAGCACGAGTATGATGAGCATCCATAGGATCACCTGCCAAAGGTCAAGCTACATCAGTAGTATCATGAGCCCACTTGGGAATTCATGAAACATCTAATGGAGGTAGTGAAGTGGGATCAATAGCAAGATCTTCCTTAGAAGATGCATAATCCTATAGAGGAGTAGAGGAAGTATTAGGTAGTGAGGAAGAAGTTGAAGATGGAGGGTCCATTAGAGGATAATGCTATCAAACTAAACATCTCACTGAATTAAGACATCTCTAGAATTAGGATCAAACAACTTGTATTCCTTCATATCCTCACAGTAGCCAACAAAAATGAGTGGTCAACTCTTATTCTCCATGGCTTTCCACTAAGCATCTAGAATAAATGACCAAGCCTCACTACCAAAAATGTGAAAAGAAGAAACATCGGGCTTGACATGAGTCCAAGCCTCCTTAAGAGTCAAGTGTTGCAATGGCTTGAAAGGCATCCGATTTTGAATACAATTGGAACAATTGATAGTTTTAGCCCAAAATGAAGAACTCATAGCACAAGACTATATCATATAATTGGTCATCTCCCATAATGTCTTTTTCTTTCTCTCTGCAACCCCATTATGTTGAGGTGTATAGTTGTAAACCATACTTAGTGCAAAAATATCTAAAAGATTTATTCACATATTCCCCTCAATTGTCAGTGCATATATGCCTGACTGAAAGACCAGCATACTTCTCTACAAATGTCTTAAAGATTTGAAATGAATCAAAGAAATTAGACTCATACTTCAAAAAGTACACCCATGTGCACCTAGAGAAGTCATTGATGAAGGTGGGCACATATCAAGCACCTAAAAAAGATGGAGTGCGAAATGACATAAGATCATTGTGTATCAATTTCAATGGTGCCTTAGCACATGTGGATCTACCTAATGGAAAAGGATCTATGTGATGTTTTCCAAGTGCACAACCTTGACATACATTATTAGTACAAGAGATCTGAGGTAACCCAATCACTAGCTCCTATGTACTCATCTGTTGTAGATATTTGTAGTTGACATGGCCAAAATGCTCATGCCAAAGCTTTTTCACTGTGTATACATGAGCAATGAGAGAAACACTTGTAGAATTGAAGCTCTCAAATCCATCAAAATGATATAAGTGAGACTGAATAGCAACACTCTCTATAGCAATAACCAAGTCAAGATCATGGAGGTCTCGAATAACCATATCATGTGGTGAGAACTCAACTATCTTTCCAAAGCCTAAATGAAAAATTTGAAAGATAGATAGGAGGTTCATAGAAATGGCTAGAACCAAGAGAACGTCCTATAGCAAACCACCTTCTGAAGAGAGTTCTTAAACCTATGATTGAAAGCTAAGAAGAATTACTAACTACAATCTATGTAGTAACACTCTGAGCAAGTGAGGTAACCAAATCAGGTGAGTGTGTCATATGATGGGAAGCTCTAAAATCAAGAATCTAAGAAGTTTTAGAAGACAATGCTTGTGCAAAAAGAGCATGTCCTTTCCCAGTAGGTGGAGGTGGAGGCATCAGAGAAGCAATACTAGAATGTTGCATGGCCTCCTCTAATGCCTCAAGACATTTCCAACACCTAGAAACTAGATGTCCTTCCTTTCCACAAAAGAGCAAGGTTCACCTATGTACTTCTTAGTCTTCGAGGAAGACTTGCCAGACTTAGAAGTATTACCCTTCTAAGAGGGCTTTCGAGCACCTAATTTGGGAGAAGGCTTGGAGGAAGTCTCACTGCCTATTGAATCTAACTTATGCTTCGACTTCTACTTCGGCTTTCCTATAGATGTCTGAGCTACCAATACCTTTGTGTTAGAACCAATCATAGTATCCAAAAGTGTAAGCTTTGATTGCTCTCTAGTTGAACTATAATGCTCCGCTCGAGAACCCAAGAGAAATAAACCTATTATGTTACAATGTTTAATGAACTATTTTTTTTTTAAAGTTTGACAACATCAAGATAACATTAATGTGAAAGCAATATGAACATACAAATAAAATATACATAAGTAATTACAGATATAGTTTCAATTCCTCAAGGGTTCCTTTACATTGATTCACATTTAAGAAGTTTAAATTAATTAGTTTAAGTTTCAAGTACAATGTCTCCTAAACATTAAGAAATAATAGATACATAATCACATAAGAAAATTCATAAGTATAACTAATACAATGAAAGTACATCCAATAAATAACATCTACTACACATGTCGTAGGGTAAGTGAGAATAGATACAATACATTAGAATACATGAAAACATATATACATCAATTGAAAAGAAGTCTCTGAGATAAGAAATAAGAATGATAAAGGTAAAATTGCATCACCGAACATCCAACAACTAGAAATGTGAGGGGGACCCAAATGGTAAGAAGACAGTACCTCCCAACCACGTAGTTACCTAGTCAGGCTTCCACTCTCACCGTGCAAGGAAGATAATGAATGATCTACAAATGGCTAATAAAACATAAATCATTCCTAGGATAGGAGTCCTAAAAGCCAAAACTATCTCAAAGATAACACATACTACTCAAGAAGATAAGATACTCCAAAAGAAAGAACACTCAATCCAATACCAACATCGCATAACAAACATCATACATATACCAAGAATATATCAAATCACCAAAATCATAAGATAAAGTAAATGAAAGATATCCACCTCAAGTCAAGGAAAACATGAAAAAAGTAAAATATCTCTAAACCACCAATCACCATCAATGAAAGTAAATAATCACATTAAATGCATCCAACAATAAGTACACCACCAAAGGTACAAACAAAATCTACAGAGGAGACTCAGGCTACATTCTAGGGAGTGCCATCACATGGTCAAACTACTTGAGCTACCCTCGATTGGTCTCTCAATAGACCCCAAACCCTTAAGCATTGAATTACCCTAGATTGGTTACTCTGAACCCTAGACCCTCAACGTGACACATATGGAACCAGAGAACCCTCTCAAGAAGACAAGACAAACTAGTCATACTTTCATCCCATTCCCATCCTTAGTGTATAAAAGCACTCAAGACATGGGTGGGGCAGATATCTCTAACTTATCTTTTTAGTGTGTTTCCCCAAAATATTAATTACTAGATTACTGTCGATCCCGAACCTCTATTGCAAGCCACTCCCAAAGATATGTACCTAGACAACCTCTCCTAAGTACATAAAACATAGTTGTGTCCCATATCATAACACCCATAAAGATAAAACCTAGTTCCTTAATAGGCAACCCAAAAATAAGTTGGTTCTCCCAACCCAAGTAGACATAAATGCACCACATAGAAAAACTCATAAATGCTCTTTTAGATTTTAAAAAAATTCAAGCTCATCATAATATTCAGAATAAATATACATCATAAAAGAAATCATAAAGACAACCTCTAGTGCACATCCTAACTTGGCCAACTAAACAACCCACAAAGAAAAATTATCAAGAAAATAAACATCACAAGACTATAAATAGAATATTAGAAAACACATAGTTTTCACACACTTGATTTAATTCCACCAATTCCTCTTGTTTAGTTTGGGTCATAAGAATGTGTTTAGAAATAAAGTAAGAATATACATTTTAATATAAATTTTAATGCTAATAAACTTATTTAAAATAATAAGTATTTAAATATCCAATCTTTTTGTGCATATAAAATATCATGCAATATTATCATGATATTAATTTAAATAATATTAAATCATAAATGATTTAATTAATAACATAAATGTATATTATTAAATTAAATACTAATATCAATTCAGTTCTAAAGTATTAATTTGATTTTTATTTAAGTCCAATAATAATATTTACTTTTCCTTTAATTCATAATGCAGCTAGAGATAAAATTATAAATTTAATTGAATTATTTATAATTTCTCTCAAAGTCAAATAGTTATTAAACTAAATGATTACAAAGTGAACTCTACCACAACTTCTTTTAAAATATAATAAAATTCTAAATATTTATTTATTAACCTCCTTCTTACATTAATAAATATAGAATTATTTATATGCAACTAAGAGTTTAATTAGACTTAAATAATCACTAACACTAACATTCACTTTATAATTAAATGGATAATGTTTCTTTAATTTAGAAATTAATAAATTATTATTATTTTATTTTTAAATAAATAAAACTAAAAATAAAATTATATAAAATAAAATTACACACGCAATTAGTATTTTCGCATGTCTTTGATCTCTCAAATCATGCAATCATACTATACTTAGTTTTTCTATTTTTAGCATATATTTTTTTCACATGCATGTAACCATACTATACTTAGCTTTCTATTTTTAGCATATTTATTTTCACATGCATGTAACCATACTATACTTAGCTTTTTATTTTTAGTATATTTGTTTTCGCATGCATGTATACATTTAGTTACAACGTGTTTTCCTCTTAATTAATATTTTGCTTTCCAAATAAATATTGCAATTAAATTATTTTAGATGTAAGAAGAATTTTTAGCTATATTTAGAAAATTTATGGTAATCGCATAGTTCTAATGATAAATTTAAAGTTGAAACCCTAACTATTCAATTTATTGTTTTCTTCCAATTTTCAATGATCAAATTTTTGTTACATTAGAAAAGGGTTTATAAGAATAGAGTCACAATAATTTTCTATAATTTTTCTATAATTTTTCTTAGTCAAATTTTCTTGATTAATAAGTTTTATTTTTTTCAAAATTTACAAAATAATTCTTTATTCAACAATCAATATAGTAAATTAATAAGCAATATGAAAACACCCAGGAAGACACGAAGTAGACAGATCTTTCAATGAAATTCTATAATGGGTTTTCAAACCCTACCTCAAAATCACAACTAAAATCTGAGACAATCTGTGAATGCGTGCAAATCCAAACCCTCTAAAACTTTCAACAATTCTTTTGATCTCATTCTGAATTTTGCTCCCCAAAACCTATGTAATTGCAAAATGAGCTCTAGATTTCTAATAAAGAGTTCTCCCCTAAATTGGGGCTATGATTGTGCAATCACGAGAGTGAACTCACTGATCAATTATTGTTTATTACTTATTATCTTTTACCTTTTCATGCACAACATTTTAGATATTTAATTAAAATATCTTTATTGAATTAATTATCTTTCTCTCTTTAATTAATTTTTGAAACATTTTTAATAATATATTTATTAATTCAACTAATAACATTATTTAGAGTTTATTATTAAATTAAAACTCCTAAATAATTATCATTAAATTAAATAAATATAACTACACCACAATTAGAACTATAACTTCATTTTTAAATTTCATTCTTTTATATTTTATTTTCCTCCAGTTCATTAATTAGTGCAAGCACTAATTAAAGCATAGTTTATTATTTAAATTAATAATAATCAAAGCTCATTGTTTAAATGCAACTCTAATTTAATGATTATTAAGTAAATTATTATAATAAAGAAATATTAAATCTTTAATATTTTAATATTTTAATTCTTTTTTGTCCAACTTCTTAAATTAGACTTTTAAATTAAATCTTTTAAGCAGAAGTAAATATTTAATTAATTAAAATTTAATGAACTGGTTTTTTGATGGCTCTACTGCGATCGTTTGTTACCTGTGGGGCTAGGACCTACATGCCCTAAGCGTATCTGCTAGTGGTTGTTCTTACATTCAGAGGCACAACTTTGGTTGCAAAGAGTGGTGTTGGGTGTTGTGGCAGGGTTTGTGGGTGGAGTGTTTGTGGCTAGGTGGGTTTTTGGGTGGACATGTGGGGTTGGGGTTGGCCAGGGTTGGTCTTGGAGAGGGGGATCTCCATTTTGAGGTGGTGCTTGGTGCAGGCCTAGGTATTGGTGGTTGTGGGTTAGATTTTTGGCTTGGGGTTAGCATTTTTTTGGATATGAACATGGGGCAATTGCAGCTCCCTACATCTCAGACTTTATTGGCTGATATGGAGATGGTTGATTCCTCCATACTGATGCAAGTTGGGGCTAAGGGCCAAACTGATAACCTCCCATCTGGAGTGAATGCTTCAATGTTGAAGGGTTATGTCTGTATTAAGAAGATGAATGGGTGTTTGGAGCAATCTGATGATCGACTAGTATTGGTTATTCTACCAGAGCAAATTTTAGAGGATGTAGAGTACTAGGCCATACATGCGTTCATCTGTAAGTTTTTGAGTCTCCAACTTTCTCTTCCTGTGTAGGAATCATGGGCGCATCAGATTTGGAATCAGGAAGGAGATATGGAGATCCTTTTAGTGGCCAACAATTATTTTATGGTTATTTTTTCAAATATGGTAGATAGGAACAAGGTATTTGAAGGTGGTCTATATTTCTTTAACCAAGTTGGGCTTTTTATCAAACCCTGGCACATCGAGTTCAACTTTGCTGAGGAGATCTCATCTCGGGTCCCAGTGTGGATTCATCTTTCATGATTGCCTCTGGAATTTTGGAGAGAGGATATTCTTCATTCAATCTCACTTTTTCTTAGAAAATTGATTGTGTTGGCCACACAAACCCAAGATCATAAGGTAATTTCATATGCACAAATTTGTGTAGAGGTTCATCTTAATAATCCACTACCTAATTTTATGGAAATCTTCTTGGGCCCTACCACATGGATTCAATAGTTGGACTATGAGACTTTACCTTTTAGATGCAGGATATGCTATGAGTATGGGCACTTACAATGGAAATGCCCCCAAAATAAAAAATTTCAATAATTGAATTCCATTGTGCTGACCCCTAAGGATGTTAAAGGTAAGGCTCATATGCCAAAAGGTACTATAGATAAGGAGGGTTTTATCACAGTTAAGCCATGTAATAAAGGAAAGGGGCAGAAGAGAACTTGGATGGATAGACAAAATGATGACACTTTTAATAGGTTTAATGTTCTAGATAATTTGGTTCAAGAGGAAGGCATACTAGTTGAGTTGCCCTTGGGTGATGGTTCCTTTCAAGGGCCTTAGGTGAAGGAGATTAGGAATTGTGCCTAGGTTCCTGATGTGGATCAAGATCAACCAGTTATTTTGGAGGGATTAGATCAGGTGAAAAGTTCTGATGTTCCTGGTGGATCACATCCTAGTGACAGTCCAAATATCATAGCTTCTCCTCCCCCTGGCCAGAAAGGGATATCTGACACCACAAAAGGCTCTAAAGTTGCACCCTCTTTAGGCTTACAGCAAAAGCCCTTTAAAAAAGGGACCACATAGAAGTATGTTAAGAGTGGAAGGAAGATTGATCAAAAGAAGGTTAAGATGATGGGAGAGACTTTAGTTGAGGTAGGGTTTGTGAAACCCATTGACTCCCACTTCTCATAATCTTCCAAATGATTATTTTCTCTTGGAAAGCAAGGGGGTTGAATAGCATCCCTAGATAAAAGGTTGTTCATAGATTTATTGATTCTCAGTCTCTAGATATTATTTTCATTCAAGAAACTAAGCTTTCAGTTTATGAGCTAGATAGTTGTGGGCCAAAGTTTTGGCCCCATGGTAGGTGGTACGGAGTGGGTGCTCAAGGTAGCTCAGGTGAACTTGCTTGTCTCTAGAATCCTAGGAAGGTGACTACTTTGTGGTGGATTTCAAGTAGGTCCTCTATCTCTTTGATGGCTTCTGACTTTGAGACAGGAGAAAGATGCTTATTCCCTAATATTTATGCTCCTAATGATTTGGTGGGTAAATCTCTTATGTGGTCACATATCACATTTGTTCACTCTTTAAATTCTTTCCTTCCTTGGATTATGGCTGGAGACTTTAATGATGTTACTATTTTGGAGGAAAAGAGAGGTGGAATTTCTCATTTGGGCCCCTCTTCTAGTATGCTTAGAGATAACATTGGTTATTTGAATCTCATTGATGTTAAACCTAGCTCTGATACTTTCACCTAGAATAACAAAAGGAGTGGAACAGAGGCCATTTCAAAAAGGCTAGATAGGTTCATTATTTCTTATTTTTGGATGGATATTAGATGGTCTACCAGATCAAAAATTCTTGATTGGAGAGGTTCTAACCACTGGCCTATTAAGCTCTTTATCACTCCCTTTAAGACTTCTATGAATCCTTCTTTCAAGTTTTAGCTAATGTGGCTGAGGGATCCCTCTCTACAGGATCTTATGATAACCTAGTGGCATGCGGATAGGCCTCCCCATGGTACGTCCATGTTCACTTTTGAGAAGAGGCTCTAGCATGTGAAATTCAGGCTTAAAAAGTGGAACAAATAGTGTTTTCAGAACCTTCAAGACCAGTTGAGGACAGGCCAGGCCAGGCTAGACAGTGTCACACACTAGATCAAAGACCAAGGAATGACTCTAGATTTAATTTCTAAAGAGTCCTCAGCTCTAAGGGCATTAGAGGAATGGGATCTTTAGGAGGAAATATTTTGGAAGAAAAAGTCTCTGGTGGATTGGCTGCAAGAGGGAGATAGAAACACTGCTTTCTTCCATAACACGGTTAAAGCTCATAGGTCTGGTAATTCTATCACTTCTCTTGTTTTTGCTTCTAGAGATCAACTCTTTTCCAAAGAGACCATTTCTCTAGAGTCCATTAGATATTGTTCTCATCTTTTCTCTAAGGAGGAACCTTGTGCATTAGTGGAGACAAAGAGTATTTTAGATTGCACTCCCCAACTGGTGTCTAACAATATGAATACGAATCTGTTAAGACCTATTGTGCGTGAAGAACTTGAGCAGGTGGTTTTTGGCATGAAGAAAGGTAAATCCTCTGGCCTGGATTTTTTTCCCATTGAATTTTTCTAAGAATTTTTGGAGATTATTAAATTTGATCTTCTTGAAGTACTCCAAGAATCTTATCAAAACAAACAAATTCTCAAGTCTTTGAATGCTACCTTCCTGCCTCTCATCCCCAAGATGGATGGGGCTAATAGTTTGGATTAGTTTAGACCTATTTATTTATGCAATATAACTTACAAAATTATCACCAAATTGATTTTTGAAAGGCTCAAGCCTTATTTGGCCACTTTGATATCTAAGGAACAGGGAGACTTTGTGGGTGGCAGATAGATTCTTTATGGAGTGGTTATTGCTTCAAAGGCTATCCACTCTATGGCCACATCTAAGGAAAAGGCTATCTTTATTAAGTTGGATTTAGCAAAAGCATATGACTGGGTCAGTTGGGAGTTCTTGGTTCATGTTCTTCTTGCTTTCGGATTTTATATGGAATGGGTTGACTAGATTCTCAGTTGTGTGACTTCCCCATCTTTTTCCGTTCTTATTAATGGAGAACCCACTAAGCTATTCTCTATTTCTTAGGGATTTTGATAGGGGGATCATCTCTCTCCTTATCTCTTTATCATTATGGAAGAGGTCTTAGGAAAATTTATAAATTTTCAAGTTGAGCAAGGGCTTGTCCAAGGGTGGAAGTGGCACAATAATATTCTAGCGTATAGGCACCTCCAATTTGTGGATGATACTGGGCTAATGGGATTGGCTACTATTAATGAGGTAAGAAACTCCAAAATGATTTTGGACACTTATTTAAAAGCTTCTAGGTAGAAAATTAATGAAGGTAAGTCATCTATTTATTTCTTTAATACTTCACAGTCAATCCAGCTCAAGATTGCTAGGATCATCAGGTTTCAAATTGGTTCTCTTCCTCTAATATATCTTAGAGTTCCCTTAACTTTGGGGACTTAGTTGAAGGAATATTGGCAAGGTATTTTGAACAAATTTCATAGTAGGGTGAGCCACTAGACTCATAGGTGGCTCTCTTCTACTGGGAGAGTTATCCTCCTTAAGATTTTGGTTTAGGCTCTTCCTATTTACAGGTGTCTTGTGCAAACTCCTCCCACTAGAATTATGAAAGAATTTGATGCTTTTTCATGACAATTCCTTTGGTCTAGCAATCTTCTCTCTTCTAAATGGAGCTTAGTCAATTGGGACACTATTTTCCTACCTAAGTTTGGTAGGGATCTAGGCCTTAAATGCATGGCTCTTGGAGTCAAGGCTTTGACTACTAAGTTATACTAGAGATGGTGTAAGAATCAAGATCAGGATTGAGCTAAGATTCTGGCCCAAGAGTACTTTTCAAGAGTGGAGTATTAGGATATTCCTAGACTGGCTCTAGATGGAAAGGGCTCCTTTATTTGGGATGCTCTTAAAAGGGGAGCTCCCCTTATCAAAGAAGGCCTTTTCTGGATATGTAATGAAGGATCAAGTGCACTATTCTGGCAGGACTCTTGGGATGGCCATCCTCCCATTCTCTTTAGCTACCCCCACTTTCAACCTCTATGTCTAATTTTTATAGTGGTAGGATAGACTAAGGTAATTCACTTCAAGACTATTAAAAGGTGTGGTTCGATGGATGTGGCTTATTGGAAGGATCCTCATGATTGGCCTTTGGGGGGTTCCATGGAGATTTGGACTAAGCTAGCTAATCTCCTCTCTATTCGGCCGTGCAGCTCTTCTAGGGACAAAGACAACCTTGCCTAGGCTCTCTGTCCTAAAGGCAAGTTTAGTGTGGCCCAAGGCTATGCTTGGTTGGATAATCAATTTCATGGCATTAATAAATTTCCCTTATAGAAGAAGGTTTGGAATAAATTCTCTTGGCTGAAATATAACTTTTTTCTATGGCTAGTTGCTCAAAAGAAGTGTCTTACTTGGGATAACCTCTACAGAAGAGGGTTTCAGGGTCCTTCTATATGTTCCCTTTGTATGTTGCATGAAGAGAATTTTTCTCACTTATTATTCTTATGTCCTCTCTCTAGAGAAATCTGGCATAAGTGGTTGGATGCATGGTGTCATGGATGCATTCATGTTGAATCTCTTATTGAGTTTTGGGATAGCCTTGGTAGACCCCTAGTGAAAACTACATTCCTCTAGGTGACTTGGGTTGTTGGACCTACTTTTATTCTTTGGAATATTTGGCTGGAATATAATTGTAGGATTTTTTGTAACTCTAGTTTGGGAGGTTTTGAACTGTGGTAGAGGATTTTGAGTAGACTTCAGGAAACTATTTGTGCCAAGTGTGATATGACTGAACCTGTGGATCCTAGTTATTACAATATAGTCAAGTATTTGGGCCTGGTGGACAAAGGGTTGGAATGCACAAGTTGTAAGAGCTCTCAGCCACTCAAGAGAAAGGTTTTAGGGTTGGGAGATGGAGACCTCCACCGATGGATATCCTTAAAATTAACACAAATGGTTCTTCCTGTGGGAACCCTGGGCAGGCTGGTGTGGGGGGGATTGGGAGAGATATAGATGGCAATGTTATTTTTATGTTTTATGTTTAAAAAGGAGTTCACTCCAATAACATGATGGAGGCCTTGGCCATTAAGATAGCTATTGAGCAGGGATTCTCTCTTGGTGGAGGAAAATGGTGTGTGAGTCGGATTCTCATATTGTTGTGGATATGATAAATAACAAGAGTGTGGATGATTCTAACTAGAAAATAGCCTCTATTGTCAGAGAGGTTCTTCATTTGACCAACTTTTTGGATTGGATATCCTTTTGTCATATCCCTAGGGAATGGAATAGCATGGTTGATGTCTTAGCAAAATGGGCACCAGAGAAAGGAGATGGATGGGATATTTTAGGAAGGGTTGATCTTCATGTTTATTATATTGGGACTTTTGAGTAGTTAGTGGAAAAGGATAGAATTTAACTATACTTGGGTTTTGTATTGGTCTTCTGGGCTTGTGGCCTTCTGTAATTTGGATTTGATTAAATAAATTTTTACCCATTTTTCAAAAAAAAAATTTAATTAATTTATAATTAATTAAATATCATCATATTCTAATTTCTCTTTAACCAATTTTCTAAATTAAGACTTTTAAATTTAAGCACATATTTAATTAGTTTTTTAATTAATTAAATATTCTCATGCTTTAATTTTTCTTTTTAATCAAACAATATTTAATAATTCTCAATATTATATGATTAACTAAAATAGTATAATTAAATCATTTACCAAATAAATCACAAAGCAAAATCCACATAAAAGCAACATTACCAAAATAGATCAAAGCTCAAAATCAAACAACAAAGACAAAGATAAACTCATGGGTTTAAAAAAGGTAGATAGTCTATTACGAGTCCTCTTTATAAGACAAGTATTTAGGCTATGTCTAGGATTGGACCTTATCATTATCTTCCCATTCTCACCATTTGAGTATTTGTAATTGGGCACGCTCATCCTGGCAATTCAGGGAAGTCAATGCCCAGTACCTGCATCCTGCATAAAAGATGAGCATGTACATGTATATAAATATATCTAAACTAAACAGGCAATGGCAGAGAGTGCTACATCATGTAGATCCCGACTAGCATGTTGCTACAACTCCCTCCCTTAACCACATCAAAAACATTAGTCAAAAGATAAAATAGACACGTACACCATACACATGCAAATGTGGGGTGAGTACCATTATAAATCATGAGTCAAAAATCAATGCTTAGTTATAACAATGCATCATTACAAATATGAAATAGTCATCATCTCGTATCACTATGAAATAAACCTCATTTGTTAACTATGAATCATTAAAGCATCATTAATGCACTAGTAACCACAGTCATTAAACAACACATGAAATATAGTCAACCAAGTAATCATCACTAATATATCACTAATCCAAGTCATGAAATAATATCATAATACTATAAATCCAGTATATCTAAAACTAATCAATGCATAAAATTGACCTAAAAGAATTTGGCAATTAGAACATAAAAGCAAACTATGAGTGGGCATTACACAAGTGATCAAAAAAGACCTCAAAGGTAGGCATAGTAAATATATTCCCCAAAGCATCTTTGGTGGAATAGAATGTGGAAGAGAATATTTAAAAACTCCCTTGAATCTTAGAGAGAATCAAATAGATGTAATTAGCATCAGTCTTCATCTTTCCACAACCTTGTAACATGGATCTATGTTGATTAAACTTCATCTAGAAGTCATCAATATCAGAAAGGAATTTGGCACAAGTGAGGCAAGATCTACCTCTATCTAAAGTTCCCTAAACTCATTCATAGTACCAAACAAGCCATGAAGCTTGGTCCACATTGCTAGATGAGTATTGCACCCATCTAAATGAAACTGTAGAGTATCTAATACCTATAATGCAATCAATCCAATCACCTCATCCATTTTGTTTCGATGTTGCAAGATCTCATAAGGCCTTTAAAAAATAGGTTGCATGGCATCTGAACATGACCATAACCCTTTTGACTAGAGAAGTCAAGTCATTGAGGTCTTCCAAGTGTGGTAATTATGAGGGGTTAGAAGTTCTAGAGAAGAAGTGGTCTCGGCCATTATTTTACAAAGAGTTTTTCAAGTTTTCTGATATGTTGATATAATAATAGAAAATAATATAAAAATGCCCCCCACAATGCAATAAATTGAACCCCAACTTACAAATAGATTAGGTAAATGAGAAAAGAGAAAAATATCTTTAGATATGAATCACTAACACCTAATACCAAATACTTGTGAAATGATAGAGAATTTGAAAGTTCTCAAGAAGATCTTTCCAACACTTTTTTCAGAATGGAAAATAGAGCTGTAACAAAGAAGTTATACCCTCTAGAAGATAGAAGTCATCAACATACTTTAAGCACCAAAATAGGTACCAATCTAGAAAAAATCTCAAAAATTCCTAAAACATCATCTTCATCTCAAAGCTAGCTTTTAACCACTTCTTTCATATTGAAAAAAATTCCTTCATATGCTCGAGATATTGTGACAAAACCAATAGGGCTCCCGGAAGCAATACAAAATTATTATTTTTTTAAATAATCTAAAAACTTTTTTAAAAAATTCACCAGTGATGAGCGGTGGTGGAGTGGCATCCAAGTAGAGGAGGGTGGCAAAGGTGGAGCACAGCCAAGTTGGGTAGTGTCACAGTGGATTAGAGGAGGCTAGCTAGTGTTTGGTGGTGTTAGAACCACAACAATCTGCGGGACTACTGACGATCCCCATTGGTGGTTATTGGGACCACTGGTGATTCCAGTGACTACTAGCTAGTTTTTTAACTATAACAGCCTTAAAAAAAATGTGCAATTTTTTAATATTTATGAGTGCATGTAGAGGTCGTATGGCCCTACTCTGAAAAGAAATTTTGCCTCCTGGAATAATTTTGTCCAAAATGAACAAATTTTATACGAAAATAAGGGTTTTGACACCTTCTAGATCCAATCACAATGTCCATTTGGCCTCAACCTGCTCTAAAAATTAGTGACCCCCTCTTTTCACAAAAAAACTCCAAATTTATTCTATCAAACCCTCAATCTCCTTTTTCTCCAAATAATGAACAAGCTATAGCAAATCTAACTCCGATACCATGAAAGATTTGATCAATACAAATCCACAAAGCCCTCAAATACCCGCATGTAAAAAACCTATCACTAAAGAAAAAGACAAGAGGAGGCAAGGATTTTACTCTGAAAATTATGCAAATATGTTCTTAGAAAAAGAAAAAAGATGTAAGATAATTACAAAAGATCAATCCTTATAAAAGGAGATCAAAACCCAAAAGAATAACTTAAAAAGTTACAAAGGGTGACCTAAAAGGTAAAAGCTATTTAATAATTACTAATTAATTATTAAATAGAGATACAAAATGTGCATAAAGTAAAATCTTAAGAAAAGAATAAAGCGAATTTAATAAATGAAATTAAATTAATGCTTTACTCTAACAAGTTCACTACCAATAATTATTTTTCCTACTATATACCAAATACATAGGAGAGCCTATCAACTCTCTATGAAAAGTTGGTTCCACTACCTCTAATTAGGAAGCATCAATATTCTTCCAATCAATAGGTTGGACATGGACTTAAAAATCTCCATCCTAAATCACTTCAAGATATAAATCAAGTATTTCCCTTTTCCAAGGAAGACCTCTCCCTCTTTTGACCATAAATTAAATCTTAGAAAGTAGTGCATCAATCCCAAATATTTCATCTCAAACTCTCTTGCAATATTTGGCTTGCAATTGATTATGAGATCCTTTGACCCTATGGGAAATAAGTCATCAATATACAAAAAATAGTAGGATTTCATTGTTCACCTAAAAATAGTAGAGGTTTGAGTATGCATCACTCTTAATGAAACCCACACTCTACAAGTAACTAACAATACATAAATGCTACACCCTAGGAGTCTTTCTAAGTCCATATCATGCTCTTTTCAACCTATAAACATGAGAATCCCTCTTTTATTCTTCAAATCCTATTGGTTTTTTCTAATCAAATATCTTCCTCAATTACCTAATGGAGAAATTTTTTTTTATCATCCATCTGGTGAATCTTCCATCCCATCTATATAGCCACAAAAATTATAGCTCTTCTAGAAGAGGAATTAGCTACTAAAGTCAGAGTCGCACCATACTCAATTCTTTCCTTTTATATATTGAAGATCATTTACAAATTGTGTGCTCATTCAAGAAACAACATGAGAGTTACAAGCTTATTTTAACTCATTAAAAGCAAGTGATTCCTTCCTTTTGAGTAAAACCCTTAGCTAGAAAATGATCTTTAAATTTCTTCGCAATGTTAGGATTAATGAGACAAAAAATAACAATTACATGAAAATATAACAAATATCAAAAAATAATACATCACACAAATGATAACACAAGACACAAATATTTAACATGGTTCACCCAATCCTTGGGATACATCCACTGAACAACTAGTATGGTATTTGTATTATCCAATTATTATAACCTGATTACAATCTATAATCCCTTACAACTCAATACCAACACAAGAAGCTACTATCTTATCACACCTCATGATATCCCTAACCCTAAGACATTTTATACAAGCTTTTTTTCTTACAAAATTAGGGCTAGATAATTTTGACGAGTTAACCTAAAAAGCCCTTAACGAATAAACCTTGGGAAATGCTTGACGAGTCAACTCAAAAATCATTGACAAGTCAATCAAAAAAAAATTCCAATACTTTCCTTATCAGTCACCACAATTCAACACACAGTACCATTTACAACATGTTTAATCTTATATATCCATCTCAATCCCACTGAAAACATATTTTTTGGTTGTGGTATTATCTCCCACATACTACTCTTCATGAAGGAAGAGTACTATTCCACCACAACATTCTTCTACACTTGGTTTTTGGATGCCTCCATAAAGTTGCAAGGCTTTACTTCAATTAATCCACTGATAAGCTCCACATGATTATAATAATTTTTTATTCTTTCTTTAATTTCCTAAATCTTTTATATTACCAAAATATTCGTGGGCCTCTCTTAATCTCTTCCCAACTGCCATATTGCTTATTTTCTCTATAATAGGAACACAAGGCTATGGATTTATTCATTCCCCTTAATCATATTTTTTGTCTTGTTTTACTTTCTCTCTAGCTTATGTGACTAATGTTTTAGGAATTTATGCTACCTCAATCTACATGATTTCTCCCCATCATTCATCAAGCTTCTAAACTTATGAAGATCCCTCTCCTCCATGAATTTCACATCTTTTCAACCAAAAATTTTCTTGAGGGAATAAATATAAATCTATTAAGCCATAGAAATTTCACTAACCTAACAAGGATACCCTTCTCTCTAGTTGGTTCTAGCATGGTTCTTTTCTATACAAGACTGACAAAATACCCAAGGCATCTTAAGATGTGAATATGTCCTAAATATGGTTTATTACCACTGAAGACCTCATCTAGATTTAATTTGGCATTTTTATTGAAATATTTTTTTCCATTAAAACCAAGTTGGGTCCTAATCATGAAGCATGCCCTTGATTTCTCCAAGTATGGCCATGTTCTTCCACTTAGCAAAGATTTTTTTGAGGGTTGTATGGAGCTACCATCTCTTCTTGATACCTTTGAAAACACATAAATCTTTTAAGGAATTTGAGGTATACTCTTCTCTACTATTAGGCCTTAATATATTGATCTTCCTCCTTGTCTAGTTTTCCACAAGATCCTTAAACTCTTTGAACCTACCAAAGACCTCATCTTTCTTCTTCAAAAAATATTCCCACACATTTTTGGATAAATCATTAATGAAAGTAACATAATACTCATGTGCATTCAAGGATTTTTTTACATGGACACATATCTGAGTGTACAAGATCCAAAATCCCTTCAAATATATTATTTCTACTTGGAAAATTAGTCATGATATATTTCCCAAGAGAAAATTTATTTCTCACCTCATGATTTTATGTCTTCATCTCAAGTACCCATGTCACTATTTCCTTGAGCACATTAAATGATCCACGGTGAAGATGAGCCATCATCCTATACCACAGTTCTAGTTTCCCTCTATAATTATTTAAAAATGCATGCATGATGAGGGCACAACCCAAGACAAAATGAACACAATAGAAAAAGGAGAATTTTATTAACAAATATGTTATAGCATTACATTCCCTTCAGAAAAAATAGACTCAACTACATGCGTTATAGGCTTACAATGCTATCATATTCTAGATAAAAAGCCCTTCTCCAATACCTTCTCCCAAACTCCACAAAAACTAAATTTACAATGCAAGAAATGACCTTAAGTAACCTTAATAAAGCTTAGGGTTAGGAACAAATTTTATAATATTCCATTTGGTATCAACTGCCAAAGTAGAAGGTTCTAGAAGATACGTCAGAAGTCGATGCAAAATTAGAAGAACCCAAAAATGGTAGTCCAACTTCTAGGAGGCATAACTTTTGATTTGGGACTTTGATTCATGAATCATTTACATTTTTAGAAAGCTCTCCAAGCGCTCTATAGCCCTATTGATGATATTTTCTCATTCCCCATTTTTTGGGCCTATACAAGGTCATTTAGTGCCTCAAATCTAACTTTGAAGCATTCTCAGGGGGCCTCTAGGCAACTTAAAACTGTAATAACTTTCAAACTATAAAGCCTTTTGACCTAATTCTTTTTCTAGAATGCTTGAAATTACATGTCTAATCATTCCTCCAACTTAAACCCTTTAAATCATCATAATTATGCCTCAATTACACAATAACCTAGTTTCTACACTAGCACATATCCCAAGGTGTTAAAAAACACTAACCCTGAAAACCAATAATGGAACTATGAGAGTTGGAATCTCTATTTGGACCAAATGGGTATCCATAAATACAAACACATTTAAATAGAAACTAACACTAAGAATATTTTTGGGTGATACAGGATTGCCCTTACACCATTGGATGCTCCTACATCAAACAACTAGGGTAAATTGAAAAGTGACCCTATCACTTTATAGTTGGTAGAGGAAAATCTGAATGAGAAACCTTTGTCATGGATATCCATTTCAAATCTTCCATTGGTCATCCCTTCCACTTCACCAAGTACTCCTCATACTACATGTTTTTGGTACTTCAGCCCACACAACTATCTAGAATTTCTTCAATCTCTTCCTTCTCAGAAGTAGGAATGGGACATGGCTCCAAGATCAACTCTTCCTATGTACCATCTTCATGATATTTCGTTAAGTCTTAAATATTGAATATGAGGGAAGTATGGATCCCATCTGGAAACTCTACTTCATACACATTCTCCAAGTCATGTTTCTTCAAAATCTTGTCGGGACCAAATTTCTTCATCTTAAGCTTATTGTATGTGCCTATTGGAAATCGGTCCTTCCTCAAATACACCATAACTAGATCCCCAATGTGGAACTCCTTATGTCTCCTCTTTTGATCTACTCAAGCCTTGTACTGCAAGTTCATCTTGGTAATATGTACATGTACCTCCTCATGTAGGTTCTTGACATGTTCAGCAAATTCTTCTACCTTAGCACTAGTTCTCTACCCTTGTTCCATCTTCCTCAACTCTGGTGCAGTCCTTAGACTACTCCCATAGACAACTTGGAATGGTGATCTACAAGTACTCCTATTCATAGAATTATTGTAAGAAAATTTTTATTTTGGTAGAATCAAATCTCATCCCTTAGGCTTATCTCCAACTAAACACCTTAGCAAATTGCCTAGATGTCTATTCACCACTTTTGTTTTTCCATCAGTCTACGGATGATGTGCAGAACTAAACTTCAATTAGGTCTTCAACTTCTTCCACAAAGTCCTCCAAAAATACCCAACAAATTTAGTATCTCTATTAGAAACAATACTTTTTGGGAGACCATGTGGCCTTTCCACCTCTCTAAAAAAAAAATCTACAATATGCATTGCATCATTAGTCTTGTGGCATGGAATGAAAACTATAATATTGGAGAACCTATCAACCACCACAAATACTAAGTCATTGCCCCTTTGTTTCCTTGTAAATCTAGGAACAAAATACATACTTATATCCTCCTAGGGCTTTGATGGAATGGGCAATGGCTGATAGAGTCCATTGTTCTAACTAGCTCCTTTGGTTGTTTGACATACTTGACAACTCTGCACAATCTTCTTTACATCCTATGAAAATTGGGGCCAAAAATAATGTTCACTAACAATGGCAATGGCCTTATCATGACCAAAGTGTCCTTCCATCCCTCCACTATGTTTCTCCTTGATCAAGTTTTCCCTCATGGAACTCCTTGGAATACACAATTAACTTCCCTTGAACAACATACATCTTGAATCATGTAATCCGGTCACCTCATCCTATCTAGAGTAATAGGTTCATTACAAGCCTTCCAAGCCTCTAAAAATTTAAGATCCTCAGGCTACATATTCTTGAATTCACCAAACCCAACCACTTCAACCTATATTTTTGTCATCAATAATTGTCTCCTACTTAATGTATCTACAACCCTATTAGACATCCCACTTCTATGTTTCAATACAAATGTATAGCTTTTCATGAACTCTACCCATTTCAAATGTCTCCTATTCAATTTACCTTGGATATTTAGGTATTGTAATGCTTGATGATCAATATACAAGACAAATTCTTTTAGCAAAAAATAATGCCTCAGTTTCTTTAAGGCTTGAACTATTGCATAGAACTCCTTGTCATAAACAGAATACTTCTTCTTTGCATCATTCAATTTTTCTCTAAAATAGGCAATAGGCTTACCTTCTTGGTTGATCAACATAGCCCCAATAGCACTACCACTAGCATCACAATCGACCTAAAATACCTTTTATAATTAGGAAGTGCCAACACAGGTTTCTCTATCACCTTCTTCTTTAGAAACTCAAAACACCTAATAGCTCTTGTAGTCCACTTGAACTCTTTTATATCCCCTCTCATTGTTTCAGTTAGGGGTGCACATATACCACTGAAATTCCTAATGAACTTCCTATAAAAACTAGCCAAACCATGAAATGCCCTCACCTTAGTGGAAACCTTTGATCAGGCCATTCTAGGATGACCTTCACCTTCTCTAGGTCCATTTTGAGACCTTGAATTGATACAAAAAATCGCTAATAGACTAACTCCTTTTTGAAAAAGCTACACTTCTTCAAATTAATCAACAATTTCTCTTCCCTAAAACTTTCAAGGAATCTACAAATGTTCATCCAGACACTTATAGAAAATCAAATAATCATCCAAATATACAATAACAAATTTTCCCAAATATTTATTTAGTGCCTCATTCATAAGTCATGTGAAGGTGCTTGATGTGTTGTTCAATCCAAAGGGCATGACTAACAACTCACATAGACCCTCCTTGGTCTTTAATGTATTTTTTCACTCATCTTAGATCTATCTTTGTGAAATATTGAGCTCCACTCAAGTAGTCCATAAGATCATCCATCCCTGGCAAAGGAAACTAGTACTTGATGGATATCTTGTTTATAGCTCGAGAGTCTGTACACATCCTCCACTCTCCATCCTTCTTTGGTGTTAGTACTACAAGTACTACACATGGACTCAAGCTCCCTTGAATTAGACCTTTCCTCAATAGCTCCTAAACTTGTCTGTTCAGCTTCTCATTCTCAGCAGGAGTCATCCTATGAGAAGCCTTATTAGGAAAACTAGTTCTAGGGACTAAATCTATTTGATGATTGATTTGCCTTACTGGCAGAAACCCTTCTAGAACATTATTAGATATGATATCTCCATACTCACTTAATAGACTTGAAACTTCAATTGGAACTTCACTACTACCTTCCTTATCCATTCTACGAATTAAAGAATAACACATGTGTTGATGTTTCATGCCATCTAAAAATTTTCTTCCATCAACAAGACATACCCTAGCACTACAGCATACCTTTTCACCCTCCTTTATCAAGGGCTTCAACTTGTGATGAACTCCATCCTTTGTCAGAGAGTAAGTGTTTTCACAAGCATCATGTATAGCATGCTTATCATACTACCATAGCATTCCCAACAACAAATGGCATACATCCATTGGGATGATGTCACAGAGAACCTCATCATGGTAACTCCAACTATTAAACTTTATCAAACATTGTTCACTAACCAAGACCTTATGATCATCTAGGACCCATGGAATTTGATATGGATGAGGGTTTTTCTCTCTCTTGAGTTTTATCTTTGAGACCATCTCCATTGACACCAAGTTATCAGTGTTGCCACCATCAATAATCACATCACAAAATTTACCCTCACACTTTCACCTGGTACAAAATAGACTCCTCATTTGTCCAGGTTTAGTCTCACCACTCAGCAAGACCCTTTCATTAACCATAACTTCTCCTCTTTTTGCATCCTTTGAATGTGATGACTTAGCATCATCAACCACCTAAGAAACCCTTGCTTGATCATCATCTCTCCTATTTATCATTTCTTTGTATTGAGGGAACTCATACGTACAATGGCCTTTTTCATTCTAGTGAAAAAAAATCATAGAAGCCTCCTCTTCTCAAACCTTGTCTACGTCCTCTACCTCTTCTTCTTTGGTCTCCAAATTTTTTATCGCAAGAGTGGTCAAAACCCTCATTCCTCTAGTTTTGGCTAGTACCCACATCTTTGATTTTCTTCTAGTCCTCATTTTGGCCTTCAAATTACCTACTACCACCCCTTCCTACTTGACTACACCCTCTTTTCCTTCCATTAAATTTTTTTTTTAGCTTCTCCTCAACTCACAAGGAAAATTGATATGTCTCTTCAATGTTGGTCATTCTTACTAGACTTAGCTCCTCCTGAATGCTAGGTCTTAACCCATTAAGGTAATAGGAAACCTTCTCCTTATTTTCTTCCACATGCCTTGTCCTAATAATGACTTGGTAAAACTCCTCTACATATTCTTGGATATATTTTCTTGATTGCTTTAACCTTTGCCTCTTCTTGAACAAATCAAGCTCATAGTCAACAGGAATGAACTGCTTCTTAAGTTTGTCCACCATGTGATCCCATCTTGTGATTTTCTCCTTCCTTCTTGTATTCCTTTCTAATTGTATCTCTTGCCACCAAATTTTGGCATGGTCCTTTAGTTTGGCCTTCATAAACTTAACCCTATCAGGGTCAATATCCTTGTACTCAAAATATTCCTCCAACTCATTGATCTAATAAATCAACTCGTTCAGGTTTAGATTTCTCAAAAACATGTCAACCTCAAGTTTAGGTCTTTTTCATAGCTTAGAAATGGTCCTAAAAAGCTTCTCTTCTACTTTTTTTAGGACTTCTCCTTCTTCTTCCACTTCTTATACAACATTTCCTTCTTCTTCATTTTTCTCCTCATTTTCATCCCTTACGGCAAGATTTAACCCTCTATGGATCTCCTCTTGCAATGCCTGAACTTGTCTCTAGAGGGCTCTAACCTCAAGGGGGCAACCTATGGCCTTTAAACCATTCTCTCTTCATGAAATAATCTTCTCACTATCTCAAAACCCACAACCACACAATCTTGAAGCAAACTACCTCATAGTCGGTGCTCTGTCTACACACTCAAGAACTACCGCTCTAATACCACTTGATTAGGGTACAACCCAAGACAAAATGAACACAATAAGAAATGGAGAATTTTATTATCAAATACAATATTCTATTAAATTCAGTTCATAAAAAATAGACTTAACTTCATGCCCTATAAGCTTACAATGCTATTAGATTCTAGAGAAAAAATCCTTCTCTAGTACCTTCTCCCAAACTCCACAAAAGTTGCCTTTGCAATGCAAGAAATGACCTTATGTAACCTTAATTAGGCTTAGGGTTAGGAATAGATTTTATAATATGTCATTTTGCATCCATTGCCAAAGAAGAAGGTTCTAGAAGACATGTTAAAAGTTGGTGCAAAATTAGAAGAATCCAAAAATGGTAGTCCAATTCCTGGGAGGCTTAACTTTTGATCTAGGACTCCGATTGAAAATTTGTTTATATTTTTTGGAAATCTCTCCAAGTCCTCTATAGCCTTATAGATGAGCTTGGCTCTTCTCCCAATTTTTGGGCATGTGCAAGGTCATGTAGTGCCTCAAATCTGAATTTGAAGTGTTCTTAGGAGGTCTCTAGGAAACTTTAAACTACAATAAGTTTCCAACTGTAAAGACTTTTGACCTAATTATTTTTCTAGAATGCTTTAAATTACAATTAAAATCATTCCTCCAACTTAAACCATTTAACTCATCATAATTATGGCTTAGTTACAATATTAACCTATTATCTACACTAGTACATATCTTGAGGTGCTCAGAAACACTAACACTGACAACCAATTGTGAAACTATGAGAGTTGGAGTCTCTATTTGGCCCAATTTTGTATCCAAAAATACAAACACATTTAAACAAAGACCAACACTAAGCATATTTTTGGGTGATACAAGATTGCCCTTACACCAATGGATGCTCTTGCATCAATGTGCTAGCTCAAATTATAACTAAAACAAGTTGCCATGTCTAACTCCAATCAATTTTACAACTTTGGAATCCTTGGGACTAATATATACTTTTTCCCTTTCAAAGGTTATGTTTTAATCCCTTTCTTCCAAAGTAGAAAGTAATATTAAATTTATTTTCATGCCAGGGATATCCAACGCATCCTCCCACCAACAAAGGTTTTCTAGACTCCCTCTAAAACATGACAATGTCAAAACTAATTACATGGTACTTGGAAATGTCATTGAGATCAATAAACAAAGCTATATTATTTTCCTCCAACTTGGTGAAACAATCTCTAGCTCCCATCATGTGTCAAGCAGCCCTACTCTCAATACACCAAACCCTTTTGGAAACTGAACATGAGAGATAGGAAATGAGTGAAAACTCCTCAAATTGTGATGCAAACTCATCCACTTTGGTTGTAGAAAAAAATTTCTTCTTTTTCTCGTCCTTAGTTTTCTTATTCTTATCCATACATTAATAGGCATAGTGATTCATCTGGTGGCAGAAAAAAAGTTTTCTCGGTCAAATATTTCTTCTTCCCACTCTTAGAAGAACATTCATTTTTCCTTTATTAGACTTCTTACCCTTACTTGAAAGAGAAATATTTTCTTCATCTTGACTCTTTTTATCTAGTCTCCTTAATGAGAACCTTCATGGAGTTCCTCTTGAAAAAAGCATCCCAAATCATTTCCCAAATAGGTTGTGATCTTTGTCGACAACACACCTAGAAAACACGTCTTAGTGCTTTGAAAACCATTCAAGGCTATGCAAATCAACTCATTTTCATAAATCATCTCTCCAATAGTGGCCAAATCATCTCTAAATTGTGTTATCTTGGATAAGTAAGAGGCCACACTCATTTTGGTATCATACAATTTTCCCTAAAGCATCATCTTATGACTTAGGTGGTCACTCTTAATAAAGTCTTGTGAGTGTCTCTCACATCTCCTTGGTATATTATTTCCCTAGTAGATGAGGAATTAATAATCTCTTACTTTATTAAAAATAATTCTCTAAGCCTTGGCCTCCTTACACTTTGTGCAAATTCAAAGACAAGAGATCATTATTAATAGTGTCACTATTATGCTTGCATAGATACAAAACTTGTTCTCCTTGAGACTAGATGTAATTTTAACCTTTCACTCTAAGAAGTTACATGCACCCTCAAGAAAGTCCTCATATCCAAATTTGATTTTCATAGAAACAAAAGAACTTGGAGACAAAAATCTGAATTTGTTTCTAAAAAATATATCACAAATCTTGGCTCGTATTTAGAGTTTAGAGATTTGATACTGTGTTAACCTAGATATAGATTAATTACATGATAAATTGAATGAATATAATATCTATATAATTTATAATAATCAATTTTTCTATTAAAATAATAGAAAAAAAAATTTAAATAAAAAAATCAATAACAAAAGAACAACAACACAAATATACCCAAGAAACCTCAATTTGGGAAAAATCTACAAATGTTGGATCTTCTATTCAGTCTAACAAGAAACTTTCTCTTCCAAAATATAATACAAGTTTTCCATAGAAACCTTATATATAGAGCCCAACTACTTTACCTAGTGTTGAGTTATCATTTTTCATGATGCTGAATGACAGCAATTCTTGCGAATCCCTCTCTTGAAAAGTTAATCGAGGATCAACTCAAAGGTTTTTGGTGGTCTCACAACCTTACTGTAATCCACTCAATAGAATATAAATATGTATGTTCATGAGGATGCATTCTCTAGTTCCTTCCAACCAATTTTGGATAATTTGTTTGATCTATTGTTGTTTGAAAAAGTAACCACAAAAGAGATATACTTTTGGTATTTTTTGTTTTATGATGAATGCAGGTTATCGATGTAGTTATATGAATTCGTATTTTAACCAAGTGTTAGAAAATAAAATTAAAAAGATAAGGTAATGAGAGATTAAAGAAAATAACTTGAAAGGGAAACTCCTAATGGACATAAACCATGGTAACAACACATTTGCAAATTAAATCATCGAAAAGATCAAGTAGGAAACAAATGAAATTAGGAGCAGCACCTCCTCAACTCCATTGATGCAATCATTGATGGGAACACAATAATAACTAAAATATGTTTCATGTTTCATCAAATTGCAAGGCCACAGAAAGTGTGCTCATGCGAAACAAAATGCTATGCAAAAAAAATAGGTGATCTTTTCTCCAACTTAGTACATTAGCAGAATTTATTAACACAAGGCAAATACCAAAACTAAAAGATCGCACAATCATAACAACATAATAAAACCATTGGCTCCATTATTATTCATGAATATGCATTGACAAAAATAACACACTCTGGCAAGAATAACTACACTCCGAATGAGAGCACCAATAGCATATATTATTGCATCAAAATAACAGCCTAGAGTACATATTGCATCCATGTATTTATAATAACTCATATCCTTCCTTTGTGTTAGAATAACAACTCTTAAAATGAAAACTTATGCTAAAAACTAATATAAAAAATCTAATTATATACATACTAACTCTCTAAATGGTGCTAAGTAGGTCTCCACCCCTATTTATATTCATTAATGGGTGCATGAGCCTTTACATGATACAAAAGAATAAAAGAATTAGAAAATAAGAAGAATGTAGCTACAAGATTATCTAGAAGTCTCTAGAAGTTCTAAAAAGGGAAGCTCAACCTTCTCTAGGAATTTCTATGAGTTGAACTACTGTCAAAATGTTTTTTTAGCACATGGAATGCTCTAAATTAGGAATTGGTAGTAAACTGTCAGTGCACTACTTCTTACTCAAAACTATCGGCACACCTCTGTGAAAAGTGCACCTACACACCTGCGCACCTTAGCAACAGGTACCAAAAATCCAAAATTCTTCTAAGTGTCAAAACTATATTTCCAACATCTCAGTTCTCTTCCCCTTTATACAAAAATGATGTCTGGATATTCTCTCTTAAACTTCTATATTAGTTGTACCACTAGGGTAGTCTCTAGAAAATCCAAAGCTCCATACTTATCTTTTATTGACTGTCAGTAATTACTAACTTTGATCTGAGCTGCTAAAAAATCCTCAAGCTTTGTATCTAGCTCCAACAATACCTCTTTAGTCTTGAATGCTTGTCTTCTTTCTTCATGTGATGAAGCATCTTTGAATGTTCCTCAAAATTGTTGGGCCACTTATTTCATCTCAATGAGCTTGGTCTTAGACTCATCTTCAAAAATCTCAAGGCAAGTGGCATTGTAGTACCTTTCCACTTCCAAAAATTTCTCTTGAGTATGATCCTTAAGCCTCTGAATATTCACATGTAATCCTTCCATTATCTTATTCCTTGCTAATATCTTATCAATCCAGTCATCAAACTTATCTAGCTCCTTAGCAGTATATACCTCCATCAACATATGATAACTTTAGCCCTTTATTGATTTCAAAGAGTGTAGGTCTTTGGCCCAGATATGAACTTCATCCATTAGCCCAAAATCTTGATTTGCTATGGAAACCAACTTGCCAGCACTTTACTAGATGTGGTGCAATAGGTTCAAGTTACCCTATTTTATCAGCATACCTTTCTACTCACAATTTTTACAACATTGCTAACATGATTCCAAAAATGGGTCTAACTGAGTTGTACATGTTCCTCTTCTCTCTAATGCTTCCCCAAGAGAAATCTCTAGATTTTCTAGGTCAATAGGGCCCACAACTTAATTTAAGTAGCCTCTAAGTAGCTTTTTTTTCTTTCATGGTGATATCAACTCAGACTCATCCTATTCCATATGCCTGAACACCTCCTTCATACATGTAGTGATCATCACCTTAGTTATGTCTATTGTGGGTCTTCCCAACATGACCTCCTTGATCTAGTAATCTTTAGGAGTCAATTATTCAATGTTAGCATGCAGAGGGGGAATAGCTATATGTGCAAGAAGTTCATAAGCTTGATTCATCATGATGAAGGCCAATTTTTGCACTTCACCCTTAGGTGATTTAGGCCTCTTGACTAATTTTACCAACTCCTTCATTCCCTCCTCGGCAGTTAGATCTAGTTGCCTATTCCAGCAAAATATAACTTCCCTCTTTAGCCATGTTGATGTTTTGGCCATAGGAGACATGTATTTGACTAAAGAGATTGTTTCTACTACAAGCTCCTTTCCCTTATTAGTTATATCTAGAGTCTTCTCTTATTGAGAAAGATCTTTAGTTTGAAACTTGTGTCTTGTTGGACTAAGCTCCTAGCCTCTGCATCCTAAGGAGTTTGTTAAGGCTCTTCCTATATTTTCCCTTCCTTAGATACTTCATTAGAATGCACTTGTTGGGACTCCCCTTCCTTGATCACTTTTACTTCTTCTTGGGTAGGTGGAGGAATCGGAATCATTGGACCTTTATCCAAAAATGCCAAATCTAGAGATGGTGGTGGAAAAATGCCTAGAAGTTCTTGAGGTAGAGGTTGACATTGATTCCAATCCTCTCCTAAGGGTTGATTTGTGGAAGTACCTCTTATCTTCTCACCCACCATCTTAGTGCCCACTGGCATGAAGTTAAATTTAGAGAGGTTGAAGACATCAGTTTCTTGACCTTTCATATCCACTATCCATTTTTGTTGCTCATCCTCTAAGGTTTATACCTAGATAGGCTCCCTTGGAGCAGATGGAGGTTTCATTATGGAGCTTCTTCTCCTCTCTTCCCATGTGGCCCTAGTTAAGTGGGTTCTTTGGATTAAGGGGAAAAATTCAATTTTCTCCCCTTGTTCTTCATCCTCTGCTCCCAAGATGGTCTCTAGCAACAGATTTTTTTCTTCTTTAATCTCCTTCTTTGTGTTCCCACCATAATTGATTCAACTCTTTCCCTTTTTGGAGTTGAGGGGGAGGCTTCTTCCTCTTGTGTTTCCACTAGTGGTACCCTCTTCTCTTCTACATGTTCTTCCTCCAGCTATTTTGGTTGTTCTTGCTCTTAGGCTTGCTCTTGTGCTTCAAGCTCAACTTGAGGCTTAGCTTGTTCTATTTGTACCTATCCTTGTGAAGGTGTATGTGCTTGAGTTCTATGTTTCTTTTCCTTTGAAGGAACCCTTTTCCTCTAATTACTCATGTTAGCTTTAAATTACTCAACCTCTCTCTCATCTTGGTGTACCATTTTCGGCCTTACTAGGGATTGAGCAGGGAAGGTTGGCACTATAACTTTTGCACCTTTTTCTTTGATTGGCCTTGCAATAGCCTATAAGGGTATATTCTGAGGAACTAGATCCCTTCTAAATGGCTTCTTGATCCATTCCTTTGTTAGTTAGACTATATGCCTAGCCCGATGATTTATATCTACATTCTCATCCCTCCCCATTTTAGCTGTTATTATGGCATGGTCATAGATTTTTATCCCTATTGTATAGAAGATCCATGACATATTTGGTATCCTTTTCCTAGCCTTGAGGGGGATCTTCATCTTTTGCACATTTTCTACTAAGTATATATTCATTCTACAATAGTCCCTTATACAAACATCGTAGTCATCTATAGTGTTCATCCAAAGACCTTCTAACATTTCCTCATGTACAAAATCTTTCTCGACCAAGTGTTGTACCATCCCAATGTTGTCAAAGTATGGGAATGGGGAGTTGTATTCTTCTAGGGGATATTGGTCCCACTTAGAGTCAAAGGTGGAAGTATCTTGCTTTTTCTTCACCTCGAAGGCACCAATTGTGATGGGCCAGACCCATGTCATCTTATGTTGTCTTCACACTATGTCATATGGAAATGTGAGTTGGTGTACAATATCTAGTAGAATGAGCCTATTAGAGGGGTATCTTGGGAGCTTCTTTGGGTACAATAGAGTACTAGCTACTCAAAGATAGGTAAAGGTCTTAAACTAAATGTAGTAGGCATTGATTTCAATGATCCTTGATGCTGCCTCTACTAACATTCTTTTGGCATAATCACCTTTGATAAACCTGATGACTGTGAAGATGAAATCGTCATTCACCACCCTATATTCCACATTTTATAATGGGATATTCTTCTTCACCAGTTGTGGATATATCACATAAGGCCAAGCATTTTTATCTTGCATGCTTCCTATTCTATATAGGCCTCGATACTCTATGGTTCTTGCCACCAGTAAATACACCATATATGATGTCATATAGAATCATGGATTAGCTTTAAAGGCTACTAGCTTCTCATCCAATTTGTCACTTAGGATGGTAGCCCAATCAATTGGCATCTTTGTCATTCTGATGGTTTCAATGAAGTGAACCACCCAAGTTAGAAGGTGTCCTTCAACTAGAAGGCCCATGACTCTACTCAAAAGCATGATTATATATCCAAAATCATCTTTTATATAACCCCTTGTCATGTCAACTTTACCAACTCTATGGCCCACTGGTGTCCTATCTATTAGGAAGGAGGATTGAACTATTTCCTAGGTTTCCTTCAAATTATTCTTATAGCACTTTTTTGACCCATCATAGGAAATATGCAAGTACTGATCTGCCCTTGGGAGATGGAATACTTTCTCAATGTTCCTAGGTTGGAGGTCCAAGACTATCTCTCATGTAATTTTCTTAACAACCTTCTCTTTGGTCATATAGTGTTTCACAAGGGTCATTATCAATTTAGATGATTGAATTGATGTTGGATGAGATATTGCATTGACCAAGCTTGACTAAATGAGTGGTTACACTATTGCAGATCTCTCCTTAGGTTTGTTGCATATCATTAGGAATGTGTTCCAATCAATGTGTCTAAATTTTGTATCTTTGATCTCTAAATGTCCATGTTAAAACCTTGATTTCCTTGGTGCTCCTTAGTACTTGAATGCTACTAGTTTTGGAGCCATCTTTTCTTTCATTGAAGAGGATGAGGATATCATCATATCTACACATGAAAGGAAAACATTAGTTATAAAGTTAAAACTTAACCTAAAATAGAGTATAATTCTCCTTAAAATAGATCAAAATTAGGAAAAACAAGACAAAAAGTAGTCAAATTCCCCCAAAATACCCTGTTGTGCACTTTAGTGCACCTTGTGCACCCTTATAGTTGTGTAGGTGTACTTTTTAAGCCCTTAATAGCCTTTTGTGCATAGTTGTGCACCTATGCACCTTGGTGGGGTGTGCACATGCACACATGCAAATGGAAAATTGGGGGAAAAAGTCTTAAGCTTGTGTCTTTTAGTGAGCACAAAAGTGTGCACATGTGCACCTAGTGGAGGCGTGCATGTGCACACTTCCATAGTGTCTTAGAAGTTTTAATCTTTTATTTTGATGTTTGTGTCTCTGTTGGAAGGTACGCACATGCGCACCTTATGGAAGTGCACATGTGTGCACCTTCATTGTTCTTAAGGAGATTTTATTTTCAAGTTTTTTCTTTGCTTTTTTTGGTCTAGTGTGTGGAGGTTGGAAGGTGTGCACATGCACACCTTGTGGAGGTGCATATGTGTGCACCTTCATGGTACTAACCTTGTGTTGTGTTGTGTATGCAGGAGGTTGGGAGCTAGCACACAGTCAAAGGGTGTGGAGGTATAGATTGAAGGAGTGAAAAGGACAAGTGAGGGAGGATAGGAGGCTTGGGGTCTTATATAGACCCAAGGAAAAGTGCACCTAGGAGGGCATGCATGTGCACACCTCCAGAGGTGCACACATGTGTGACTCTAGGATGCACCCACTAATGCACCTTATGGAGGTGTGCAAGTGTGTACTTCCAAAGATGCACATTTGCGTAACTCCAAAAGGGTGCGCATGTGCACACCTACCTAGGAGTGCAAAAAATGTCCTCTAGAACATTCTTTTTGGCTTTCTAATTATTTTGTCTCTCCAATCATATACTGGACTTGACCTAGACTTTTGTGTGAGTCAAAAAGTGACACAAACTCTGAACTAGGAGCCTGGTAGGCATAAATTTACTAGGGGTCCCCATTTCTAGGAGAAATGGGGTATGCGTTGTGAGGGCACAACACCTAGCTTGCAAGAAAAGATTTTTTTCTTGTTTTCTTTCACTTTAAATCCTATATAAAATCACTCTTCATTTTATGAAACCTCACAAACATAGAAATATTCTATTACGTGATTAAAAAACAATAGTGTTGCTAAATATTCAACTCAAATTTCTTTAAAGCAACTCCACTCTACCTTCTAAGCTAAAAAGAAAAAATCAATACAAAGTCATGATTAAAAAATATTTATAAATTTCCAATGTTATAATAGTTTTCAAATCAGAATCATGTCATATTTTATGTTTCACATACTAAAGCATTCAAAAATGAAATTTATTAAATTTTGAGTAAACTTTGGTGGTCAAACATCTAAGTTTTTAAATTTTGAGAAAAAATTATTTACCTAAAAAATTACAAAAAAAATATGCATCACATCTAGACAAGGTCCACTTATATTTAAAGTCTAATAAAAAATATTATTATTTGATTATAGTTATAGTGGTCAAACATAGACCTTATCTTTTTCTTAAAAGTTTCATGAAAACATATTGAACCTTTAAATTTTCACCAATTAGATTATTGTTATTTTCAAATAGTGGCTTAGAAACTATATTCAATTTATCTACTCTTCACCAAACACGTTGGACTGGAAAAAGATCTTTTTTGTATTTAAATTCATGTAAAGAGGAATGCCCCATTTTCATATAATATTCTATATAAAGGGTGTCCCCTGATTTCAAATATAAAATGAAGAATGCCTCATTATAAATTATGTAAATATATTCAAGGATGAAAGTTTTGAGTGATACCAGATTTTTTTCTTACCTCCATTCTTTTCCTTTGATATATGATAAAAAAAACTATATTCAATTTGTTACATGATTTATTCTTACATTTTTTCAAAAAAAAAAAAATTAGTAATAGGTTATTATCAAATCATTTTATTAATTTTTTTTTTTAATTACAATATGCTTTTCCCTATTCAAAGTGTGGGCACCAAGGAGCAAGAATGGGGAAGAAAACTATTAGTATTGCTCAAGATGCTAGAGTCCTATATATTGTGAATCATACATGTGCCCCATCTTTTAAGAGGGGAGTTTGGAAAGATATATCTTTCCTTACATGGGTAATTATTAAATATATTTGCCACATATTTTAAATGAGGACTTGAGAAGGCATTCCTTCTTTACAATTTTGATTTATTTTCAAACTTATTTATTTATATCATTTGTGAACTTTCTAGTTAATTTTGGCTCTTTTATTTCCTCCTAGAAGAGACTCAACTTTTGGTTAAGATCAATTTGTTAGATAACTTGGTTAAAATTTTAAAAAAATATTAAACTAAAATTCATAAGATTAAAAAAAATTCATTTGAGTTATTGTAACCTAATAATATCTTTCTGTATATGTAGGAAATAATTATAATGGTTACAATTATTCAAAAAAGAGAATTAACCATATAAAACATAGGAAAATGGGAACAAAAACAAAATGCAAAATAAATGTAAAAGAAAGAGATAGGAGGGCAAAAAAACAAACAAAAAAGAAGGAAAGAAGACACCTAAGAATAGGCAAAATAGAAGGGGATGGAAAGAAGGCAGCAAGAGAGAAATTAGATTTATCTTGTGGGGATATTGTGGACTTGAAATCTATTTCATCTAGGGGGAAGATTATCAAGGCTATAATAGCCATAGTGCACAACTCGAGGAGATAAGGAGAAGAAAGAAAACCAAAAGAAAAGACAATAAAAAAAGAACACCAAAAAGGAAAAGAAATATCTACTTAAGGATATTTGATACCCTCCTAAAGATCAATATCCTCTTAAGGAAAATGAAAAATAATGTCTCGAGTAAAGAAAAGAGGAGATTATGTTAGGAAGAAGCTTGATAAGACAAATATAAAGAAGAGTAAACTAAGAAAAGGAACCCAAAAAAAATGTCACGAGGAAAAAATTAAAGGGTTGAACACAACTTAGTTGTCATGAATTTAATCATAATAGGATGGAAAAAAGAAAACCTATTTGAAAAAAACAAAATAATAATTTAAAATTAGAATTGACATACTTATTTTAGAGACATTTTAAATAAAGTTAATAGTTAGAGTGAAGTGATTCTAATAACTATAAATATAAAACTTGAAAGATGGATATTTTGGAGTCTTTGGTAATAAGGTAAAGTAAATATTGATAGAAACTAAGTTGGGGATCTACCAAACATACCTATATTCATAGTCCAAAAAGTAGATCGGCAAAGGATTAGGATGGATGGTAGGACAGGATTTTTATTTTGACCCTTCTTCCCTATGTCCTTCCTCCCCTTTTTAATTAAAGTAATAACCAGATATTAGGTTCTAAACAACTAGATATTTCCTCATTAGAACATACAAAGAGAGCATAGTGTGTTTAAATAATAACTATCTTGGTGGTTTCTTAAAATTTGTGACCTCATTCCCAATTAAAATAACCCATGTAAGTTGTAAAATTATAGATAACTCATATTTTAATAGATCCTTCTAAAATATGAAAGTCTAACTATTTAAACTTTAAACTATTAAGTTTATTTGTCATAGAATTGTACTATCCATAAGCCAATGCATATTTGAAACTAATAGTATATACATATATCATACTAGTAGTTTTAATTCTACTATAAAAGCTAATAGTACTAATTACCTATTCATAAAAATAAAATAAAAATAAAAAACTATCTTAAAGTACATTGTAAAGTTTGAATCTCAAAACTTATATTATAAGATTATTTTCTTAACTATTCATAACATTTATGCATTATACATTACTAAGTTTATGCAAGAGGCCACCCATTAGAGATGATGGATGATTATGAATTTATCCTCTATGTCATTTGAATCAAGTCCTTCTAGGATTACCACTTTTCCTTTGCCTACATTTTTCTTCATTCTATTATTCTTATAGAGTTTTGGGATGACAAATTTAACACATTCTAGATCATTCAAATCCAATGAAGGGGGAACCTGATAAACATAAACATAGAGGTAGTGTTCAAGCCATAGGGGTTTTTCGCCCTAATGATATTGAACCAACGCATTAGAAAGTTTATATTTATGTCAATATTTTTCCAAAGATTTTCAAAGTATTGGATAATTGAGAGGGGGAGGGGGGTGAATCATTTAACTCAAGTCCCTTGAACAATTTTCATCTCTTTAACTTATCAGCAAATAACTTAGTTAAGAATTCAACTAAATAATTGTATCTTATGATAATATTATGCATGTATGAAAACATTAAATAACATGTAACACATCCATAAACACATCAACACAAGATTTTAATATGGGAACCCAATTTGAGTCAAAAAACCAACGAAATTGTCACCCACAAAGAAATTCACTCTTTTGAAGTGAGCTTGGCTAGGAGCCACACTATTAAATATTACAAACACAATTACTAAATGTGATACTATTAAGGAATTTTCACCAAAGATTTATTTGATATATCATTGTATTCATGAGTGGCCTGATTAGAGGACTTACCACATTCTTTAGAATCCAACCTTACAAAGGATTTTCAATTAGGATTGTTAAATCCACTCAGTTAAGAGATTTTATGCTACAATGGTTAAAAATTAAAAGTGAAATGATTTGTATCAAATAGAAACTACCTTTCCCTAATCATATATCCTTTCTATTCTATTATCTTCTTAAAACTCTTCCTTTTTGAGCTGATCCACACATGCACACTTCATATCATCAATTTTCTTCTCCTGATTTGCACTTTACTCCACCTCTAGTTTGCACAGTGTACCCTTCTCTTCATGTTTGGCTATCAGTATCATCCTCATTCTTACTCATTCCTTATATAGATTTTTTTTCCTAGTCAATCACATTCATTAAGTTTTCCTTGAATCGCTCTCATCTATTTGATCACATCTCAGCTTACATTTATTAAATTTGCACTCAAAAACATATTTGATGTATTGTGCCAAGTGTAATTTACATTGGAACTTGAACTTTTATTGGATCATGAACCTTTCCTTAAATCTTCTCCATTTGATATTACCTCACCTTTTCCATTAATTGATTTCATTTGCAAATTTCTTTCCTTACTTATGATCTTCTAGACCAATCCATATTCTCAATTGATGTTGTCCGAAAATTGATTTTACCAATATTATTCATCTTCACTAACCTGTGTTCTTTATTTCCTAAATAACCTCATTTTCTCAGTCAACAATGTTTACTTAATTCATATTATTTTTTTGGTAACAATAGCACATATTTGGTTCACTTATACATGTTTGGTACACTTTCATTGAATGTTACCTTTTCTTACCAACCAACATTTCTATTTCACTGGCACACCAACAATTCCTTATCTTTTTAGTTCACAAATTTCTTCATTTATTACTGACCAATGTAACTAATTATGCATCATTCTAATACTTCATCAGATCATGTAAAAAAATTAAATCAATATGACCATGTCAAATACTGATTCATTAGTTTCTCATTTAAGCTTGTATACTTAACATCAGTTCTTATTTCATCTTCTATCTTTACCAACCATTTATATATACTTCAATGTTGGAAATGATTGAAAAGATCATGAGGGAGATTGTTGGAAATGATCATATGGAACTGGTAAAGAATGTTCTCAATCATTGTTTTGTCATTGATGTCAAACTTGCTACTTGCAGGAATGACAATTGCTTTAATGATCCAAATACTATCAATTAGTTGATTGACAAGGAGGAGGCAATCAATAAAGATGTAACTAGAACACCCAGAGAAAGGTTGAAGTTATGATGTTGTAATGAAGTACAAGGATCGGCTAAGCCATTGATGAAAAAGTGTATTGATGACATACTCTAAGACATAGAGAATGGGCACACTGAAACATATCAAAGATGTAAGGTTTTAGCTAAGTTATTTTTAAAAACTTAACTAAGTTCATTAGAGAGAGGGAGCCGAGCAAGCTAGTAAGTCTCGAACAGATTCCTAGTTAAAGTTGAGCAAGTTCAACTTCAAGTGCCGAGCAGTTTCAAGTGCCAAGCAAATACAAGTGTCGAGTAACACAGAGATGTCAAGCATCAGTAAACCAATAGTGTTGAGTTGCTGCATTATTTCAAAGATTGAAGATTCGTCAGATCTAAGCCAACAAGGTTGTTATCTTGAATTTTGTGAATCAAATAGAAGATAAAAATGATGAGCTGGTGGCACAGAACACCATGTAGAATTTTTTTGGAGAATACAACTGGACTCTAGATGAAGTTTCTAGATAAGAGCAAGATATGGGGTAGATACATTGTATCTTACCTAATCCATTTGAAACCCTAAAATTGGAGAGGGAGAATTGAGCGGCAAAGGAAAACTAGATTTCTATTTAAGGAGTCATAAGGTCACGAAGCAAGAGAGAGAGGAGGTCAAGCATGAAAGCATAAAGTGTTGGAGGAGCTAAGGAGTAAAAAAAAGTATAGTTACTCTACTTCAACAGATGACCACAGATATGATTGCATTGGTATGATGAGTATGAAGACTCAAGGAGACGAAGCTTGAGATGACAAGCTGTCAAAGCTGAAGTAATCAAAGCCAAGCAAAAGGACTGAACTAAAGAGTGATCTAAAATTTGCAAAGTATGTTGTAAGTTGTATCAGATCAAAAATCCATTATTGTTACTCTCTAGCAATTGTAACAGATAGTTTAAATCCTATGGACTTAGGTTGGTTTAATAGCCATGTTGTAAATCCTTTAACAGGGTGACATTCCAAGTGAATGTTCTAAAGTCCTTTGATCACGCCCATTCCTAATAGTATGGTGAAATTCTCTAATGAGGTCACATTTAATAGTGTGTTGTAAGCCTTTAATAGGGCAAGCCTTTAACAAGGCATCACTTCATAAGAGTGAAAATCAAGTAGCATGTTACTGGTGGTTTTTCCCAAATTGGGTTTCCACGTAAATCACTGTGTCATGTGTTGATCTTGCATGTTTTATTCTTGCATATTTATTTACTGTAATTTGCTAGGATAATTATTTTAAGTTTGGATGGATGAAAATTTTACGGATTCACTATAATTTGAGAAAAAGTATTATTAGGGCATTTGGACCTTGAATAATTGATTCACCCCCCTGCCCCCCCCCCCCCCTTCAGTTATTCTAAAGAATTATAACATTCAAATGATATGGAAACTTACATACATCAATAAGTAAATAATCTTAACATAATAAAAACATAACAATTGATCAAACTCTACTACATACCTTTCATTTCTGGGCCATCTAACTTTAGAACATTATTAGCATCAATATTAGTTGGGTTAATAATATCCCCCTTTGGCGTTGACAGAAACACATTTGAAATATACCATCCAATATGATTAATCCTTATCAACTATGAACTTCCTTGGTAATACATTTTTGAATATTTCTCACATTCATATTCACATATATTAACCCTTAGGATAATCTCTATGTCCTTCAATAGTTTTCATCTTCTCCTTACTTCATGCTCTCCCACTTTCATCGTACATAGTCTTCATTAGCAAATTGTTTCTCCTTGGTGATATTTGTCATATAGTTCTCTACAATATTATTATTTTTCCCCCTTTGACAACTTGTTATATGTTCTTCCGAATTCATTGTATATTTCATATTCTCCCCCTTTGACAACAATACCAAAGGTATCTACAGGTCTTATTTTCCATGTAGTTGTACCTTGTACCTTGCATGTACCAATTAATTTTGTTTCCTTTTACCTTTCTCACAAATTTAGGTTGAACTTAAAAGTTGAACATCTACATCAACTCATAAGTGGATAACCTAATAATTGATGCAACCTGCATCTTTCTCTAATGAACATTGGATAGGAGAATGAGCTCTAATTAACCTCTCACGTACTCAAAAGTACCTTTAGGTAATGGCTTTGTGAAAATATCAGCAATCTGCTCCTTTGATTTCACATATTCTAATTGATGCAGGAGTATCCTGGGTGTAAAAGAAATCTTGCATCACCCAAAAATATTTCCTTTTTTTTTCTTGGATAAGGGTTGTCTCAATGGAGATTTATTGTTTTCGGAGGCTTGCTAATTAGTAATTTAGTCATGCAAGCTTGGAATGTCCTAATTTTGGAGGTGAATGTTCATCTTGGATATATTAGCCTACTGTTGAGGCTCAGTGTTGTATTTTGACTATTCAAGGATTTGTTACAAATTTTTGGTTTTGGTATTAAAAGGGTCACTGTTGAAGACCTTAGAGACCCTAGATGGGCTTTGAAATGGGATTGACTAGAGCTTGCGTAATTCACACTCTGTAGATAAAAAGTTGAGGATTCCAAAAAGTTGTTATAATAGCCAATTTGAGCAACGGTTTGAATGTTATGACCTTCCAAAGTTGGGCCAACCAAAATTTCCAAAATAAGTGTCAAAGGTGTGGCAAACCAACTCTATACGTAAAATTTTAGAGTTAATCGGTCTAAAGGGTTAGGGTTTGATGTCTAGAAACTTCTCGAGGGATGTAAAAATGCTTATTTAAGAAATGCTTGTACATTGTCTAGGACAGCTCTAGGTGATAGCTCACAACTCTATCTTTCAAATTATTGTAAGGAAGGTGCCCATGTGGGTTTACATATTGTATTTCAAAATTATGTAATTTTTCATTTGTGGTCATAATAAGAAACCCATATTTGTTCTCACAAATTGTTGTTACTTCTTTTTTTTTGTTATGTGTTTGTGTTATTAAGGAGATAACCCTTCATCAAGTGTATCAGAGTAGGAGTTCTTGAGTGTGTAAATTGGTCACTGACTGTGAGGCAATTGCACCAGGACCATGGTTTGGGTTTTGCATATAGACATATTACCGACTGTGAGGCAGTTTGCACTAGTGTTTTAGCAGAACTGAAAAGATGCCTCCATGAAGATAGTTTGGTGGGAGAGTTATAGGTGTTACACCTAAGAGCTTTAGAGACCTCTAGAGGTAAATGTAATCATTGCAAGAACAAATGCACAAAGGAATGAATCTTTTCATAGGAGATAATGAAAGTGAGGATGAAAGAGAAGAAGGAAATGTTGATCAAGTAGTAGTAGATGAAGTTCTTAACCCAAAGAAGGAAAAGCTTTTCAAAACTATTTTCAAAATTGGAAAAAGACCTAAGTTTGATGTTCCCAAATTTTTGGGAAATCTTAACGCAGAGGAATTGATCAATTGGATCAATGTGTTGGAAGATTACTTTGAATCTAAAGGTATTGAAGATCTGGATAGGGTCAAGTTTGCAAAGGCCAAACTGAAGGGTCACATGAAGATCTGGTGGCAGGAGGTCCAATTGAAGAAAAATAAAAGAGGGAAGGAAAAAGCCACCAAATGGGATCAAATGATATCTAAAATGAATCATCACTTTATTCCCATGGATTATTACCTTGATCTACTAAAGAAAATGAAAGGGTTGAAGCAAGCGAGAAGATCTGTCTAAGAGTATACTAAAGAGTTCTATCAAGTTCCCATTAGAGTTGGCCATGCAGAAGCTAATAAGGAGAAAATTGTTCATTGTCTTAATGGATTAGGGTTAAGAATTCAAGAGGAGTTGAGTCTACTTTGAATGACCAATATTAAGGAGGTATACCAATTTTCCCTAAGAGTTAAGGAGAAGATGAGCAAAAAAATTGATAACAAGAATAGTGGAAGAGGTCGCAATGGAAGATCTAATGGGTAGTCTTATGGAGGCCAAAATGATGATCAAAAGAACAAGGATGAGGTGAGAAGTAGTAGTTAAAACCAAATGGGAAACAATTCCAATCATTTCCATGATTAGAACAACAAAGATTGGGGAGGAAGATGAAGATAGCAAGGAAAGAGGAGGTTTTTGTGGAAAATGTTTTCACTATAGAGAAGAAGGGCATAGAGCATTTGAATGTTTCTAGCGCTAAGGATAGATCAGAGAACTAAATGTCAGGCTAGAGTTGTGCATGTTAATGGATATGCCAAATCATCACATTCTAAAGATGTTAAAAGAGGAGAAGTCCTAGTTAATCAAAGATTCTTGTTGAGTGGTGAAAATGAACTTGATCAAAGGAGGAGTTTGTTTCACTAAAGGTGCAAATTTGAGGATAAGTATTGTGATGTGATCATTGATGGAGGAAGAATTGATAATTTGGTGAAATAAAATATGGTCATGAAGTTAAGTCTCAAGAGGCAAAAACACTCACATCCATACTGTATTGTCTGCGTGCAAGATGACCACAAGGTCATAGTCAATGAGCAGTGCCTAGTGAAGTTCAATATTAGAAGCTACCAAGATAATGTTCTTTGTGATGTCATACCTATGGACATATGTCATATGTTTTTGGGTAGGCCATGGCAATTTGAAAAGCATGATGTACATGATAGGCAAGTAATTACCTACACTCTGACAAAGAATGGAGTGAAACATAAGTTGAAGTCATTGAAGGAGAAAGAAGAAAAGGTGTATAGTGCTACTAGAATATATTTTGATGATGGAAAGTATTTTCTTCAAGGTATGAAGCATGAGCATATGTTTTTTTTTGTAATCCCAAAAGATGGTAAAGAAGTTGAGGAGGTACCTACAAAAGTTGCAGATTTGTTGGGAAAGTTTCTTGATATTGTGTTCGATAATGTACCTGATTGATTACCCCTAGTGAGGAAGAATAGTCATCAAATGGATTTGATTTTAGCATCCAATTTTCCAAACAAGGCAACACATAAATGACATTAGAAAAAAGTGAAGAGTTGAACAGAAAATTCATGAGTTTTTCCATAAGGTATTTCAAGTAGACTATGATGCGAGCGGTACTAGAATAGAAGTTGTTTTGAGCGAAGAAAGTAGACATGTTTCTTATTTTAGTGAGAATTTGAATGATGCCAAAAGAAAATATTATATTTATGATCAAGAATTATATCCTATAGTCAGGCATTAAAGAAGTGGAGGCACTATCTTCTTCCTAAGGATTTTGTTTTATATACTAGTCATCAAGCTTTGCAATATTTGAATATTTAAGGAAAATTGTACCAAAGGCATTTGAATTGGGTTTATTTTTTGCATAGTTATACATTTTTTTGGAACACAAGAGTGGGGAGTCTAACAGAGTTGTTGATGCTCTTAGTAGAAGATAAGTTTTGTTGATAGAAATGCAGATTGAGGTGGTTGGCTTCAAGGAACTCAAGAATTTGTATCCAGAGGATCCTAATTTTGATGAAGCTTGGAAGGCTTGTATAGAACTCATTATGCTAGATAGGACAAAGTGGTTGGATTTCATAATCCAAGATGGTATGTTGTTCAAAGAAAGCCAATTGTGCATTTGTAGAAGTTCCTATGAGAGTACCTCATCAAGGAGAAGCATAATGGAGGATTGGTTGGACACTTTGGTAAAGATAAGACCATTTCTTTGGTTTTTAAGAATTATTATTAACCACAATTGCAACATGATGCGAAGAAGTTTGTATAGAGTTGTAGAGTATGTCAAATGGCAAAGGGAGTGAAGCATAATACTAGGTTGTACCAGCCATTACCAATACCAGAGAAGTTGTGGGAGGATGTCAGCATGGATTTTGTTCTCGGTTTACCAAGGACACAGCAAGGGCATGATTCTATATTTTTGGTGGTTGACAAATTTTCAAATATGGCACATTTCATTCCCTACAAGAAGACTAGTGATGTTCATGTAGCACAGTTATTTTTTAGAGAAGTGGTTAGTCCAAAGAGTATATTTTTGTATCAAGATACCAATTTTTTTGGGTAATAATGGCATACATTATGGATGAAATTGAAGACATCTTTGAAGTTCAATTTTTCACATCATTGATAGACTGATGGATAAACAAAAGTTGTGAACCAGAGTTTGGGGAATTTTATGAGGTGCTTGGTTGGAGATAAACCAAAAGGATGGGATCTAATTTTACCATAGGTAGAAATTGCATACAATAATTATGTTAATAGGAGTACTGGTAGAACACCATTCCAAATTGTATTTAGGAGCAATCCCAAAAATGCTTTTGAATTGAGGCAACGAATAAAGGAGAAATAAGTAATGTCGAAGCAGAAGAACTTTTTTGAACATTTGGAGAATATCCATGAGGAGGTGAGGAAGCACATTAATAAGATGAATACATAGTATAAAGCTAAGGTAAGTGTGAAAAGAAGGTATAAGGAATTTTAGATTGAAGATCAAGTCATGGTTTATTTGAGAAATGAGCATTTTCTAGTAGGTACATATAATAAGCTGAAAATGAAGAAGTTTGGACTGTACAAGATAGTGAAGAGGCATGATTCTAGAAATGCCTATAAAGTGGAGTTTCCTGTTGAATTGAATATTTCACTAGTACTTAACATTTCAAATTTGAAAAAGTATTATAAAGGAGATGATGGAGATTAAGTTGTAGAAGTGCAATGGAGTATTCTTGTAGCTAGTTGGTTGCAAAGGAGATTGAGGAGATACTGGACAGTTGTGTTGGAAAAAGTACAAGGAACAAAACTTATGAAGAGTACCTAGTCAAATGGAAAGGTAAACCAGTAGAATATTCATCATGGCTAGCAAGGAAGGAGGTTAACCACCTTGGTTTTCCTCTAAACACTTGAGACATGACAAGGTCACTTCTCAAATTAACCTAGGTTTCTGACGCAGGAGCATCCTGGGTATAAGAGAAATCTTCCATAACCCAAAAATATTTTTTATTTTTTTTTTGAATAAGGGTTGTCTCAGTGTAGAGTTATTGTTTCTAGAGGTTTCTACTTAGTAATTCAATCATACAAGCTCAGAATGTCCTAATTTCAAAGGTGGACATTTATCTTGGATATATCGGCCTACTAGTTGAGGCTCAGTGTCATATCATGAGTATTCATGGATTTATTGCATATTTTTGGTGTGAAATTTTGGTATAAAAAACTTTAGCCTCACTATTGAATACCTTAGAGGCTCCACATGGGCTCTAAAATGGGGTTAAATGGAGTTTGTGTGAGTTGGGCCATGTAAATTAGAAGTTGAGGATTCTAAAAATTGGTTATAATAGCCAATCAAAGCAACGGTTCAAAATTTATGGCCTTCTAAAGTTGGGTCGACCAAAATTTCCAAAATAAGTGTCAAAGGTGTATCAAGCCAACTCTATATGTAATTTTAGAGTTAGTTAGTCTCAAGGGTTAGGGTTTGATGTCAAGAAACTTTCTGGGTGGTGTAAAAATGCCTATTTAAGAAATGTACATACTTCGTCTACAAAAGCTTTGGGTGATAATTCGCAGCTCTATCTAGCATATTATTGTAAGGAAGGCACCCATGTGGGTTTCCATATTGTATTTAAAAATTTTGTAATTTCGCATTTGTAATGATAATAAGAAGCCTATATTTGTTCTCTCAAATTGTTATTATATCTTTGTTTCTATTAGGTGTTTGTGGTATTAAGGGGGGCACCCTTCATCACTAATTGTATGTGTTTCTCCTAAACTTGTTCTCACAAATAGTGATACTTGATTGATATATGCTTTTTCTTGGAATATATGATAGGGTTCTTTGAAATGTTTATAGCACTTGTATTATCACAATAGATTTTTACAAGACCAACTACTTCCTCTTATATCCCTTCAACTAATTGTTTGATCTACATAATGTTAGAATAATTGATTACAACAACAAAATATCATTCCTTAGCAGTTGTTTGTGAAATGAAACTTGTTGAATTTGCTTATCAAAGTCACTAGTATTTCTCCTAAAAAGAAAGTTCATCTATTTTTACTTTTCCTATCATCCATATTTCCTGCCCAGTCAACATTAGTATATACTTTCAACTCAAAATATTCATCCTTATTGTACCACAAGCCATAGTCCTTGGATCCTTTCAGATATCTAAATATTCTCTTCACAACAATCATATGTGTTCCTTTAGGATTAGAAGAAAATATTTCCATAATTCTAATATCATGAGCAATATCAGGTCTAATATGTACCATATTTTGTAGCTTGTTAATCATTGATATGTATAATGTCTCATTTACCTTGACAGAGTTATTTTTCTTCAAAAATTTCCATCCATTTATCATTAGTGTGCCAACTAGTCTTGAGTCTTCCATCCCAAAGGTTTTCAAGATCTCCTTGATGTACTTTGGTTGTATTATGTATATACCATCCTTGGTCTATAGAGCTTGTAATCCAAAAAAGAATTTGATCTCTCCAATAATTGAAATTTCAAATTCCTTCCTCATTTCCTTAGAAAATGATCTACACGTTAGCTCATTTCCTCCAAATATGATATCATCAACAAAAAATTCAGAAATGAATGCCTTATCTTCATATTCACTTTTCAAGTACAGATCACAATTGTCACTCGTCCTAATAAAACCTATTTTCATTTGATAAGATTGGAGTCTTTTAGACCATGCTCGAGGTGCTTGTTCCAAACCATACAGTGCCTTGTTCAATTTATGTACCATGTTTTTTTTACTGTTGTCAACAAATCCTTTTGGTTGTTCAATGTATACTTCTTCGAATATTACATTCAAGAAGGAAGACTTCACACTCATTTGATATAATTTGAAGCCTTTGTGACCTTCATATGCAAATAGAATTCTTACATCTTTGAGTCTAGCAATAGGAGCAAATTTATCACCATAGTCATTACCTTCTTCCTAGGCATAGCCTTTGCACACTAATTTTGCTTTTTTCTCACCACATATCCCTTCTCATTCATCTTCTTCCTGAAAATCCATTTTTTACCAATAATATTTTTGTCTTTAGGTCTTGATACAACATTCAAGTATTATTATTTTCAATTGTATGTATCTCTTCTTTCATTGCAAAAACCCATCCATAATTTTCCAATGCATCCTTGACTAATCTAGGCTCAAATTCATAAATCAGACATGCATTGTCTCTCAACTTACTTCTTGTCATGATTCTTACATCTTTTTTCCAATGATTCAATTTAGTGAATAGTTCCTTCTAACATATTTTTCTAATACTCTCTTGGTTCTCTATTGTTCAATATTTTCTTCATTCAATGGGGGTCCAACTAGTTCCTTGGTTTCTTCTTGTTTTTTCTTGAGTATAGTATAAGGAACTCCTTCTTGAATATATACAAATATTTGGTAATATTTAGCTTGTGTTTTGATATCTCCTTAATTCTTATCTAAAAACTCATCAAAATTTATGTTTCACTTAGTAGCCTTATTTAGACATTTATAAGCTTTGCTCTTTATAGAGTATCCTAGAAATATTCCTTCATCTCCTTTAGAATCAAACTTTTAATTTCTAGTATTTCCTAGTATATAAGACCTACTTCCAAACATTTTAATGTAGCTAACTTTAGGTGTATGCCCATACCAAAATTCATAAGAAGTTTTGTATGTATCTTTCTTTAATTGTACATGATTGAGGGTGCAAATAGCAATGATGATGGCTTCTCTCTGTAATGTTTGTGCAACCTATTTCTCAATCAAAAATATTCTAGCACAATCAACTCTTGATATGTTACTTCTTTTAGCTATTTCATTCTGTTGCGGAGTCATCAATATAAAGAGTTGCCTTATAATTCCATTTTCATTGCAAATGGTAAATTCATTAGAAATAAAATTATCTCCTCTATTAGATCTTAAGAACTTCAGTTTCTTACCTATTTCCTTTTTAACTCTTTCCTTATACCATTCAAACATTTGAAATGCATCATACTTATCTTTTAGGAACATCATAGACATCATCCTTAAGTAGTCATCAAAAAACAAAATAAAGTATTGATCACCATAATAACTTTGCACTCTCATAGGACCACAGAGATCAATATGAACCAACTCTAATATAGCAATAGATGAGTAAAACTTACTAGAAAAAATGTATTTATCCATCTTATCAATATAAAATTCCTTGCATATAACTTTTTCAGGTTTTCTTAACCTTGGTAAACCTCTTACTCTTCTTTTCTTGCTAACGTTGATCAAGTTATCAAATTTACATGATAGAAACCTTTATTCCATAACCATACATCTTCAGTTTTAAAATAATAGATTTATCTATAGAATTCAAATAGAATAAGTTACCTTTGGATTGATCACTAGTCCCAATCATATATCCAATAGTATAAAATATTATTCACCTTTCAATTTTGAAATTCCTGTCAGTGACCTGTGTTATTCAATTGTGCAACACTCAAAAAATTGTACTTAAGTGTTGAACCCAATAATAATTTTCAAGCTTAGTCATTTCATTCAACATAATTGATCCTTTTTCTTTTATAGAACATGGAACATCATTTCCAAGCCTAACAAATCCTCCATCATATTCTTCCAGGATTTCAAACTTTTTAACATCACCAATCATATGATGTGAATAGCCACTATCAATAATCCAAGTATTAGTTTTCAGTACTTGAGAAACAACATATTTTTAAACTTGATACCTTTCTTCTTATGAATCATCCTTCATAGCAACATAAACAACTTTTTTGTCTTCTTCAAATTCATCGAAATCCTCGTTAGTTTGGCCTTCCTCATCTAGGTAGCATGACTTATATCCTTTATCCTTTCTATCTCTAAATCTAAATCTTTGGTATTTTTTCTCCTTCTTTTCCTTCTTATCATTCATGTCATTGTTAGGAAACCTAGATGATATATGAACAATCTTATTACAATTGAAACATTTTAGAGGCAATTCACTTTTGTCTTTTCAATTTCCTCTCAGCAACCTATTTTCTAGTAGTGCTTCTAATTTTTCTAGTTCTTTCTCCTTAGATATTAACTTATCATAATCACTTCCACATGTTCTAGAGTGAGTATCTCTCTCTCTCTCTCTTTCTTTCCTTGAAATAGTAATGATTAGGCATGACTTGAAAGTAGTCTCTATCTTTAGTAAACTATTACTAAAATTACTAAGCTCAAATGCACTCATCCTACCAATCAAAGCATCAAGGGTAACATAATTAATAGGTACAGATCCAAACTCTTGAATAAAATACTCTAATATAATAAGGAGATAAGATATTTCTAAGAGCTTTTCTTGCCACATCTTCTTCACTTATGATTCCACTAGCTCCTTTTATGGCACTTCAACTTCCTTGATTTTGAAACTATTTTGTGCAATGTTTTCACCTTCTTGTGCATTCTCATCTCATCAAATTTTCTTTTGAGACTCACAATATTTTGCCTTAGTACATTATAATCACCTCCATGAACAAGTACAAGTTCATCCCACATCTCTTTTTTTATAGCACATTTATTAACATCATCAAATTCAGCATCAATCAAAGAAGAAGCTATTTCAATCATTAAGTGTTGTATTCTTGCATTTCCCTCATCTGCTCAATTTTCATAGGTCCAAGTGGTAGTAAATTATATTCATTATCCAAGTAGTTCAATACATATTCTCCAATTCCAGACATGTGCAGCCTCATCTTTCTTTTCCATGTAGGAAAGTGTTCCTTGTTTAACTTGGGTACCTCTCTCTTATACATCTTCATATCTTTATCTCAATTCCTTTAAAATGTTACCTCTAACTACAAAATGTTATGATACCAATCGATGGATAACTGAGAGGGAGTGTGAATCAATCATCTTGGGTCCCTAAGACAATTTTCACCTCTTTAACTTATCAGAAAATAACTCAGTTAAGAATTCAATTGACTAACTATAGCTTATAACAATATTGTGCATATAAAAAATTAAATAACATGCAACACATCCATAAATATACATCAACAATAGATTTTAACGTGGAAACCCAATTTAGGTAAAAACAATTGCAAGAATTGTCACCCACAAAGAAATTCACTCTTCAAAAGTGAGCTTGGCTAGGACCCAGCCTTGTTAGAGGTTACAAACACATTAATTAAATGTGACCTTGTTAGGGGATTTTTACTAAAGATCAGTTAGATCTATCACTCTATTAATGAGTATCCTAATTAAAGGACTTAGCATATTCTTTAAAATGCAACCTTACAAAATGATTTATAATTAGGATTGCTAAGTTCATTCAGTTAAGATATTTTCTGCTACAATGGTTAGAAAGTAATAGTGAAATGATTTGTATGAAATAGAAATTACCTTTGCCTATTCATATCTCCTTTCTTCTCTAGTCTCTCCTTCAAACTCTTCATTTTCTAGATGGTCAACATGCACACTTCATATCATCATTTTCTGTCTCCTTATTTGTACTTTACACTACCTATGGTCTACTCTGTGTAACCTTTTGTTCTTGTTTGGCTATCAATGGCATCCTCAATCTTGCTCAATCCTCATATAGAATTTTTTTTTGCTTAATCACATTCGTTAGGGTTTCCTTGGATTTATATCATGCATTCGATCACATCTCATCTTACATTCACTAAATCTGTGCTCAGGAAATGTTGTATGCATTGTGTTAGTTGTAATTTACCTTAGAGCTTAAAATTTTCTTGGATCGCAAACCTTTCCTTGAATCTTCTCCATTTGATCTTACCTAACCTTTTCCATCTATTAATTTCACTAACAAACTTCTTTCCTTATAATCTTCTAGACCAATCCAAATTATCACTTGATGTCATTGTATAGATGATTTTATAAAAATTGTTCATCTTTATTGACATGTGTTCTTTCTTTCCCGAATAACCTCATCTACTCGGCCACCACTATTTACTCGGTTAAAACTATTTTCTTGGTAACACTAGCACACCTTTGGTTTACTTATACATGCTTGGGACACTTTCACAAAATAATACATTTTCTTACATACCAACATTTCTAGCTCAATAGCACACAAAAATTCCTTATCTTTTCACTTCACAACTTTCTTCCTTTATTAAAGACAAATGTAACTAACTTGTACATCATTCTAATACTTCATCTAATCATGTAAAACAATCAAATTAATGTTACCTTATCAAATATTGATTCACTAGTTGCCCATTTAAAATCAAATACTTAACATCACTTTTTCATTTCATCTGCTATCTTTTACCAACCATTTCTCCATACTTAAAATGATATGGAAACTTAAATACATTAGTAAGTCAATAAACTTGAAATCAATCACAACAGAATAATTGATCCAATTCTCCTACATACCTTTCATTTCTCAATCATCTAACCTTACAACATTATCTGCATCAATATCAGTTTGGGTAACAAGGTACAAAGGTCTTTGATTACGAGAAAGGGGCATCTAGCAATTTTTCTATCTCTAAGCTTCCAATTAAAGAATCCATATAGGCTCTGGATATGTAATTTCTCCCCTTTTTTTAATACTAAAAACTACATTACTAAGTCCCTTTAGCTAGTTCTTAATAAACATTTCCTGGCACATAGTCACAATGTCCTATTTTGTTGGTTTTTCCTAAAAAAGTAAGCTATGAAAATTCATATGGAGTCATTGTCTATGATCCAAGTATTGTCATAGTCAAAAAAAAATCTCCTAACACCCTCTCTAGAGTTTTCCTAGAAAGATCATTCATATTGTGTAGAATGTTATTCCATTTTTTGGCTTGATTTCTCCCTTGACTATCATTGTTCTTGCCTTAGGAGAATGAAAAAGAACTATTTTGGTATCCATTTCATATTTCCTTCAAATTGATGTGAGAAAGCTTAAAATAGGGAAAAAAGCAGCTGGAAGATACTAGATTTTTCCTTAATCAAGAGGTTAATGAATAAAGATCAAAATTTGAGTCCAATATCTAGCAATAAAGGTTATGATATCATTATTAATATGAAGACACGTGATAAACATGACATTTTTCCTTCATAAAAGGGGGAATGATTCCAATGACAAGGTACTTTACACCGTAATTTTGATTAGGATCATAAAAATATTTGAAGAGGGGGAGTTAACGATCATTTTAAAGATAGAAAAAAAAATTAATATGAGTATTAATAATGAGAGAGATACCAGGTTTATTTGTGAAAAGATATGAATGTGATGATGGAAATTTATTTCTAGATTTGTGGAAATATTACCAAGTTAGTAAATATATATAAATATATCTATAAATATGTTTATATATAAGTCTGTATATATATTTTATATGTGTGTGTGTAGTTGCACTTATGTATTTATATATTTTATAAGTTTATTTTTGTGTGTGTGTGTGTGTATGTGTGTCTATATATAAGACAATTTTGTAATTTTAAGAATTAAAGACTGAATAAATGAAAGGGGAGTAAATGCAAGTTTTGGGAAAATTTAGTGGATAGAGATTATAAAATGAGGGGTTTAAATTGCATTGAGAGTTTGGATTCTTGAATGGAACGAACTAAAAGGATCTACATAAACATACAAATATATACATGTTGATACATAGGTATATGTAATGGAGTATGATAGTACCAAAATAGGTATGAAAATTATCCTCACATATATATCCATTTATGATCATACTCTCTGATGTGGATCACACATACCTGTATATATACATCTATATATCTACATATTTATGGAAATTTATAGTTAATACATTAAATTTGAGTTAACATTCTTAGAATTATGGTAAAAAGTTATCCCAACTATGAGTCATGACTTATAGTAAGACATTTATATTATTAGTTATTTATTATCTTAAAATATTTATTCTATTCTTACACCATTTGCTACTTTATTAACTAATGTATTTCCTTCCCTGTATATATATAGATAGATAGATAGATAGATAGACAGATAGATAGATAGATAGATAGATATGCTTAATTTTGACATCTATAAAGAAATTTATGTGCTCAATTATCCTTTATATAACTGAATTTCATTTCTAATTCAGTGTTGTACCATATCTAAGTGCATTTATGATTATATGTGAGTCTCTTTCTATTTTTATTGATTTAATGTTAAGATCTTTTCAAAGCACTATCCCTTATGCTAATGTTGAAATCTCCACTATGTTATTAGAGATTTTATCAATTGGTTTTGCATTATTTGCAAATATATTATCTTCACATGTATGAATGATGCATCCTATTCTAGCATCTTTGGGGTTACTTCTAGATATGCCATAAAAATTCAACTTATGACATCCATATTTTTCCTTCTATTTTCTTTTTTGGTGGGGGGTGGGGGGTGGGGGAGGGGTGTCCATTTACATGAGGCTTTATCCATCTTACTTTTGTCTAGTCCTTTACCATATTGGGGATGGATGATTAAACCAAACTAGCTTTTCCTAATAATTGCATTTTAATGTGACAATATGCCTTCTATATGATTGGAATTTCAAAGCCTGTTATTCAAAATTTCCATGATACTTTCTTTTATCTTGTTGATCAAGGATCCAAATTACATTAGTTTCCCATGAAATATTATTTTATTTATTTCCTTCCATATCTCCCATACAATGAAGAAGGTGCAACTATCTGTATATTTTTATATAAGCTATTTTTCATATGTGTTGGCCAAGATTTGAGAAAATCTACCAGATTCTCATGAAGAGTTGAATACCAGTTTAATTTGTGACATATAGAATTCCAACACTCTTTTAGGCAGGGGAAAGTTAGAAGTATGTGATTTATAGTTTCTTCTTCTTGTTCACATAGAGAGCATCTTGAGGGGCACTCATAACTGAGTTTTTTGAACAAATATGTTGCAAGTATGCATTTTTGTAGAGCAACCCATTAGAATATTCTTGTCTTGGGTAAGCAATTATTATGCCAACATAGGTATAAAGGGATGTCTATTTTTTTCCAATCTTTGACTTTGTATCTTCCATCATTAGATCCTCCCCAAATAATTTTATTAGATATATTATTTAGCGAAAATTATCTATCATTTAATATGTTTATAGGTTTTGTTTTTATCTCCTTTTAAGGGTGTAAATTTGTTTAACTTCTCCATTGCTAACCAATAGAAGAATTTTTTTTTTCAATATAATAAAATAATTTATCACCCCATATTGAACTTAGGACCAATTTGGTATTACCCATTACTCTTTCCAAAAAAGTGTCAAATGGTTTTATAACTTGCCCATTACTCTTTCCAAAAAAGTGTTTTATCTCCCCTACCGATGTCCCATGTTAGTCTATCATTTATGATGTCTTTACAATTTATCATAAAATTTCAAATGTCTAATCCTTTAGTGTGTTGTTTAGATCTAAATATGTTAATTGGATTTGCATTAAAGATATATTTATTTAACAAAATTGAGGCCCATTTTCTTTCAAGTTATTGGAACATAATCCAAACTAGTTTTTCTCCTAAGGCCTTGTCTTACCATTGTATGTTCTTGATTCCTAGACCTCCTATATTGATTGGTTTGCATATGTTGTCCAATTTTATCATTACAAATTGTCTGTTATTAATGTATCTTGGCAGAAGAAATCTCTTAATTTGGGATCTATTTTTCTTTTAACATTATCTAAATTAGATAAAACCAACATTTTAATTATTGGGGTAGCTACCAAAATAGATTTTTTCATTGTTTCTTATCCTGCATTGGATATCCATCTCCCTTTCCACCTATCCATCTTATTATGGGTTTTTGATGTGATGGATTCTCATAATTTGACACTCTTTTGTCCTTTATTTAGGTGTATACCTAAGTATTCACATGGAAAATTATCATTTTTGAAGCCTAAAACTCTACAAATTTCTTGTTCCAAATTGGGTTTGGTGTTTAAGAAGAAAATTTCAGATTTATCTATGTTTACTTTTTGATCTGAGGCTTCCATATATTGGTTAAGGATTAGTTTAAACTGACTAGATTCATCTTTGGTGCTAGTACCAGGAACAATTGTATCATTGGCAAATTGTTGGTGGGTGATATTGGATACATTATTAGTGATTTTGACTCCTGACATTTTACCTTCTTGGTGTGTTATATGGACTATTCTCCCTAGTGCTTCTTCCACAATAACAAAAAGAAAATGGAAGATAGGGTACCCTTGTTTGATTCTTCTTGATATGTTAAAGAAACCTACAAGACTTCCATTTAAGAGGATTGTGATTTTAGAAGATGAGATATAGCTAAAAATCATATTGATCCAACATGAAGCCAATGCTTCTAGTCATTTGCACAAAAACCTCCAATCCACTTTGTCATAGGCATTTTAAATGACAAGTTTTATCATCATGCAAGGTTCTTTGTTGATTTGAGTTGTGAATATAATTTTTTGGGCAATGATGATAACTTCGAATATCAATCTATTTGGTACAAAACATGTCTATTCTTTTGAGGAGATTTTCGACAGTAATATTTTAAGTCTATCTACTAAAGCTTTGGAGAGGATTTTAAATAAGGCATTACATAGAGCATGGGTCAGAAGTCCCCTAATTCTTCATTTTTTTTGGAGAATAAGGGATAGAAAGGTATTATTAATTTTAGATAACATGGTGCTTGAGTTGTGAGTTACTTCTATAGCTTCACATAGCTTTATGCCTATAAAGTGCCACCAATTTTGAAAATGGTTTGCATTGAAGCCATTTGGGCCTGGGGCTTTATCTGGGTGTAATTGGAAGACAACTTTTTTTTTATAAAGAGAACTTGTTGTTTAACATTTATTGTCATTGTTAGTAATTGGTTTGGGGATTAATTTTAGTAACTCTTGTTCAGCTTTAAGATTGGACTTCTTCACATTATTTAAGGTATTGAAGTCATAGTTTTCAAAAAAAAAAATCAACTCTTTTGGTTCTTCCACAATGCTACTCTATCGATTTTTTATTTTGGTTATTAGGTTTGTATTTCTTCTGTTCTTTGTGCTATTAAGAAAGAATTTATTTTTTATCTCCCTCTAAGAGTCATGTTTCCCTAGATTTATATTTCTAGAAGGTTTCTTCTTTTACTAGGTCACATGTTTGGCCAATAGATTTTTTATGAAGGGTGCTCCCCTAAATACCACAACAAACAATAGAAATGGAGAACAACACAAATTGAAAGAAAAAATTATGGGTTTCCTATTATCACCACAAATGTGTGATAATAGAATTGCTATATGCAAACCCACATGGGCACCTTCCTTATAACAGTCTACAATACAGAGTTGTGACTATCACCCACAATTTTCCTAGACGACCTACAAGCCTTCCTTATATAGGCACTTTTAACCACCCAAGAAGGTTCTAGACACTAACCCTAACCCTTGAGGCCAACCAACCTCATATTAAATTATTCCATTACACTTTATTACATATGATTGACTCAAGACAGTTAACAAATTACATTTTGGATGGGTCCACTTCTAAAGACCATAACAATAAAATCATTAATCCAATGGGCTATTATAACCCCATTCATGAATCTTTGGCTAGCGATCTACAGTGGCTTATTGCGCAAGCGTCTATCATCCAAGGTTTCACGTCATTTCAAATTAATTTAGGTCTTAATCGTTGGACCTAAAGTTTGGATAGCCAAATTTCATACAGAAAATCTACAATAACTACACCAATCCATTTGATATGATGATAAAAACTCATCCAGTAGGTTGGTGTGTCAAAGATGAACCTCCATATATGAGATTAGAACAATATGAAAATATAATACCAACTTACTAAAATTAGCAAGCTCCCTCAAAAAGAAACTCTCTATAGGAATAGCCCTTGTTAAAAATATAAAAACTAAAAAGTTGGAAATAGAAATATTTTTAGGTGATGTAAGATTGCCCTTACACCCAGGATGCTCTTGCATCAGACACCTGGGGTAATTTGAGAAGTGACCATGTCACGTCTCAGGTAGTCAAAGGAAAACCAAGATAGTCAACCTCCTCCCATTCTAGCCATGATGAATCCTCCACTGCCATCCCTTTCCATTTGACCAGATACTCATGTTTTTTTTTCATGCTTCTTCCACACGACTATCCAATATCTCCTCAATTTGATGTGTAGCTAAAGTAGATGCCAGAATACTCCATTGTGCTTCTGCAACTTCATCTCCATCACCTCCCTTATAATATTTTGTCAAATCTAAAATGTTAAAAACTGGTGAAATATTTAGTTCAGCAGGCAACTCTACTTCATAAGCATTTCCAAAATCATGTTTTTTCATTATCTTGCATGGTCCAAACTTCTTCATTTTCAACTTACTATATGTACCCACTAGAAATATCTCCTTCCTCAAATGAACCATGACTTCATCACTAATATGAAATGTCTTATACCTCCTTTTCACATATTTCTTAGCCTTATACTATGTATCCATCTTTGTAATGTGCTTCCTCACCTCCTCATGGATGTTCTTCAAATGTTCTGCAAACTCTTCTACTTCAGAACTACTTATTTCTCCTTTATCCAACTGCCTCAATCCAGAAGCATTTATGAGACTACTCCCATATAAAATCATGAATGGTGATTTACCAATACTCCTATTGATAGAATTATTGTATGCAAATTCTTCCTGTGGCAAAATCAAATCCCAACCTTTTGGCTTATCTCCAACCAAACATCTCAGCAAATTCCCCAAACTCATATTCACAACTTTTGTTTGTCCATCAATTTGTCGATGATGTGATGAACTAAATTTTAAATATGTCTTCAATTTCTTACATAATGTATGCTAGAAATACCCAAAAAAATTGGTATCTCGATCAGAAACAATACTCTTTGGCAGACCATGTAGCCTTACCACTTCTCTGAAAAACAACTTTGCCACATGAACAGCATCATTGCTCTTCTTGTAGGGAAGAAATGTACCATTTTTAAAATTATGTAAACCGCCACAAATATAGAATTATGCCCCTATTGTTTCCTTGGTAAACCAAGATCGAAATCCTTACATCTTCTCATGGCTTCTCAGGTATAGGTAATGACTGATATAACCTCATATTTTTCTTCACTCCTTTCACCATCTGACATACTCTGCAACACTAAAAAAAATTCTTTACATCTTGCTACAATTGTGGCCAATAATAATTCTCATCAACCAAAGTAATCTTATCTCTACCAAAGTGTCCATCTAATCCTCCACTATGCTTCTCCTTGATGATATTCTCTCACATGGAACTTCTAGGAATATACAACTGACTTCCCTTGAATAGCATACCATCTTGGATCATGAAACTCAACCACTTTTTCCTCTCAAGTGTAACAAGCTCTATACAAGCCTTCTAAGCTTTGCCAAAATTAGGATCCTTTGAATACAATTTCTTGAGTTGCTTGAACCCAACCACCTCAATTTGCATTTTTTTCAACAGAACTTGTCTTCTACTAAGGACATATGCAACTCTGTTAGACTTCCCACTCCTATGTTTCAAAACAAATATATAACTGTACAAAAACTCAACCCACTTCAAATGTTTTTTATTTAATTTTCGCTGACTATTCAAATATTGAAAAGCTTGATGATCAGTATACAAAACAAACTCCCTAGGAACAAGATGGTGTATCCACTTCTTCATAAAATTCCTGATCATAAAGAGAATACTTTCTTTTGGCAACATTTTTAATTTCTCACTGAAATAAGCAATAGGTCTACCTTCTTGACTCAAAATAGCTCACATTGTAGTACCACTAGCACCACAGTCTACTTGAAACATCTTATTAAAATCTAGAAGTACTAAAACAAGTTGCTCTATAACTTTTTGTTTTAACAAATTGAAACTCTTATCTGCACCCACTTAAATTCTTTCTCATCCCCTCTCATTGTTTCAATCAAAGGTCCACAAATACTACTAAAACCTCTAATAAGCTTTTGTAAAAAAAACTAGCTAGTCCATGAAAAGATCTTACCTCTGTTGCACTCCTTGGAGTAGGCCATTTGAGGATAGCCTTCATTTTCTCAGGGTTCATTTTTATACCTTCCGTTGATACCACAAATCCCAAGTACACTAACTTCTCCTTCACAAAATTGTACTTTTTTAAATTTATCAGCAACTTGTCAAACACCTTACGAATGTGCATCAAATGCTCCTCCAATGTCTTACTAAATATCAAAATATCATCTAGGTAAACAATGACAAACTTACCCAGAAAATCCTTCAGTACCTCATTCATGAGTCTCATGAAAGTGCTTGGTGCATTGGTTAGCCCAAAAGGCATGACTAACCACTCGTACAATCCCTCCCCTTTCTTGAAGGAAGTCTTCCACTCATCTCCTTCTTATGTGAATCTAAAGGTACCCACTCTTCAAATCTATCTTTGTGAAATATATAGCTCCACTCAAAAAATCCATAATATCATCCATCTATGGCAATGTAAATCTATACTTTATTGTGATCTTGTTGATAGCTCAAGAATATGTACACATCCTCCATTCTCCATTCTTTTTAGGTGTTAATACAACTAGTACAGCACATGGACTTATACTCTCTTGAATCAACCCCTTCTACAAAAACTCATGAACTTGTCTATTCAACTCCTCACTTTCTATTGGTGTCATTTTGTGTGTTGCCTTATTTGGAAAACTAGCTCTTGGAATCAAGTCCATCTAGTGACTATCTTCCTCACTAGGGGTAATCCATCAAGTACATTATCTAACACAATATCAAAAAATTCTTCCAATAAATCTGCAACTTCTATAGGTACCTCATCTACTTATTTACCGTCTTTTGGAATTGCAGCAAGACACATGTTCATGCTTCATACCTTTGGAAAACTCTTTTCCATCAACAAAACATGATACAGTAGCAGTGCATACCTTTTCTTCATTTTCCTTCAATGGCTTCAACTTATGTTTCACTCCACCCTTTGTCAAAGTGTAGGTATCTGCACGCACATCATGTACAGCATGTCTATCAAAATGTCATAGCCTACCTAGAAACATATGACATATTTTCATATGTATGATATCACATAGCACCTCATCCTAGTAGCTTCCCATTTTGAACTTCACTAGGCACTACTCATTGAGCATGACCTTGTGGTCATCCTGCACCTAGGCAATACGATATGGAGGCAAGTGTTTTTGCCTCTTTAGCTTTAACTTTGTGACCATCTTTTATCATACTAGATTGTTAGTACTTCCACCATCAATGATCACATCACAACACTTAACTTCACATTTGCACCTTGTGCGAAACAAACTCCGCCTTTGATCAACTTCATTCTCACCACTCAGTAAGACTCTTCTGTTAACTATGACTTGTCCTCTTTCAACATCTTCAAAATGTGATGATTTGGCATCTCCATCGACATGTGCTACTCTGGCCTAGCCTTCACTTCTTCTATCAGTCCTTCCTTAGTGTTGGGAACACTCAAATGCTTTATTCCCTTCTTCTCCTTCATGAAAACATTTTTGTCATGTCCCCTTTTCAAATAATTAAAAATAATAAACTTTGCTAAGGCAGGCAGGCTCCAAAAAGGTGAAGTTTCGGCAAAAGGGGCTAATCTTTGGAAACCAATAGACTAATAAATAAAAATTATTATTAAATTATATTTTATTAACCCCTCTTGGACGTGAGTTAGGGTTATGCCCTCTTTTAAGGGGTTTGGAGGCATTTTGGGCTCATTCCAGAACTTGATTTTTGCTCATTTCTTTGTTGTTCTTTAGAGGCTGCCAAACCTATGGAGAAGGAGACCCAAGAATAGGATTTTTCAAGTTTCCAAGAAGGCTAAGGATGTGAGTTTAAATTCATTCCATGTGCATGCTCATGCAGAGTTTGCCTTTGTGCTGAACAGTGCAGATTTGTGGGTTTTCGGGTGTGTTTTTTGTAAGAGTTTGGTGTTTCCGGTTGAGTATTTCATATCAGTTTGGGTTGCTGCTGTATATCAGACATTTATATTTTAAAATAGAGCTTAATATATGTATTTGGTCATGATTATACTTCTATGATATATTAACAGTGCTTTTGTGGTGTTTTTGGCTATTTTGTGTTGTTTTCGGGAGCTCGATGAGCATTGTTTTTGTCCTCCGTTTGGGAGTTGTTGTGTAAATATTATACAGATCTAAAAATGTCATTTTTTATGCTGTTATGCTGCTAAAATTTCTATTAAAAAAAAAGTCCACTTTCAAATTTATTAATAATATGTGAAGCTGTGAAGTTTTTGGCACTATTTCCGGCATACCCAATTTGGGGTTTATTGAGAAATTGGTGGATCTTTGAAATATTGGTTGTTTGATCTTAAAGATCTTATTAGAGGCTTGAAATATCATATAAAATCAAAAAAGGGACATTTCAGTGGTATCAGAGCTATGATCTTGCCAGCCTAAGGGTTTGTAGAAGTTTGCATGTCAGTTTTGACAACTACCCAAATCTTGCATGTCATAACTTATGGTTGCATGTTGCTTCTAATCAGCTGCATGTCAAAATTTATGGTTGCATGCTACTTCTAATCATTTTTATGTTAGTTCTTGGTGAATTTGGTGGTTGCATGTTGCTTCTAATCAGTTGCATGTCAAAATTTATGGTCGCATGCAACTAAGAGAAAGAGAAAAAAGATATTTGCAGCGAGAAAAGAATAAAGAAATTTTGATCAAACCTCCAGTTGAAAGTAAAAGTACAAAATTCAAGGGAGGAAAAAGTATGGCTGATCTAGATGAGATGGCAAAGAAATTCTTCCAAGACATCCAAAATACTCAGAAGCAAACAGTGGATAGTTTGGCAGAAACTACAGAGGCTTTGCGAATATTGACAGAAAAACTACAAGGAGTTGCATCTATTAATGAGAAAGGGAGCACTTCAAAGGAGCCAAGAAATCTGAAATCCACACCATCTAAATCAACTAAAACTATTTTCTTGCCTGCAAATGAGCCACCAGTACCAAATCCAACCATTAATCCTGTGGAAGAGGTTATAGGTAACTTGATTGCATTAAGAGCTACTTACAATGGCTTAGATGATGACTTTCGTAGTTCGGTTCCTTTTAGAGAATATGTGGATATGATGAACACTTTGATACCCAAGAAAGAGAATAGGAGGGAGCATGACATAAGTGGAAGAGAGCTCAAAAATAAAATAAGCAAGTTTACAACACCTACTTTTGATGGAACAAATAAAATTTCAGCTAGAGCATGGCTGCAAAAATTACAGACTTTCTTCACACTTAACCCCATGAAGGAGAGTGATGCTGTTCAATTTGCAAGTCTACACTTGGAAGATGCAGCCTATGATTGGTGGTATCATGGAATGAATACTCAAGGTCATGATCAGGTAACTACATTTGATGGTTTCAGTCAAAGAGTGATAGATAGATTTGACCTCAAGGATGATGAAGAGTACTTTAAAGAATTGTCAAAGTTGAAGCAAACCAAATCAGTTAATGAGTATATAGAAGAGTTTCAAAAAGTGGCTGTTATGGTACCTGATATGAGTGAAAAGAGGATTGTTTATCTTTTTCTTGATGGTTTAGAAGATTCTGTTAAGGGTTTGGTTAAGGCTTTCTCACCCTCAACCTTACAGGAAGCTATCAAAAGAAGCTTGCAACTTGAAACTTGCGTGCCTATGAAACTAGTCACTAATCAAAAACCCCCAAATCTTTGGCAACATAAGGGAAATTTTTAGAAAAAGACTTTTCCAACACTACCACCAAAAGATGTGATAAATGTGGCAAAAAAGAAGGTAGATGAAGAGACTAGGAGTGAATTACGAAGGAAAAAGCTTTGTTTTACTTGTAGAGAACCATGGGTTCCAAGAAATAGATGTTTGGGGAAAGGTCAAGTGTACTATATTGAAGTTGCTTCAGAATCTGATTCAGATGAGCATGAGGAATTTCATGACACTAAGGACGAGGTAGAAGAAGAGAAAGAAAAAGAAATCAGCAAGGATGGCACTTTAGCGGCATTATTAGGAGTCCCAAGATACCATCCCTTTCGAATTCGAGGGGTACTAGCAAGGCAAAGGTTGACAGTTCTTCTTGATAGTGGGGCAACTCATAATTTTATTGATGAGGGATTTTTCATGAAAAGAGGGCTTAAAGCAGAAGATTTTGAGGGATTCAATGTTACTGTAGCTGATGGATTCACTATGCCTTGCACACGGGTGGTGAAACAACTCAAGATGACCTTAGGAGATTATGAGTTATGTGATAACTTCTATGTGGTTGGTATTGGGGAGACAAATCTTGTATTGGGTGTTCAATGGTTGCAATTGGAGGCTATTACATGAACCATCAAACTATGGAGTTTAAATTTTATTCTAATGGGAAAGAAGTCATATTGAGAGGCTTATCGAATGGAGCACCTAAGGCAGTCTTTGCAAAGAGGATGGAGAGGACTTTTCGAAGAGGACAAGTAGCATGGGTAGCAGGAGTCATAATCCATCCAACAAGCTCTCCAAAGAATTAAAGTAATTTCCATTTTGAAATTCAAAATATTCTTGATAAGCATAGTATAGTTTTCAATGACTTGCCTCCAAGATTACCACCAGATAGAGGTTTTGAGCATGTTATAGAGTTAGAACAGGGTGCCAAACCAGTTATAACAACCCCATACCGCCATCCAAGAGGTTATAAGGAAGAAATTGAAAAAACTATTAAAGAACTCTTGGACATGGGATTCATAAGGCCTAGCTCTAGTCCATTTGCATCATCTGTGGTACTTGTCAAGAAAAAGGATGGTACAATGAGAATGTGTATAGACTACAGGGCTCTAAACAAGAAGACCATAAAAAATAGGTATCCCATACCATGCATAGATGAACTCATTGATGAGTTACATGGTGTTGTATACTTCTCAAAAATTGACTTAAGATCAGGGTACCATCAAATCCGAATGAGGAGTGAAGATGTGGAAAAGATTGCTTTCAGATGTCACTATGGGCACTTTGAATTTCTTGTTATGCCATTTGGCCTCACTAATGCACCTGCAACATTCCAATCTTGTATGAATAAGGTATTCAGCCAGCATCTTCAAAATTTTGTTTTGGTATTTTTTGATGATATCTTGATTTACAGTAAAACATGGGAAGAGCATCTAAAGCACATAGACACTGTTTTGGGAATCTTAGAGCAGCAATCCTTCTATGCTAAGCTATCTAAATGTGAGTTTGGTTTGACAGAGATCCTATATTTGGGACATATTATAAGTTCTAAAGGAGTACAAGTTGATCAACAAAAAATCCAGGCAATTTTGGATTGGCCTCCACCCACTAATCTTACACAGTTGAGAGGTTTCTTCAAGTTGTGTAGCTACTATAGGAGATTTGCCAAGGGATTTTCTCAGCTTGCTGCCCCCTTGACTGATTTGAAAAAGAAAGGAGCTTTTTTTTGGATGGAAGAGGCACAAAAAACATTTGATAAGCTTAAGGAGGTAATGAGTTCATGTCATGTGCTTACAATTCTAGATTTCTCTTTACCTTTTGTTGTTGAATGTGATGCTTCTGGAGAAGGTATAGGGGCTGTCCTAACTCAAAGGGGACATCCAATAGCATTTGAGAGTAGAAAATTAAATCAATCAGAGAGAGGTTACTCCATCTATGATAAGGAAATGTTGGCAATCATGCATGCACTTCATAAGTTTAGACAATATTTGGTATGTGGGAGATTCATTGTAAAGACAGACCATAATAGCCTCAGGTTCTTCTTGAACCAAAGGGATTTGAATGATCGTCAACAAAAATGGGTAAGAAAATTGCAAGCTTATGATTTTGATATTGAATACATGAAAGGAAAGAATAATGTGGTTGCTGATGCTCTCTCAAGAAAGCCCACTTTGTGTTCCTTAACATCTATCTCTGTTGATTGGAAAGTCTCCATAATTTCAAAAGTATGCTAAAGATTCCTTTGCCACCAAGATTTTGGATAAGTTAGTGGATGATAACAGGTACAAGGTTGTTGATGAATTGATTTATTACAAGAACAGGATCTTCTTAGTGCCAGGATCAAAAACTAAGGAGAGGATATTGAGGGCCTTTCATGACACACCTTTGGTTGGTCATCAGGGATACTTCAAGACATACAGGCAAATTTGAGAGTGGTTTTCATGGAAGGGTATGAAGGAGGATGTCTTTAAACACATTAAAGAATGTATGGTATGCCAACAAAGCAAGAGTGAGCAAAATTTTTCTGCAGGGTTTTTGCAGCCACTTCCTATTCCTAAACAAAAATGGGAAAGTATTTCCATGGACTTCATCATTGGGTTGCCCAAGGTTCAAGGTAAGGATTGCATATATGTGGTGATAGATAGACTAACTAAGTATGCACATTTCTTTCCTATCACATCTGATTTCAAGGCATCACAAGTGGCCGAATTGTTCTTCAAGGAAATTTTTAGATTACATGGCTTGCCTAGAAACATTGTTAGTGACCGAGACAATAGATTCCTTAGCTCTTTTTGGAAGGAGCTCTTTCATTTGGCAAGAACTGAACTCACTCCCAATACTAGCTATCACCCTCAAATAGATGGACAAACAGAGATAGTTAATAAATGGTTAGAGGGATATTTGAGGAACTATGTTTCAAATCAACAACATGCTTGGGTGAAATGGTTACACCTAGGGGAGTATTGTTACAATACATCTCATCACATGTCTATTAGTATGCCTCCTTTTTGTGCTCTTTATGGTTATGATGCCCTTTCCTTTGTTGATCTAATACTTTTCGATAGTAGAGTACCTGCAGCAAGTGATTTCGTAAAGCAAAGCCAAGACATAATAAGGTCCCTCAAGGATAATCTACAACATGCACAGAACCAACAAAAGTTATATGTTGATAGGAAAAGGATTGAAAGATCTTTTGAGGTGGGAGATTTGGTATTTTTTAGGTTGCAGCCATATAAGAAAAGTACCTTGAAGAGGAGTGGGGTAGAGAAACTCAAGCCAAGGTTCTATGGGCCTTATAAGATCATCAAAAAGGTAGGAGAGGTAGCTTATGAATTGGAGCTCCCACCAAACAACAAAATACATAATATTTTCCATGTATCTTGTCTGAAGAAGGTTCTAGGCCAGAAAACCATAGTATCTACAGAATTACCACCTCTTGATGATGAAGGGAAATTAGTTTTGATACCAGAAGAGATTTTGGATACAAGAGAGAACAGATTGAGAAACAGGAGCGTCATAGAGCATTTGGTCAAATGGAAAGGATTACCACTAGAGGATGAAACTTGGGAAGGAGCACATATTCTTGAGAATTCCAACCTTCATTGCTTGAGGACAAGCAATATTTGGGAGGGGAGGACTTTTCATGTCCCCTTTTCAAATAATTAAAAATAATAAACTTTGCTAAGGTAGGCAGGCTCCAAAAAGGTGAAGTTTCAGCAAAAGGGGCTAATCTTTGGAAACCAATGGACTAATAAATAAAAATTATTATTAAATTATATTTTATTAACCCCTCTTGGACGTGAGTTAGGGTTATGCCCTCTTTTAAGGGGTTCGGAGGCATTTTGGGCTCATTCCAGAACTTGATTTTTGCTCATTTCTTTGTTGTTCTTCAAAGGCTGCCAAACCTGTGGAGAAGGAGACCCAAGAACGGGAGTTTGAAGGTTTCCAAGAAGGCTAAGGATGGGAGTTTAAATCCATTCCATGTGCATGCTCATGCAAAGTTTTCTTTTGTGCTGAACAGTGCAGATTTGTGAGTTTTTGGGTGTGCTTTTGTAAGAGTTTGGTGTTTCCGGTTGAGTATTTCATATCAGTTTGGGTTGCTACTGTATATCAGACATTTAGATGTTAAAATAGAGCTGAATATATGTATTTGGTCATGATTATACTTCTATGATATATTAACAGTGCTTTTGTGGTGTTTTCGGCTATTTTGTGTTGTTTTCGGGAGCTCGATGAGCATTGTTTTTGTCCTCCGTTTGGGAGCTGTTGTGTAAATGTTATACAGATCTGGAAATGTCATTTTGTAGGTTGTTATGCTACTAAAATTTCTATAAAAAATTTCCACTTTCAAATTTATTAATAATATGTGAAGCTGTGAAGTTTTTGGCACTATTTCCGGCATACCCAATTTGGGGTTTATTAAGAAATTGGTGGATCTTTGAAATATTGGTTGTTTGATCTTAAAGATCTTATTAGAGGCTTGAAATATCATATAAAATCAGAAAAGGGACATTTCAATTTTTCACAAAAGTCTCCTCTTCCATATCCTTGTCATCTTCTGCTTCCTCTTTGATCTCTATTATTCTAATCATGGAAATGGTTGGAATTGTTTCCCCTCTGGTTTTGAGTGCTACTGTTGGCCTCATCCTTGTTCTTATGATCATCATTTTGGCCTCCATAAGACCGTCTACCAAATTTTCCACCTCAACCTCTTCTGCTATTTTGTTATCAAACTTCTTGTTCATCTTTTCCTCAACTCTTAGGGAAATTGGTACGCCTCTTCAATACTAGTCATTTGAACCAAACTCAACTCCTCTTGAATTCTTGGTCTCAACCCATTAAGCTAACAGGCAGCTTTCTCTTTGTCATCTTCTGCATGGCATGTTCTGATGAGAACTCAATAGAACTCTTTGATATACTCTTAAGCAAATCTTCCCGCTTGCTTCAGCCCTTGCATTTTCTTCAATAGATCAAGCTCATAATCCACGGGAATAAATTGTCACTTCAATTTGGCTATCATCTGGTCTCATCTCATAATTTTTTCCTTTCCTCTTCTATTTCACCCCAACTAGATCTCTTGCCACCAGATCTTCGCATGACCCTTCAGTTTGGCCTTCGCAAACTTGACCCTATCTGAATCTTCAATATCTTCCTACTTAAAGTATTCCTCCAATTCATTGATCCAATCGATCAATTCCTTCAAGTTAAGATTTTTCAAAAACGTGGGAACCTCAAACTTAGGTCTTTCCCCAATCTTGGAAATGGCCCTAAAAAGCCTCTCTTCGTTTGGGTTCAAAATTGTTTCTTCTTCAACATTTCTTTCTTCTTCTTCTTGCTCACTTTCATCTCTTACGGAAAGATTTATTCCTCTACACATTTGTTCTTCCAATGCTTGCATCTATCTCTAAAGGACTCTAAAACCCTCAAGTGTAACACCTACAACTCTTCCACCACTCTCTCTTTGTGGAGGCATTTTTGGGCTTCTGTTGAAACCCTTTTGTAAACTGCCTCAGAATTGGCCATTTGTTCACACGCTTAGCCCAAACCATGGTCCTGGTGTAAACTGCCTCCTAATTGGCCATATGTTTGCACACTCAGGAAATCTTACTCTGATACAACTTGATGAATGGTGCTCCCCTGAATACCAAAACAAACAACAGAAATAGAGAACACAAATTGCAAGAACAAAATATGAGCTTCTTATTATTGTCGCAAATGTAAAATTATAGAATTACAATATGCAAACCCACATGAGCACCTTCCTTACAACAATGTGCAATACAAAGTTGTGACTATCACCCAGAACTACCCTAGACAACCTATTGGTCTTCCCTATATAGGCACTTTCAACCACCCAAGAAGGTTCTAGACACTAAGCCCTAACCCTTGAGGCTGACCAACCTCATATTATATTATTTCATTACATATGATTGACTTGAGACAATTCACAAATTACATTTTAGATGGGTCCACTTCTGGAGACCATAACTAGCAAACCGTTGACCCAATGGGCTATTATAACCCCATTCTGGAATTCCCAGCTAGTAATCTACAATCTCTCATCATGAAAGCGCCCATCTATCAAATTTTTTCCTCGTTTTGGAGCTATTTAGGCTTTCATCATCAAACCTGAAGTTTGGATAGCCAAAATTTATACCAAAAATCTACAATAATTGGACCAATACATTTGATATGATGATAAAACTCATCCAACAGGCTAATATGTCAAAGGTGATGCAAGATTGCCCTTACACCTAGGATGCTCCTACATCAATTTTTCTCCATATGATATCTTTCTTTGTTCATACCTATTCTTATTACTTCTTCATCTAGTATTTTAATATCAAGTTCTACCTTTGTCTTTTCATTGAATGTATTGTCAAAATGATCCCTATTCCATTTTAAGATTTTATTTTTAAGCAATTTTAGTTTTAAAGTGAAATAGAACAAATTGGATCCTTCAAATGACTCCTCATTCCACCCATTTTTGAGTAAATTCATAAAGTCCTTGTGTTGAAACCACATATTTTCAAATTTCAAGGGATTTTTAATAGGCTTACTAGATTTGGTGACTTCTAATCTTACAAGAAAATGATTGGATCTAGCATTTGTTAATATTTCTCATTCTAGTGTGAAGTCAAATTTCCTTATATCTCCTTTAAAACTATTTGGCTAAAGCCATCTCTCCTATTATTCCATCTATAAATTTTGTCATTTGTTTTTACATCCAACAAATTATTGTTTTTTACCCATATATTGAAATCTTTGTGGAATTGTGATACATATTTTTCACTACAGCCCAAGATTGCATTGAAATCTTCTCCTAGAATGTGAATCTCTTAATTACTTTCACTCATATACTTTTCTAATTCTAACCATGATGTTTTTCTATTGTTGTTACTAGTGGGGTCATAAACGTGGCTTATATTAAAATTTAATTGACTGTTTAGTCTTCTTGATATCTATACAATCCAGTTAGGTTTTGCAATTTTAGTCTCATAGATTTCCTTGAATCCCGTAATATGGCTAGGCCACCTCATGCCACATTAATGTACCTAATTTTTGTAGGATTTTTTTAATTCTTCTTTACTTAACTTGGTTTCTTCCAGCAATATTATGTTTGAATTAAAATATTAAGTTTTATTTTATTAATCTTTATTTATTAGGGAAATTAATACCTCTAACATTCCATGTAGTGGTCTATATTGGTCCTTGGGAAGGTCCTTCCCCTTCCCTACATGAAATATGTTAGTGAGTTTAGTTTGGATTTATGTTAATTAACTAATATGTATTAAATCTACCAAAGATTTTCTACCTTTCTTCTTTGGGGTTTTCACAATTAATGGAAATTCTAAACCTTTGATATTTACAACAATACCTACATTCTTGTTTGAGATGTTTATATTATTTATGTCATGTAATTCTCCTGATTTCGATTAGATTCTTGTTCAATTTCTTTCCTCGTATTCTTTTCAATGGCTTGATTGAATTTGTCAATGTCCTCATCTATCTCATCCATATTATCTTCATCTTCATTTAATTCATAGTTTTCTTCATTATTACTTTTTATATGATTGAGAAGGTTATTTCCGTATGCTTCTAAAATCTTATCCTTTTCTCTCCATGGGGATACTCCAATTTGATTGTAAAGTGACTCAACTTCGACATGTAGTTGAATAGAAACTTCATAATATATTTCATTGTTCTCATGATTGATTTTACCATGTGTTTCCTTTAAAACTTCATCTATTGTCATCTATGGTTCTATCCTATGAACTCTAGAAGATTCCTCCATCTTGTGCCATTGTATTAACTTGTTGCTACCATTTCTAGAATGCCATTGCATGGATTATCCACACCCTTGTTGTAGTTGACTACGTTACTCTAGTTCTTTCATTATTTCCTCTTTGTCAAAACTGCTTAATTTAGCGCCTTGGATGTATGTGTTTTTGAATTGGGATAAATGTATGTTGAATATTTTGCATGGGTATCTTGTTGATGATCACTAACTTCCATATTTATTAATAGAGCATCAATACATAAAAGAGTGTAGTTTCATTTCTTGATTAACCTTATTGTTATTATTTATCATTTTTATTTTATTATCAGATTGATGATCCTTTGTAAAATATTCATTCTCCTTTTCAACAATATCACCACCTTCAATATCTTGATTGGATAGGGCATGGATTTTATTTGAGTGAGTTATGTTATAATGATGTAAGTTGCTCATATTACTTTTGTTATTATCGACAATGATTATTGGAGTTGAAGTCCCTTATCTTTAGAATTTGCATTTGAATCCTTTGAAAAATTGGTGTTTAGATTTAAGTACAATTTGCTAAGTTTTCATAAAACCCTATTTGTTTTCCTTTGATTCCTCTTAGATTATGTTAGATCGTTTATATATCAGAATTAAAATCATAAATAGAACGACAATTATAATCTTTAGGGGTTCAATGTTTTAGTGCTAATGCTAAGATTAATTAAGAGTTTAAGAGTTTTACATCAGCATTATCTAAAAAAATTGCTTCCATACCTAAGACCTCTCCCATCATAATTACCAATTCATTTCAAGATTTTAGTGTGTAACAACTCTATATATATATATCCATTCAATAATATTGGTCATGGAAGGAGGTCCTCCCCAAAGTGCCTATATTATCCATGTTTCTTGCAGTAGTGCCAAAATCCTTCAATATATTTATTACTAAGAACAGTCGCAATATAGTATTTAGCCGATAGGCTTTCCTTCTGGAGTTCACTCCAGTCGAAAATTGACTCACGCCGTTAAACCATATTGTTTTCCGACAAGCAGTTTATTTTCTGAACATGGTTTACCAGTCACTATTTAAAGTGATGTGATAGCTTATGTGGCGTGAATGTTGTTCGATTTCAAAATCGACGGTTTGATTTCTATGCAAGACTGGTTTGTAAATCATTATTATAATAATAAAAGCAATCAATTTTTCCATCCATTTAACCTATCTTCCTCATGAACCGGAGCAGCTTTTAAAGAGTTTTATTTACATTCTTCTGACGTGGGCTCCGCGTGCTTTTACTCAGAAACTCCTGCCCGTCTCGATCAACATATTTGGTGCTGGCATTTACTTCTTCATTATATCCACCCTCGTTATGCCAGTGGAAGATTTTCTTTTGATTACATAGAATTTTGCAGCTAATAGTCTCAGTTCCATTTATTGCACGGCTTCATCCCTTAGCTTTTATGAATCGGGTGTTTTGTACAATTGAGCCTGAGTGCTTTTAATTTTTAGCCTAGAAATTTCAATTATTAAAATAGGCGCCTACCTATAGCATTGAAGCTTCATCACTGTGTGTGTGGGGGACGATATGTGTTTGAACAGTGATCTTATCTCGGACATCTTAGGTCGTGTGGATGGCAGAACACTCGCAAAAGCAAGACGTGTTTCTTCCCAATTTTGGTTTTGTGCAAGGCAAGAGAGTCTTTGGGAAAAGGCGTGTTTGAATCGTTGGCCTTCCATAGGGGACACAGATGCCAAACAATTCATCTCTTCTCAATTGGCCGTGTTCAAAAATTTCTATGCAAGTTGCTTCCCTTTCATTGATTTTGATCAGTCTGAGTCTCCTATATCAAATTCAAGGCTCAGTGAGTTGAAGAATCTGGGTTATGCTAATAATCCATCTGATTTTGTGTCTTGTGGATGTGAAATACAAGAACAAGTTCGTCTTTTCTGAAGTTCTCCAGGGGATTTTGAGGGGTGTTTCAGCAACTGCCCATTTAGGATTGATCTTATAAACTTTGATGAGGTTCACACTTGCCCTAATGATTTGCCCACAATTGTGCTTGGGGACATCAACAAGGGCAGTGAATTTTGGGGATCCTACTTTTAGGGATTCCGATGGCACAAAATCTAGATTGGAAGAAATAATATTGTCTTAGCACAAAGTTTGGTTATCTAACTATCCACATTTCATAAACATCTGAATAAAATAAAATAGGAACCTCATGATAAAGATTAAGAGAATAGGAACCTCAAGATAATGTTATTTTTATTTAATTAAGATGATATGTAGTTGACCTTGTTTGTTATGTGTTATTGTACAGAGGCATTTATAATAGTGTTTTTATTTACATCATTTTGTTCTATTGATGTGGACTAGTTGGAAATTCAAGTAATGATTTAACACTAGGAAGTTTCATGTAACAAAGCATGTTTTACCCTCTATTGCTGAAGTTTAGGCTCATCTATCTATGATAGATTACTTGAAATGTGAGGAAAGTCCAAAGTGATCAAACTATTAAAATTAGTCATTCCATATTTCTGCGGAAAATATGAAATAGAGTTGTACGACACATTTTTAAATTAAATTCTTTTGTAAAATGGCCAAACACTAAAATTGAATCAATTACAAGTAATAATTTTATTATGTTTTAGGAATATTAATTATTACTATTATTATTATGTGGTTATGTTAGGGTAGATTTTTGAGGTAATTTAGGAATTGGTATTAAAATTTATGAATTGATTATCTATATTTATTAACTATAAACATTTTAATTTGGATTTGTACTAATATTATATTATCTTATATTAATTTAATATTGATATAATATGTAAATTTATTATTAAAATTTTAGTTTTTGAAATTAAATAATTTGTGATAAATTTTGTAGAGTGGGAAATCTAAAGCATAAATAATGTAAGAATAATATTTAATTGAAATATTTCACTTTAAAAATGTCAAAGAAAGATAATACTCATTACGGTGATGATACAATCAAAATATAAGGCTGGTATAGTGAAATTTACTAAGCTTTGGAACAAAGTTGTTGATTCCATAGAGATATGAGAGAACCATTCAACACTCATATGACTCATCTTGCTCTTTCATTATTTTGCATTTATTGGTTCCTTTGTGCATCATTATTTATACCCAATGTTTTGTAATTTAATGATAAGAGATAAGTCATTTGTAAGCATTTAATCCTGATTCACATACCCTTTTCAACAAAAGATTCTACAATTTCAATGTGTAGGCTTATGGATCATAAGAACATTTTTCAAGCATGTTTCAACCTATATCAATTGGATTATAACTAAACCCAATTAAAATCAAATTATAAAATAGAATAAAAAGGAGGCAAATAGTGTAGTTAGTTCCTACAAGTCATTGTAATTAGGGTATTTGGCACCACATGTTGTTACAAGATAGGGTTGTCATTGAACCATAAGATCGCCCTGTCAATGTCTGATACAAGCACATGACTTATAGAACACAAGAGGTAGCTAAGCCATATTACAAATCTTAAAGGGTAACATTTGTGGTTAGTCTAATAATCCCCCCCTTAACATTACCCAAGGAGATTTGAACCTATGAACATGCTCGTATACCACTTGTTATAAGCTAGGGTTGTCATTGTACCAAAAGATTGACCTATCAATACTTGAAACAACCACTAGACTTGTACAAAAAGTGTTAACCATTATTTTTTTTGTTGTGAAGCTTTCACTCTCTCTCATTACAAACCAACTCCTCAACTAATTTCTCCATGCAACCTTTATACACCTACAAATCTAATTTTGGATAATCCATAAATGATCTTTATATTTCTCAATATATAATGACCTAGGTTTTATCTTGCACTAGTTTTTAAATCAAATGCAATAGTTGTGGGTGTGTTAAACAACTTTTACACCTACTTTTTATGTACTCCACTTAAAATTATTTCCTTTCTTCAATTCATGGAACTTATTGTTGCTTATGAATTATATCATTTAACCTTCTAGATGTTTGGAGAAAATAGAGAGATTTATAATTACGAATACTACATTTTTTTAATGTCTTCCCATACATTTGAATGTTTTGCTTTTTTAGGATCTTAAGAAATATAAACATTTTTCGTACATGTTTGTCAACATACACTTCTAGTTTTATTATGCAAAGATTTAATTATTCTTTCAAATCAAACACCTATCGGCTACCCCTTGCACCTCCTTTGGGTGCAAGTGCTAGTTTATCTTCTTTTGACTATGACCTATATTGCTGCTTGAAAATCTTGGCTTTTCATTAATTTTTAAGTTAGGGTTTATTTGAATTTTCCCCCAATATTTCAATTTCATGTATAAAAGATACCCTCTTTTGGGGGTTTTTGCTGTGTTTTCCGTCAGATTTTTATCCCTTTGAGTTAACATCGGAAATATTTCCTTTTGCAGAATGTTGATTTCTAGGTACTTTCACCTTATCTTTTGTTAATGGAACCTTTTGAAATTTCCTAGGGGAGTTTATTTGCCCCTAAAATGGCTATATAGTTCACTATTTATGGGATTTACACAACTTTTTTGTTGTCGAAACTGCCTTATTTCGTGATTTTGTACCACTATCCATCCATCTGAATTTACGTATTCATCTTTTTCCACTAGGGCCTTATTAGCATTTTCCTTTTTACAGAAGTATTTAGGGGTTATGTACTTTTGCACTCTTTCGGATGAAGAACCCTTGAATCCAAGCTTTGGGTTTCTAAAAATTTCCCCATCCGTAAATTTCTTAGTTGTCTTTCCCTCATCCTTCATTAAGTTTTGACAAATACGTCAAAGCTGTTAGAAAACAATTAGAATAGGTCGTAGCTTATACAATTCAGAAGCCCTTCTGGTAATGTTGATTGTTTAGTGGGAAATGCCATTTTCATCAAGATAGGTGTTGTTTACTGTAGGTTTTGGGAGCTAAAATTTAACCAATTTTGCCAATTTAGGGTCTTCCTTCTGCTATAACTCGCATTTCTACCTTGGTTCGCCATTCACTTTAATAACTTACTTAACAAATTACACAACCTCTATTTTCCTAACATTATCACTTAAAGGGTCTACTTTGGCCCGCCATGATTCTACACTTTCGCATATAAAACTACATTTTCCTCAAGTCTTGACTGAATCAAACTCTATACATCCCCGAGATCCAAAGCTAATCTTCAAACTCTCCATCCTCATCACAAGACATATCCACAAGCACAATGCTAAAAAAATTGTGATTCTAAGCCCCATAAGCCAAATCGAATTCAAACATAGGTGCAAATTGAATCCCATTGTTAAGTGAAAATTATATAAAACAACGAACCTTTTTCAATCAAGAGTTCCCAAAATCAACATGGCATAATAATCATTATATGAATACATAGAGCAGATCAACTAGGCATATGCACTATCTTCATGTGTCTTTCAACTTGCTCAAAATTAATAACTTGATCCACGGGCTTGACTAAGATCAAAGAGGGTCAGGATGTTGCCTTTGTCATGTCCCATTTTCAAATAATTAAAAATAATAATCTTTGCTAAGGCAGGTAGGCCCAAAAAGGTGAAGTTTCAGCAAAGGGGGAATAATCTTTGGAAGCGAATGGACTAATAAATGAAAATTATTATTAAAATATGTTTCATTAACACCTCTTGGACGTGAGTTAGGGTTATGCCCTCTTTTAAGGGGTTTGGAGACATTTTGGGCTCATTCTAGAACTTGATTTTTGCTCATTTCTTTGTTATTCTTCAGAGGCTGCCAAACCTGTGGAGAAGGAGACCCAAGAATGGGAGTTTGCAAGTTTCCTGGGAGACCCAAGAATGGGAGTTTGCAGGTTTCCAGGAAGGCTAAAGACGGGAGTTTGAAGTCATTCCATGTGCATGCTCATGCAAAGTTTGCCTTTGTGCTGAACAGTGCAGATTTGTGAATTTTCGGGTGTATTTTTTGTAAGAGTTTGGTGTTTCCAATTGAGTATTTCATATCAGTTTGGGTTGCTGCTGTATATCAGACTTTTAAATGTTAAAATAGAGCTGAAAATATGTATTTGGATATGATTATACTTCTGTGATAGATTATTAAGTTTTTGTGGTGATTCCGGACTATTTTGTGCTATTTTCGGGAGCCCGATGAGTATTGTTTTTGTCCTCCGTTTGGGAGCTATTTTGTGCATGTTATACAGATCTGGAAATATCATTTTATAGGCTGTTATGCTGCTCAAATTTCTGTAAAAATGTCCACTTTCAGATTTATTAATAATAGGTGAAGCTGTGAAGCTTTTGGCACTATTTCTGGCATTACCCGATTTGGGGTTTCTTGAGAAATTTGGTGGATCTTTGAAATATTGGTTGTTTGATTTTAAAGATCTGATTTGAGGCTTGAAATATCATTTAAAATCAGTAAAGGGACATTTCAGTGGTATCAGAGCCATGATCTTGCCAGCCTGAGGGTTTGTAGAAGTTTGCATGTCAGTTTTGACAACTACCCAGATCTTGCATGTCAGTTTTGACAACTACCCAGATCTTGCATGTCATAATTTATGGTTGCATGTTGCTTCTAATCAGTTGCATGTCAAAATTTATGGTCGCATGCAACTAAGTGAAAGAGAAAAAAGATATTTGCAGCGAGAAAAGAATAAAGAAATTTTGATCAAATCTCCAATTGAAAGTAAAAGTACAAAATCCAAGGAAGGGAAAAGTATGGCTGATCCAGATGAGATGGCAAAGAAATTCTTCCAAGACATCCAAAATACTCAGAAGCAAACAGTGCATAGTTTGGCAGAAACTACAGAGGCTTTGCGAATATTGATAGAAAAACTACAAGGAGTTGCATCTATTAATGAGAAAGGGAGCACTTCAGAGGAGCCAAGAAATCTGAAATCCACACCATCTAAATCAACCAAAACTATTTTCTTGCCTGCAGATGAGCCACCAGTACCGAATCCAGTCATTAATCTCGTGGAAGAGGTTATAGGTAACTTGATTGCATTAAGAGCTACTTACAATGGCTTAGATGATGACTTTCGTAGTTCGGTTCCTTTTAGAGAATATGTGGATATGATGAACACTTTGATGCCCAAGAAAGAGAACAGGAGGGAGCATGACATAAGTGGAAGAGAGCTCAAAAATAAAATAAGAAAGTTTACAGCACCTACTTTTGATGGAACAAATAAAATTTCAGCTAGAGCATGGCTACAAAATTACAAACTTTCTTCACACTTAACCCCATGAAGGAGAGTGATGCTATTCAATTTGCAAGTCTACACTTGGAAGATGCGGCCTATGATTGGTGGTATCATGGAATGACTACTCAAGGTCATGATCAGAAAAATGCGTTTGATTATTTTAGTCAAAGAGTGATAAATAGATTTGACCTCAAGGATGATGATTATGAGGATGTTGTTGTGCATGATGGTGAGATACCTGGTAGAGATGAGTAGACATTAAGCATTCATGACTTTTCTGAGAGAGAGTATCAGGCACAGTTAGATGCTTCATCACATGAGGTTGAGGCTCGTAGTACTTCACATGATTTATCCCGCCAACTGAAGGTTAGTGAAGACAGTATTGTGACTTTATTATCTCATCATGACAGGTATGTGGAGTTAGTTGGTATTGGTCATATTACTCAAGTGAGGATTTTGCTTGAGTTACCAGCTGATTCTAGTTTACAGATATGGACTCGAGATTGTTATATTGACATTTGGGATTCAGTTGACTGGAGATCTTTAACACTTTTTGGTAGCAGTGTTTGTTTGGGTGCTATCATGGATTTGATTAGTAGATTGCAAGATGTCTTTTCTTGTGCTAGCAGCTTGTCCGATGTTGGTATTAGTTTTTATACACCAGTGTTGGGCTTTGTTCATATATCCAGTCGACCATACTTGCTGGAATGTGTTGATGATATTTCATATTTGGCAATGTGTACAGATGAGTCCCAAGATCATATTGGCATTGATGAAATCCAGAAGGATGCAGTGGGCAGTTTTGAAAACTTAGTTTCTTTGGGTACAAAGGAGTTCGATAACAGTGCTACAGTTTTTGATACTCCATTTGTTGATATGAGCTTTAGAGTTGATTCACACGATATGGATGGTAATAATCTAGAGACTAGTAACTTTGAGGATACTCCTTTAGACAGTGCATCAAAGGAGGTTTGTAGGAGACAATCAAGCCAGTGCCATCATGTGTCTAATCAGTTGAGAGTTAGTGAGCGAGACATTGCTATCGCTTACCAGCATTTTGATGTTGCTCGTCAGTTGTTAGCCGTTTATGGATGGGGTTCTCCTACTAGTGATGAGTAGGGAGGCAGTTATCTTTCCTTGATAGAGTTCCACTCTTTATGGGAGGCTATCCAGATTCTAAGACAGGATTATATGCAGTTGGTAGCCGATAGAGATTATCTTATGGAGTGGGGCAGTACAGCATACGATGCATTGTTGGCCAAGGAAGATGAGGTGAGTGAGCTTACTCAACAGCTTGAGGTGACTTCTGAGATTCTTGAGAGTACACAGTTGGCTTTCAAGGAGTCACAGTTTCATTTGGCTAAGGTGACCATGGAGTTAGAGCAACTACAGTCTTTACTAGATTCTGTACAGTCACAAGCTGTGGTGTCTGATGATCTGAGAATGTCCATGGTCGAGATTGTCAAAGATAGTGGAGATGGGGATGCATCCATCCTTGATACTAACATTGGCATATCGGGTTCATCCCCACTAGAGTCAGGTTCAGTTGAGTTGGGTGCTGCAGTAGATTGTTGTGTTATGCCTGACATGGTGGTGACCTCTAGCATTAATGGCATGAAGACTAGAGATGTCGTATCAAAGACCATGTGTGATGTTGGTGAGCCGATAGTTGGCATGGTTCCTGCTAGTAATACTACTCCCTTGGCGATGTCTTTGGAGGTAGTAGTCAGTTCCAACTTGGTTAGTGATCGATTGCAGTTAGTTACATCTAGATTGCAGTCTGAGCCACTGACTAAGATTGGCGCATTCTATCAGCATTACATTGTAAAGTATGCTCATCAATTTACCTTTGATGACCATGTTGATGAGATGATGATACAGAGATGTACTTTGGTTCCTAGTGCTTATCATCAGTTATGGGATCGTTTAACGCCTCAGGATGAGAGTTGTGATGGGCACGACATGGTGATAGGTTCTACAGTTGACAGCTTGATAATACATGACTTAGAGCAGGAGTTTCAGAGTGATGCTTCAGCGGGTGTTGTTATTGATTCTACTCCTTTGGCTATGACATCTCCTGACTTAGTTGGTGATCAGTCACAGTGGGTTGTATCACTTGTTCATGGTAAGTTGTTGACTGAGGTTGGTTTTTTTTATCAACATTATATTGCAAGGTATGTACATCAGTTAGCATTTGATCCTTGTGTTGAGGAGTTGATGGCAGGAAAATTTGGTTTGGGTTCCAATTCTTGTTGTTTATCTTGTGATGGCTTTTCACCATCAAGGGTGCATGGTAGTTATGGTTATGAGACAGTGGTCAGTGATCTACAGAGTTGTGTTGACTGCAAGCGTTGTATAGTGTGTGAATTCTTCATACTTGGTACAGTTTCATTCGGGAGCATTCACCATTGTTGCAGAGTTGGATTGTACATTTCGTATAGGCCAGTGGAATGCATTGATGGCATTTACTGTGTTGGTAGTCCACTTTACTTGGGTTTTGATGTTCTAAGAGTTTGTGTCTCGTGGATTTCTGACTGTGGAAGTTGTGATTTTGGAGTTTTGTTGAGCTATAATTGTCAGTTTGATTATGGATTCCTCTTGGTCATATTGCAGAGGATATTGCAGGAGCCTATGTTAATTGGTAGTAGTATAGTTCATGACTACATTTGGGATCCAGGTGGATTGATTGGTTTATTGTTCAGCCATTGCTTGAGGACAAGCAATGTTTGAGAGGGGAGGACTTGTCATGTCCCCTTTTCAAATAATTAAAAATAATAATCTTTGCTAAGGCAAGTAGGCCCAAAAAGGTGAAGTTTCAGCAAAGGGGGATAATCTTTGGAAGCGAATGGACTAATAAATGAAAATTATTATTAAAATATGTTTCATTAACTCCTCTTGGACGTGAGTTAGGGTTATGCCCTCTTTTAAGAGGTTTGGAAACATTTTGGACTCATTCCAGAACTTGATTTTTGCTCATTTCTTTGTTATTCTTCAGAGGCTGCCAAACCTGTGGAGAAGGAGACCCAAAAACGGGAGTTTGCAAGTTTCCAGGGAGACCCAAGAACAAGAGTTTGCAGGTTTCCAGGAAGGCTAAGGACGGGAGTTTGAAACCATTCCATGTGCATGCTCATGCAAAATTTGCCTTTGTGCTGAACAGTGCAGATTTGTGAATTTTTGGGTGTATTTTTTGTAAGAGTTTGGTGTTTCCGGTTGAGTATTTCATATCAGTTTGAGTTGCTGCTGTATATCAGACTTTTAAATGTTAAAATAGAGCTGAAAATATGTATTTGGATATGATTATACTTCTGTGATAGATTATTAAATTTTTTTGGTGATTCCAAGCTATTTTGTACTATTTTCGAAAGCCCGATGAGCATTGTTTTTGTCCTTCGTTTGGGAGCTATTGTGTGCATGTTATACAGATCTGGAAATGTCATTTTATAGGCTGTTATGCTGCTCAAATTTTTGTAAAAATGTCCACTTTCAGATTTATTAATAATAGTTGAAGCTGTGAAGCTTTTGGCACTATTTCTGGCATACCCGATTTGGAGTTTCTTGAGAAATTTGGTGGATCTTTGAAATATTGGTTGTTTGATTTTAAAGATCTGATTTGAGGCTTGAAATATCATTTAAAATCAATAAAGGGACATTTCAGCCTTCCACTACAAGCACAAGGAGCTCCTACTGTGTTTATTAGCACCATGTTCAGATATTGGAGGCAAAAATATTTCTAGAGAATTCATGTTGCATGTTCAGAAGAAAAAAAATGCCAAATCAGCATAGAAGGTTCCGAGCAACAAATTGCATGATCAGCTCTGCAGCTACAGGATTGACCTTAATAATATCAGTGAGCTTACAGTTTGTTTGGACTTGCCTCATGCAACTCTGATTGTTGGACACGGAAACATATATCAGAACATCATCTACAACCCTTTTTTTTACCAAGCCCTAGAACTAAGCACATGTCCTCTTCGATAATTTTAACACTAACTTAAGAACATGTTCATGTAGTATCTCAAACTAAATTTAAATATCTAGGTTCATTTCTTATTGGTTATATGCAACTAATTAATCTAGATTTCTAAATAGGGTGGTCTTACATCCTTACACTAGGAAACCATTTAACAAAAATTCCTTACACTATTAAACCATTTAACACAACTCAATTGCATCAACTCTAGCACTGAATACTTCTGAAATAAAAAATGTTTTCAAAGGCACACCCTTGCTAATCGCACTGAAATCTTCAACATTTGGCACACAGAACCATCCCCGTATTGTCCATTTCCTTGTTTCATGCCAGAATAAGGAAATCTTATTTTCAATTTGTCTAGATCTCTACCTCGTCTAAGAACCTTCATAACCAGAGGATGAATGATCTACTCCACAAATAAAGGTTCTAATTGTATCAGCATTTTTCAAAAGTCAATGGAAACAAATATAAGTGATTAATGTGCTGCATAATAAACAAGATAATATTGTAAGCTAATCTATTCACTGTTCAATTTTGGTTTTGTTGATGACTTTAAACTGAAGTTGAGATTTCCTTGCATTTAAAATATCATATCTTTTTCATGGCATTCAACAAAATTTGGTTTAACAAAAGGTTTCTGCATCAAGTAACAGAGAACCTCAAAAACCAAAATAACTACCAGCCGAATACAAAATTAAATCCATTAATGAGTTTCACAGAAAACCAACAGGAACAAGGTGAGATCAGCCATCTCTCAGCTCTCCCCTCGTGCAAGTTCAAGCTGGACCGACAAGAACCCCTTGAGCTGAACCTTCTTTGCGCTCTCCCTCTTTTACCGTCTCATCATCTCCTTTCCTGATCTTGATCTTATATTTAGCCTCATAGTCAGTGATCTCTTTTTTCTTCCTCTGCAATGCCTCCATGAGTCTAGAAATCACCTCTTGCAGGCCTTCTTTGTTACTCTGTACAGCAGGCAAAACCTCAGCAATTGTCCTCTTTACCAGTACCCCACCTATCATTCGGTAACAGTGTCTAGATGGATCCAAAGGTTGAATCGCCCCAATAACCAGTGAGTGCTCACTCAATTCCATCTCCAACTCTGTAATCTTAGAATGCAGTTGGTTGAGTTCTGATCGTAATACACTCCAGTGATTAGCGACTGCTTGCTCATTGATAGGTTCCTCTCTACCATCTGTAGCTCGATCTGCCATTTCTGATGCAAAAGACCAGGTTAACTATGATCCCTGCAGATATTGGAATTAAAACCAATTCAACATTATAAAAAGAATGCAAGAGAGCTAGCAGAAGGGAACAAGAAACTTCCAAAGTTTCTAAGTTTAAAGCAAGCATTGTAAACATATAAATTTCAGATTTCATGACAATAACTACTACAGCTAGAGTGTGTATTCATTACTCTGACACTTTTGAGACTATCTTCAAAGTTTATAAATCACAGCAGACTAAAACCTGCTACTAAAAATGGAATGTTTTCCAAACTTTATAATTGCAAAACAATTTTCTGCTTTGGTTATGGTAGACTCTAACCGATTATACAAGTTACAAACTCACTCATCATCTAATTTTTCCATAACTCCCTCACTAGCAGCTTAATATTAATTTATAAACCTAAAATCAATCTACTCCTCAATTTTAAAAGATCGTTACAGTAGACTCTAGCCAGTTATGCATATAACTTGTACAACTACATAGTACAAACTCATTCCACATTTAATTTCTCCTTGACTCTTTCATTGACAGCTTTAAATTATACACCTAAAATCAAACCACTCATTAATATTTAACAATCATTTTGAATTTCACTTATCTGATGATCCTTAAATATTGGATCTCAACTTGTATTATTGAAGTCTTCCAGCTAGCGATGACATGTTCTTCCTTGTCCCTTCAGACCAATGCAATGAATTATTATTCTCAAACTGTGCCTTTGCTTCATTGACACTCTAAGTAATCGGGTTCGTACCCTCAGGCCCCGTACCGGGTTTGGGTATGCACCCAGTGTGGATATCTGTGGGTACCTGCTGGGTGCTCACAGAGTACCTGCTGGGTAGGCATATGCTGATTTTAATGTTTTTACACTATTAATTGGCATTCAATATTTATCTTTGGGATTTGGTATTGATCAATGATCAAGTATCATACTATGAAATGATTTAGTTTTAGAGTTCTGTATATTTCTCTTATTTTTTAGTACACACATATCCAAACCCCTAAAAAAGTTCACGTACCCCCCTACTATGTTCTCATACTGGCACCCTTCCATGAACCTGAACCAGAACTTAGTTTACAAGTTAAAATTGGGAATTTTCAGGAGTCCCATTCATTACATTCAGACACATTTCATCTCTCTAAAGTAGTCAAAGATTAATAGCCAGTGTCAAAATATAAGTAACCAGCGAACTTTTCAAGACTTTAATCATGATAATTGATAGGCTGCCTTCAGCTCTATTCATTTCTCCCCATCATCCCATTTTTTTGAAAGCATATTATAGAACATATTGAAAACCAAATCACGAGCATGGGCCTAATATTGATCCTAGAACCTATGTGAATTTCCTACTAGCATTGAAATGTTATTTGTTGATATAACTATTTCATTGCACCATAATATATTACATTTACGATAGGATGTTCATTTTTACTAATGGACTAGGATAGGATCATAGGACAATTGAGTACAAATCATTTCCGCCTTTTCAAGGAATTTTTTTTCTTATCCTCTCTGATTTAGGGACTTAGAGGTTATCCCTTGTTTTCAGGTTTTATGCTTTATCATCATCCTCATTAGATTGGACTCTGAAATCCTAGATGGCTATACATTGTGATAGCCCTTATTTTCACTGTGCCAAAGTTTTGGAAATTTATTGTGAAAATACTTTGAAATGTGTTGTATTGGTAGGGTTTGTTCTATGTTGTCAATTTTCCGGTGACAACCCTAACTTGATCATTTTGCCCTAAGCCCAGTTTGAAAATCTTGCCCTAGTAGGATAGTCTAATATCCTAAGGATAATATCTTTACCCTGTCATGGAGAAAATTTCTTAAATCCGTGATCAATTTTAACCTTTACCCTAGGTTTTGTGTTCAAGCAGGAGATCGAATGTCACTTTCATATATTGCATCTTACAGTACGATCTTACGATCGGAGATTTTAGCGTCTAGTCGTAAGCCTTGAATTTTCCCTCATCCGATGTTACGAAGTAAAGGCTAGCGGAGGATCATAAAGGTAAATGTTGAGTCTCCCAATCTTATGATATCCCATATAGTCGTAGCATCACGGGTGTGTGTTTTCAAGTTTGCGATCTTACAATCATCCCATATCGTATCATCGTAAGTGTTTTATGGCAAATGGCAAGTGATGCGATGTTACAAGCAGCTAAAAAGCATATGATTGTAAAGGCTCAAAAGGGAACTCTCGACCATACGAAAGTAGGAGGATCGTGAGATCGTAAGAACAAAAGATGTTGAGGTTATGCAAGGTTATGATGTTATGATAAGTTGAAGGGCATATAAGCGTAAAGGCTTATAAGGAGACTTTCGAAGCTACAAAAGTGAGGAGATCGTAAGATTGTAAGCAAGGAAATCTTAAACCCGAGTGGTGCCAAATGCATGAGCATAAAGAAATTGAGCACATGTCAATAAAGTCTTCCGAAGATACGGAAGGCAGGAGATTGTAAGATCGCAGAAGCAAACAGTGAAGGTTTCCAAAGCCACAAAATACAGCCAGCATATGATCAGGAGTTAGAAAAAGCAGTTAAAGGAAAGCTTCTGAAGTCACGACAAATGTTAGTTGACTATGATCGCAAGATCATGAGACAAGAAAGGACAAGACTCGATGTTACGCAAAGCTAAGATCGTAAGATCGTAAGGATTGAAATAAATGTTGACAATGCTACGAAGGGTTTATAAAATGTTAAGCGTAGGTTCGTAGCTCCAAAAGAGGACATAGCTTTCAATGTTTCAATCTTACAATAAGTTGTGGCTTGTAAGATCGTGAGAAACTTAAAGGGCTAATTCCAAGCTTACAAAGATACGAGGGGTTTCGATTTCAAAGTGAATCAACAGAACAGGGCATAGATCAGCACTGAACAACCAAGACAGATGAGCATTATGCTCAATATACATAGTAATGATGGAGATCTGATTTTTAGGTGGAGTAAGGCAGTAAGAGACAGATGAAATGAGATGCTCTGAGCGGCCCATCAAGAAAGAAATAAATATTTGGAAAAGCAGTTGGAGATTTTAAGGCTCTATTAGCGGGAAGCAATTGAAGATCTACACAATTAAAGGTAGTAGAAGACAAATAGAATTAAGTTGAAGACTCCTGCAGTAAGTGTCACCTGCCAGCTTTGCAACTACTTCCCTAGTTTTATCCAAATACAGAGAATGTTTTAATCGTAACATTGTAGAAATATTTATGTATTTGTTTTCCAGTAAGATTTAGACGTGTGTCCTCCCATCTGAAGCTTGTTGCAATCCTTCTCTATAAAAGAATTTCCATGATCTAGAGGAAAGGGTTCCAATTTTTGTTGAAAATCTTTTCAACTGCTATGATACCACATGTTGGTTCTAGTTCTTGGATATTTTTCCACTACTATAATACCACAAGGTTGGTTCCAGTTTGGAAGGTTTTCCATTGCTAGGATACCACCATTTTCAGCATTTCTCTCTGTATTTGAACAACAGTAATAAAGTTAATATAGACAGTTCTGGTCTATTCAGTAGTTCTATGAGTTGTTTTCATGCATCCTATTGTATTTGTTACAAGGAAATGAATAAAAATGCAGCAACAGGTTTATCTTCAGTTCTGATTCTCGTCTCCTATTTATGTTGTTTGTAATCTTCTGTAGTTTGTGAACAAAGAGCACAGATCCAGTTGCAACTCCTTAAAGTTGTATGTCTTAATATGTTTTGCTGTTGGAACAAAGAGCCAAGTAAATGCTTGATATATTTGACAGGGTTGCAGATTTAATAGAGGGATAGGTCGAGTATGAGGTTCAGTCTTGATGCAGATGTCTTATTCACAAAGTGATAGGATAGATCTAGGATCCTGATACATGAGATGTATCAATGATTTCCAAGAATGTGTTAGTGATTTATGGAATTGCCCAATAGATAAGGCACTGATCAGCTACAGGATCTATATGTTTGTTGTTCATACTTGGGTTTTGCTGATATTCAACATATTAATGAAATTCATTTCCCTTTTATGTTGAAGAGCTGAAAGGATGCCATCACTCAGCTTGTGAATTTCATAGGTTTTTGCAATTTGCTACTGCATACCTTTGTCACTGCATAAGTATAGGAGAAATAAGGGCTTCATCTGCTTTGTACAGATTCAGGTTGTATGCTTTGAAACTGGTACCATATGAACAAATCTGTGGTTCAACCACCTAGGTCTTGCAAAACTTGAAGAAGTATAGGCTTATAGTTGGCCTCGGTGTCTAAATAGGTATGTTGAACATGCGAATTAGCTGCCCCTAGATGTATTTGTTCCTATCATTGGGTTATTTAAAAGCTGTTAATTCAGGAGCCAACACATTGTAGCCATAGTCACAAGAGAGATGTAAGTACTTGGAGACACCAAAAACCAATACCATACCAGTATGGCTAATTTTGCAAATATAGGAGACTTGTACTTGGAAACACCATTTTTTATACAATTTAAATTCCAGAAAATATCATAACAGAACTCTGAAAAGAACAGTAAATCAGTTGTACAGGAACACTAAATTGTAAAGGCAATGTCTCTTTGAAGTTTAAACAATTGAAATTACAAAAAATCAGTCATATAGTCTTTTATGTCCCTCTCAAAAGTCTACTGTCAGTAGATCTAATCAATCTTAAATTGCATTTGAATCTTTGTGTTGTCTAATATATTAGCACAAAACATAGACAGCTCCCTTTTATTTATTTGGCTTCACGTTTCTTTTTTTGGTAATTTAATAGCTGGTGGGGCCAGCTCTCATTGCATTAATATCAAATAAATCATTACATTGCCATTCGCTGATGCAGTGCAAAAGCCTCCAAAAGCTCAAGAGTACTCGAAGCCAGAGGCACCCATAAACTGGTGGCAACAAAAAACCAGCAAACGAAATACTGCCCACTACCCCACATTGCAATGAAAAGACCAACTTAACCCTAACAGTTTGTAAATCTTACTTCAAGAGAGATCCCATTAGCAAGGTTTGGATCTATCTTTCATACATTTTCCTCCACTTATTGACTGAGCGGAGAAGCGTACTGAATGGGGTCTCATTTTTCTTCTTCTGCTGCACCACTGTCCAGACTTCACTATCCCCATTAGCACCCAACATTACTTCTGAGGGATCCCAATCCCCAGTGGACACAACAGTAGAATTCCCAATCAGTTCCTTAGTTGGGGACAGAGGGTGGGACGCCCACAAGGCTATTATTTGCAAGAGACGAAGACCCAGTAATGGTTCTAGTGGCAATACCCATCAGTGGGCTCAAAGGAACTACCTTGTACTCTGAGGGATCAAGAGTGTCAACCCCGTCCTTTCGCAGATCTATATGAGAGACTTTCTCTTGGACAACATCAATCTTCTCTTAGCCAGAAACCTTCTTTTCCACAAAATAGTATTGAGGAGAGACATCCCTCCACCATGAAGCAGAAACCTGGTTCTCTCTCTTTTGCTTGCTACACCAAGCAGCCATGTGACCAACCTTGAACATATAAAACAGTGGAAGGGAGTGCCTTCATAGTCAATTATCCGGTTCCAGCATTTACCAGAGGTTTGGAGGGAGAGCTCTGCAGGCAGGTCTTTTTCAATCAGCACGTAGGCTGCCTGAAGATTCATTTAAGGCCCCTCATCAACACCCAAAAATCTCCCTAAAGAGTTGCCAATTGTCTCCAAACAAGAGTCAAACCAGAACTGGAGTGACAGATTTGGGAGTCTAACCCAGATCAGAATTGCAGAAAAGGATTCTGACCTGGGGTCAAAGGCTGGGTATACCAAGGTTTCAGCATGAAGAGGTGCTCCTCCAAATCCCATTGGTAATCACATAGAACTGTTCACCCATCCTGAATATCATCAAAAACCACCACAAAGAAGCCTCTTGCACAGGGATAAAATTGAATGTCATCCTTTGGAATGGGTTTATCCTTTACAAAGGGTTTCCAAGTTGTAGAGATCCATTGATGAAGTTAAGCAACACTTGGCTAGTAATCTACATATTATTATTAGACCATGGTTGGCAAAGAATCTTCATTCTCTGATATCTCAAGCTCGATCTCCTTGCCTGGCACTTCTTTGACTAGGAAAAGAGCGAAAAGTCATGGGGCATGCAACAAAGACAGCTTCACTCCCCCCTTTATTGAATCATCGAACATCATCCTTCCCAATCCTAGACGAATAACCTGCCAACACTGAAGCATGTTTATTGTTATAGTTTATAGTTAAATGGAAGTGATTTTGAATCAACCTTTGTGGAACTCACCCAATCTACACCGCTAGTTGCTTGCTGGTTGCAAAATTTGCCTTGCATGGTGAACTATAAGTTTAATGAGTCTTACTTGAATTATCGCTTACACATTGATATGCATCAATGGATGGTGTAAATGGAATGGTAATAATTTGAACATCTTACATCTACCTTAGGAGATTGCACTAGCTTGGTTGAGGTTGATGGCTAAACTAAGTACTACTAGAGTCACAAAGACATTTGCAATTTCTTGCATTCTAAGAGTCGAATAGCTCTCTAAACCCTTCACCCCTTAGCAGTTTGTTGTTGGAAAAGGCTAAAGTAGTTGTTATCCATTGAATTAATAATGCAAGTCCCTTCATGATAACCAGCATATCACATCATAAAATTGAGTAAAAGTTCACCATTAAGAAGGAACCCTAAGGTTGTCTCATTTGATCACACAATCCATATACATTATTAAGCATATCAGAACCCTTATTCAAGAGAGAGTTGGAGATTTGGTCTTTTGTCTTGGGATACTAAATATTTGATTAAGTATATTGTAGTGGAATAAACTTCACATCAACATTACTATTCGAACTGTTGTCACCACTGCTATCAGCATATGTAAGCATCTTTAATAGTAAAGAGAAGTGTCCATTGGGATCAAGGAGTAATTTAGTCTATAACTGATGAGTAGCTAACTCCAAGTGGTGGGATGAAGAGGTTCCTCAATATGGATTCCATGAAGAGACATACTCCTTCACTCGGAAGATGGTATAAAATGAAGAGCAATTCCATTTCAAAGGACATTAGATTGAAACTTATTTATTTATTTTGGATCAGCTCGATAGAGCATTTGTCTAGCTGGCATAAACCGGTTGCAAGCAATTAAATATATATTATAAATCAGAGAAGGCACCATAGTTGCAAATCAAGAGATCAGGTCAGAAACAGCATCTTTATCATTAATGCAAGAAACAGCCTTTTCCCTCTCAGCCCAAGGATTACTCCCTTGATCTTGATCTGGCTTGTGAGGATTATGATGGTTTTTCTGACTTTGAGAGGTCTTAACCTTTTTTGGAGGATCTTGATGAGGAACTTGCAAATTTTATACATGACTTCAGTTGTCCCTGTCAAGAATTGTTCCATCTCCCATACGGCTAGTGCCGTATCTAAGCCAAACTTACCAATCAAACAGAAGAAGAATGGGTGCAAATCTGATGCAAGAGCAGTTTCATATTTAAGGACATGATGCAGTTGATGATGGAACTCAATGGAAAATGAATGCCTTCCTCACTAGAAGCAGGAGAAAGGGACCAACAAAAAAGGCTAGATTAGCATTTTTAACTGGTGTTTGGTCTTTTTGGAACTGCAATTCCTTTGTTCCTATGTTGTCTTCTTTGTTCTTGTTCTCTGATAGTTTCCTCAGCTCCCTTAGGTCTTTTTGTGAGGTCGGTCTCTCTATGCTCCCCATTCTTGGATCTGAAGCAAGCTTTATTTCATTTATTTTATAGTGAGGGTGGACCCTAATCCCACAGTTTTCCTATCAAAAAGAAAAAGCGAAGAATACATCTACATATCTGAAACAGGAACCTTATCAATATAAGCAATATTACCAATTCATTGTTGCATGTACATATTGGCATATGAGATATAGCCCTATGCTAATTGCATAAACTTATTGAAATATCAAACATAGTACATTATTCATCCATCATTGCACAATTATGTAGCTATATCAAGCAGAGCATCATTCAAAGGAAGTGCATTTCTTAGTTTAAATTGATATATCAGAAAGAGCTGAACTTAAATATATATCTGCAGATTGGAATATCTTATCTTTGCATACAGCAGTGATTCAAGATCCAATCCAAATAGTATCATTGGTAGATTGTACATATCATAAAGATAATCTCGAGTATTATCAATATATATTAACTTGACCATCTTGCATATTTCCAATTGTCATATTAGAGATAGTAATGATATGGCTATTAATTTCATACATAAGCACTCATAAGAGGTATCATTGCTCATCATTTACAGTGCTAAGACTCTTAAGGAAATTAATCTCTTGCAATTCAGTTTGCAAAGTAATTTTCCCTGTTTCCTAAGTTGGCCGAAAAGGATACAATACACTTGGTATCCAAGCTTATAATCCTGCAAAATGTGTGAGAAGAACATTCTAGATGGGCAGCAGATGAAGACTATTTGAAGATTGATACAAACTATGACACAATATTGCAGCACAACACTCAATAAAAATTAAATCAGTTGTTTAGCAAGCTAACACCAACATACAATAATGACAACAAGGGAGACAATAGAAGCCAATACATTCAAACTTCATCTAAACACATGCCTACAACAGTTTAAAGTTGATGCCATCAACATCTAGAACTTAACACCAAAGCCATGAACCAACAACAGGAGATCTACATGAGCAAATTCAACAAGATAGTGTAAAAGGTGGATTACCATCATGACATACCTCTAAAGGACTACATTGAGCTAAGGCTAAAATACTCACCTAGAGAACATAAAGGTTGCCACCTTAATCTAATAGGACAAATTGAAAAGCATGACTATAAATTGGCATCAAGAATTTCACAACCAATAGAAGCTTTGACGGTTATCAAAACAAAGGAAGGAGGAGAAAACTATAAAGACTTGAAAAAGATTCTACAAACAATTCATCAAACACAAGAAACAGATAACCAAAACATGATCACTAAGCACTTCAAGCAGTTTAAGATACTAGAAAAGGAAATAGTTTCCACCATCTCTAGAGGGATCGACGCGGTTGGCTCTTCATGCATATCTTTATCACAAATGAATCAAGTAAGTGGACTCGTGAGAATAGTGAGGTTGACCTCACATCATCGTAAAGGTCATGCCTAGAAGACGAGATTGAGCAGATAATCATAATTTAGATTATGTCAATTTGATCGAGGATATCAACCACAGCTTGCTTTCATCCAGAGGTGTGAATGAGATGAAGAATGCTTCTAGTACAAGTAAACCAAAAGTTAATTTGTGTATCCAACTTCATCAGCTCGAAAATGATAAACAAGGCAAGTTGACATTAAAATTCTGGAAAGATGAAACATGAAAGACGAGATGGTTAATAAAAATAGAGCATCTACAAATCATGAAAGCCCAAATCATAACAAAGAAGAGGATAGGGTAAGAAGTATAAAAGAGACATTGCAATCGAGAAGCCAAGGCATAGTAATCAAGCACTTCATGAAGCCTAGTAAGAAAGAAGGAGATAAAAATGATTTGAAAGGTTACTCAAAGAAATCAAATAGAGAAAAATTGGAGGAAGTAAAGTTTGTTATTAAGAGCAAGGATAAATTTCACTTTATTCATAATCCCTTGTTCGAAGTTGAGATGGACAAAGCTTATGACAATCTGCTCTTTGAATTGAATGAAGAGGCTATTAACACACAGAATGGCAAAGATGAGCACAAGACTTGTGACCCCATACAACCCTGATGCAACTACATGCAATCTACAAAAGGATAAAGTTCAAGGAAAGATTACTTCTTTAAAGCAAAGTTCAAATAGTGAATGTTTAAATTCGGTTGAGGAAAGTGGCCATCTAATTATGGCTCCTACAAATAAAAGTTATTGTTACTGCCTTTTTTTCACAAAATTAACATTAGTCAATATCTAACCATATCTCCTACACACAAAAGTTATGCCGAACTTTTCCACAAAATTAACATTAGTCAATATCCAAATTATCTTTATGAAGGCTAATGATGAGATATTCTCCAAGTACGATCACAAGGAATAGCGACCCCTACCAAATTGCAAAGTCATCCATGATTACAATAAATTGAGACAACTAAGATTGTGGAGGTATTTCAAGACTCGTTTTCTTTAGAGAAAGACTATCGGTAACAACTATTCCAATCAGATAAGTGAACATCAGACTACTGAAATCAGAATGGTTCAGCAGCAACATGAGGGTACACTCGTAAGGATGAATTAGAGCTCAATTTTCAGTTGGAGCTCAAGGACTGATGAATATCAAATGTACAAAATGTATATAGGCATCCATGCAACATTGGGTGACACCCCTTGTGGACAAGCACTAAAAGATTGTTATTCTGAATAATCAACCTAACTACATTGAGAAACATTGGTGCTTTAACAGTTGGGACATGGAAGTCTATAGGATAAGTGAATTGCATAATGAATCCACTGACATCCACGTGAAGCAATGGATGTATGTTGAAACATTATATTTATTTACTTGGGATCCAATAATCATCATGACAATATAAGAATGCTTGTGTGGGCATTTTCCAAAAGGGGGAGACTGCAATGTCCTCATCATGGTGACCAAACATTTGAATTTGTGAAGTCTCAAAAGAGACAAAACTGCAGAGTGTCAAACATGTTATTGGTGATATTTATATCAAGTCAAGAATAAGTTGTACAGCAGATCAAAATACATAGATCCGATAAAGATAAACGTTAAACAGGGTCATCTTTAATGCATAATGATTAAGATGATTGTCATTCATAACCAGATAAGGAATAGTTAACTTATGTCATGAAGTAAGGCAGCAATCCATCAATGAAATTGAGCTATTTAAATTACAACAAATAAGGAAGTTTCTCTTGTTCATTAGTTTGTGTATCTGTTACAAACTGCAGTGAATAATTTTGTAGGCAATCTGTATGCGTTCAATGGTAGCAGCGATAGAGATCTACTGGTCATACCTGAATTATTAGTTTTTCCATATGATGTTGTTGATATGCTTTTCACAGCTTTTAGTATATTCAAACATTGTCTTCGTGCATAAACATATTATCTCTGCACCGGCGGAATAATTTTTCAAGTTATTTGTTCGTCAGCTCAGTCAAGAGGTTTTGGTTGTACCCTTTTGTTTTATCCTGGCACCATTCACATTATTTGGGTATTCTTTATTGTGGTTCGTGGTTTATTTCTGACTTGACATCCATAAGCAATGTGTGTGATTTCCTATCCCTTCTAGCAACCTCTCTTCATTCAATGGTCATTTTTTGTATAGAAGATGTGGGTTATGCAAAAGGTGTCTATAATTTATTTTATTATCATCGTGACTCTTCACATCATTTTTTTGTGTTTTGGTATTCATTCAAGAGTAATGTCATTTTCTCTCTTCCATGGGTAGGAAGAAGCTTGGGGTGATCGAGCTCCTCTCTGAGTATCAAGATTATCAACGGCAGTGATTTTCCTTTATTTTTTCATTTGTTTGCATATATATTCCTTTATTTGTATTCAAACTTTTCCAATTGAAAATGGTTGACTCTTGTGTATTGGGGCATCGAATTAGTATTGTTTGGTTTCATGAGAAGTAAGAGAAATTATTATCTTGTGAAGCATGTGATAGGAGTTCACAACGGACGTTAATATTATTTTAAGAGTGCTGACCATTTTTGTTGTTGTGTTTGTTTCACAAGTCATTCTTGGTATGACTTCTTTTTAGTGGAATTCTTTATTATTCTGTGTATCATGCAAAAACATGTGGTGATAGACAAAATTCTTTTGTATCAAGAGCTATCGCAGAGATTATTATGTTCAATATAGTTCTCTCATTTGAAAGTTGTTGTGTCAAGTTATCTGAAAGTGTACCCAAATGGCTACAATGACTATGTTGAGATTAAAATTGGAGATTTGGTTGTTTTTCCTAAAGACTATAAAGAGATAAGTATTCTATGAAGATTGATTATAAATTTTTGTTGTACCGCTAGGAACAGTGTATGCTTTTAGCATTGATATCTATGTTTCTCTTCATGATAGGTTGATTCTATGAATTATTATTAATCTCTCTTGGCTGCAAGGCGGATAGAGAAGTAGTGGGATGTTGAGAGATTACATGCAAACTTGCGAAGTCATGCAGATTGTAGAAATGAACATGGGGATGTTGCTTGCAGTTTTGGGACTGAATTGGTGATATATACCTTCATTAAGAGGAAAATCATATACAGCTTGTTATTATGATTAGTTTCTTTGAAGAGAAAGGAATGATATTTATGAGACTATTCAACTGCATAAATCAGATTCAAAGGGACCTTGTATGGAAAAGGGAGAATGCCTAATTCTTGCAAGCTTGTATGGCAGTGTGATTGCTAAAGCTCCTTGTTTGGTCAACTTGGAATCAGCTCTATTATTGTCATAATCAAAGTAGTGAGAATGCTGCTCTTGTTGGGATGGAGTCTCTATAGAGAGAGAATCTCAACCATTCTTATAGATGTGGTTAATGAGTTCTTCTCTGTGAAGGAGAAGTTCAACGTGAAATCCCTTGTTCCACCCTATGCAAGTAGGTATGGTGGATCTGATGGAGCCCTAATTTTTTGCAAAAATTTGGGCCTCTTCTTGAAGAATAAAGTTTGAGATTTGATAAAGTTTTGTTATTGATTATAAAGATGAGGAATATCAAGAAGCTAATGAACATAAATAAAAACAGTGAGTTCAGATTGGAACAACGAAATTCAACACAAGTACAGACAATGCTTATCATCCACTGGAAATTACTGTTGTCTGAATACAGTATTGAAGCAACTATTCTTCTTGTATTAGACTCTGAATTCATTTCCACCCTGCAAAAATTTGGGCCTCTTCTTGAAGAATAAAGTTTGAGATTTGATAAAGTTTTGTTATTGATTATAAAGATGAGGAATATCAAGAAGCTAATAAACATAAATAAAAACAGTGAGTTCAGATTGGAACAACGAAATTCAACACAAGTACAGACAATGCTTATCATCCACTGAAAATTACTGTTGTCTGGATACAGTATTGAAGCAACTATTCTTCTTGTATTAGACTCTGAATTCATTTCCACCCAGTTGCTTGTTGAATGGGGGTTTCCAGCCACACTTGCATCCTTGCTGAAGTTGAATGAACGAACTTATCCATCTCCAGATTTGAAGCTAAAAGTCTTCCTATTGTACTCATGATTCCTTGAGAGCATAAACAATGGCAACGAACATGCAATCCCATCATAGAACAGTCATCAGACTATATAGGGGGCGAGCTAATTGCATGAAGATTGTTACAAAGAACAAAGAAGGCATTGAAAAGAGATCCAAGTCAGCAGGTTGGAATGAGTTTGTCTAATACAAACAGATGCACACAGCAACCATTTCTATTATCATATCTAGCAATGACAGAGACATAACTTAGCTATTGGGCATTCATATCAAAATTGGATCTCTAGACTATGTCTGAACAATATGAGATGATTACTGGTCTCTTGAGTATTGTAATGCCTTGCCCAGAGATCCTTGGAACAAAGATAAATATAAGCCAAGATATTTTTTTTTACAAGTATGAATGCACATGACAACATCATACAAGGATCGCAAAGATCGCAACGGAAGACTTCACCAACAATCCCAACAACCAACGGATCTCCAAACGCCACCACCAAACAAAAACAACAAACCACGGAAGAACGCCAACAATTCTGAATCCGAAACATTCCAAATTCAAAATCCAATTCCAAGGTATTCAAGAACACCATAGAGGGTAGCCAAAACACCTCCCAAAAACTTCCGGCCATACCAAAAAGTGCCTGCTATCCACCCAGACAGGTTTTTCCAAAACCCAAGCAATACTTTAAATCAGCAAGGTACAATACTTTCCAATATTGTACGACCTTTCTAAAGAAGGTGTACAATACAACAGAGTGTCACACGATAGAGTTTGGAAAGTATCGCACGATTCTTCTCCTTTGAGCGTGCGATACTTTAATGTATCGCCCAATGCTGATGCATGGTCGCCCAGTGAAAGCAAGAATTACTCGAAGGACCAAAACAAGAGATAAAACAGTAAATCGAACCTCCACACTAGGGAGTACCGAATAACCAGATATCATCATAAAACACACTGTCATCTCACAATGGCATCATCATGCAATATGATCAACTGAACAACATAGTAGTCTAACTTCTATGATACTAAAATCAAAGTATAACATCTAACCCTCAAGTCATCTCAAATGTAAAACATAACATGAGTAACAAGTATCTCTCGGATCAAAACATAACAAGGTAAATATCTGCAACACAACCAATGAATCCAATATGGAAAATCCATTTCTAATTATTTAGGCATTTAATAATGGTTGTTTAAATAACATGAATAGGCACTTAAAACACATACGTGAACACAATCATATACATGACTAACCACTGCTACAGGAACCTAGTCCAGTTGTAGCAGGTTAATAATACACAGTGCAATCTCTACACAAATCTCAGGGTAATCACAGAACAACATCATGATACCACATCAATCCTGGTAACCACTAGCACAAACCTTAGTGAACCATCTAACACATCATAATCTCATAAATCAGCCATAAGCATAATCAAAGCAACCAATACAGTAACATAAATCCAATTACCTCAAGAGTGTAGACCACTCATGGTCCCAATCACGATCCCTCACCAAGCAAGATCATCAAGGTTGCATCCATCAGGATGACTTACGGAAATCAAATGGGAGAGGCACTACAAGTATCACACTTTTCCTTTGGATTAAGGCATATGTATTAGCAATGGTTTGATCTATGAATAAATATTTGTGGTTGCCTTGTAAAGTTATTTGGACCTGAGAAATCTCCAATGACTCACCCTGTAGCCATGAATTTTATTTTAAGTGGTGAATATGCATGCGACAGAACCATGGCACACTCCTAGGATCTCTCAGGGCAATGAAGCTTATCACCAGAAGCCTTATTATCTCAAAATTTGATTGTGTGAGGGTGTGATTGTATCAAGGTATCTCCTTCTATTGTATGTGGGCAATTTAAGAACCAACTGAACGATTGGTGAATGGAAGACGACATCAAATGTCTTGAGAAAGCAAGTAATATAAACGAGAGATGTCATCCGATATCTATAGCAATGAACTAGTGTCTCTGACATACAGGACCAGAAACAAGCTCAAATGTGGTGCACTTTGACACAGCCCCGAGCACATGTGGGAGTTGTAGATGGGGATGTGATTGTTCTTTGGCGCAAAAGTCTCAGATAATAGAAAATGGATTTTCAAAGGAGTAGCAATTCATTTCCATTCCAAAGCTGCGCTATGAGGCAACATATACATATTAAGGGACCACAATAAGAAAAAATTCCCGTCGTTTTTGTCAAGGCTAAAGACATATGCATTGAAGTTTCTTAAGTTCAACTTTGTGAATCAACAGCAAGTAGTGGGAGGGCTGGCAACTCCATTACATCCTGTGAAAATGAGAAAAGAAGATGTTTTGATTAAACTAGTGCTCCATGGAATAAAGATCCAATGCCTAATTAATCGTAGCGATTCATTAAAGTGGCAAACATGGCGTCAGGAATCTTACATATCAAAATAGATGTGTGTGTGTTCTTGTATGCAAGTCACAATTGTGATAAAAGACCCAAACGCACATCATTACTGTTTCTCCTTTTGCAGTTCATCGGGGAGGTAAATGTATCATGAAGCATTCTAAGTAGAAGTGTAGCATATGTAGGCCATGAACCCCAGATTGATATCTAATTGATACCATGTCCATTGATATTGAAATCGCGATTATGCATTCAGGTAATAATGTTATTTTATGGTTATTGCAAGTCAAATGAAGGTGTGTGCTGAAGGAGAAAGCCTGCGCGTGCTTGGGATATGGGGACTCGAAGCATATTCCTATTCTTCAAATTATTGTGATTTCTAGAATGGGAAATGCATCACCAATGTTTCCATCGCAATATGGAAGGCTCCATCTTTTTCCTATATAGTTTGCAGTGGTTGCTTATTAAATCTGTTTAATCCTTAAGCGATTGGAATTATTGTTTTAGTGTATCAAGAAGTTGGGCTTGTAATCCCCTAGGATTATCGAAGAGTTCCAATTATAAAAGGGATTTGGTGCCGAAAGGGTGTGACTATTCCCTTTCGCACCTTTTCATTTGTTATAAACGTGGAATGTCAAAAGAGATACAATTGACACAATTCATATTCCTACAAGTTTTAACACCAAAGCTATATATGCACTATGATATATTATTTTTTCATTAGCAAAGAGATAGATTTTTTAACAAAGCTCGTGGATTTGGATTGTTGAGTACAATTTTTCTATGCTATTTTGGAATCTAATTGCATTGGATGGATCATCTGTAAGGAGTGTCTTCATTGCAATTCTAATTCTGGCATAACCAGTAAGCGTATTTATTTTACTTATTTGCATAAAGGTTTTAGAGTTTAAATTATTATTAAGTTATGTCTTGTATAATTATTTTTTAAATTCTATAAATATTTTAATGTTCGGACAAGTGGATTGGATCGTTATTGCATTTTAAACTTGATAAACATAGATATTGTGAAATATTTAATTGTTTCAGTATTTATGTCTAGTTTGTCTCCATATCACAGGAGTTAAAATGCATTCTAGACTAGTTTAAAATTGCATTTGTATTATTGATCCGTCGCGTCTGGATTATTAATCTGTTTATAGTTAAAGTACATTGAACTTTATAAAGTTGCACGTTTCAACTTATTATATTGACTCTGTTTGCCCATTTAAAAGCACTAGTCTTTATATTACTCTTAATTCATGATTCATACGTTGGCAATTATTTCATCTCTCCTTTGAAGATTTAATATATCCATTTGTGGCATTAATCCATAATTATTCTTTCTTTAAAACACTCTCACTTTTATACAATTATTTACTTTTGTTCTTAAATCGTAATTTACAAGTTAAAAGCTTTCTATAATTCTTGCCATTTGGGAAACTTTCGTTGCATTCAAATCCTAATCAATCTATTATAAGTATCTTGGACTTGAGTAATTTGTTCAGGATCAGGTACACCTGCCTTAGTTTTGAAGAGCCAGAAGTGCAGAGGATCCAGATCGAGTTGATTGATCCTGTCAAGTTGGCCATAACCGCTTGGATATCCTAGCATCGAGTTGGCAAGGCTCGTAGGATCCCAATCTGCAATTTTGGAAACCAATAGGACCCATCCTCTATGAGTAGGCATGGTGAAGATGCATTTTGCTCTGGAAGAAGTCTGAGGTGAAAGTCCTTGTTCCTCCTTCTGCGAGTAGGTCTGGTGGATCCACCGTCTATGAGTAAGCATGGTGGAGATGCATTCTTTTCTAGGAGAAGTCTGAGGTGAAATCCTTCATTCCGCCCTCTACTAGTAGGTATGGTGGATCCACCCTCTATGTGTGACTCCATGACTAAATTTTTTATTTCCTCATCCTCTGAGAGTAGACATGGTGAATATCATGTTGAGATGACTATATCATGTTGAAAATGTTAATATTTTAGCCCTGAAATAGAGATAAACAGCAATTAAAGAGCATAAACAATACACAAAACACTCAATACATTTATCCTAGGAAAACCCTTCCAGTGGAAGGGAAAAACCAGCCTCACCATTAAAATATATCTTTTATTGATCATAAAATAATCAAGTACACAACTTCCCACTTGATTGATTTACAATATACCAAGCAAGCACATAAATAGATTGCATAAGACACTTCATCTTTCCCACAAAGGTCTCTTTGAATCCCAAAAATAAGACCTTCATATTTCATCATATTCAACACTTCACATTTTCATATGCATGCCTCTTTGCATGACGTATGACACAAGTCTTTTTACATAATATTCACTTAAATATAATCACAAATATTTGTTTCAGCTGAAGATGAACATAAGGGTCATAAAAAACATATTTCTATCTCAAAATCAAAGATAAAAATCTCTATCACAGCTACAAACTTCAACACTCCCTCTTAGCAAGAGAATGATCTTTAGTCGGGCATGCACACATAGCTGCAACCAAAGAAAATAAAGTCACATAACATATGTTATCTCAGCATAACATAATCCACCATAGTTACTTCATAAGCACATAGAATGGAGTCATACACATGACTTTCCCCATGCCTACTCGCAGAGGATAGAACAAAGACTTTTACCTGAAAACTCCTCTCAGAGAATGATACTTTTCCACCAAGCCTACTTACAAAGGGTGGTCCACCATACCTACTCGCAAAGGGTGGAACGAGGGCTTTCACCTCAAACTTCTCCAGAGAAGAATGCATTTCCACCATGCCTACTTTCAAAAAGTGGTCCACCATACCTACTCGCTGAGGGTGGAATGTGGGCTTTCACCTCAAACTTCTCCCAGAGAAGAATGCATTTATTCACTAAGATTTTCTCTTAATAAAGACTCTGTGTCACCAAGGACAATTTTAAACACCATAAATAAAAAGGAAGTTGATTCCAAGTGTTCTACTATCGCACAAGCTTCACATAGGGTTGGACATCTCCCTCTGTCAAGTAACCTCCCTCTGAAGCTTAATAGACTCTTTAAACATGATCTTGCTCTTTTTAATGAAGATAATGAACCACCAATTTAGTATCAATACTGCAAACAATGTTGCAAAATCCCTCACTATTCCATTGCACCCTACGACCAAGAGAGATTTATAACAACTCAAAAGATTCACTTATCATAGAGAGCAAAGCAAAGATATACTCTCATTCTAGTTAGATACAAAAATCATAGAATAGTCTCTCTCTCAAAATATGTATCATCAAAGCAACATTCATCTCATGGGTTCTTTGTTGCTCCCATCCACCTGTTGGCTTGTTCACAACACCCATGTACAGCTTCTAACGGAACACCACAAACCTCCAAAGCTATGATTAATTTCTGAACATCAAGGCATGATTAGAAATGCATAGATCTACAAGACCAAGTTAGCAACTCACACAAATCCAGGCCAGGATTACTTCACTTTCACAGTTTGGACATTAAACAACCATAACATGAACAACTTGTTGAGAGTTTTCAGTCACTATAAAATCCCTTTCGTAAATGCATAGATTATTATAACATCAAGAGCTATATAGGCACACAAACATATTTCATAAATACATGACTATACTCTGATAATGCAGCCTCTTGCTAACCAAATGCAACCAAGAGAGATAAAATTAACCTATCATAACTATCCAACAAAAATTTATGATCTATACAGGATAAATGACCATAGAATACTTATCTCTTTGTTAGAGGCAATCCATAATTCTCTCACGTAATCTCCAATCAGTTTGCTTACTGATTCCAACCTTTCCTTAGGATTGATAGAGCTTCAATACAATAATGTCCCTCTTTAGCAGTATGATGTTCTACCACTTTTGGATATGTTGGCACACCTATTACAAACTCATAAATGTGATTTCTGAAGAGCAATAACCTGTATTCACATGTTCCACCTTTGAAGTGAACCTGCTCTAAATGACAAGCATCTCAACTAGTCCGGTATATGCTCCAAAAATAAGTCTCCTAGTTACAAGTCACGGCCGCAACTACCTAATTGCAACTACAGATTGAATTTGTCAAGAAGTAAAGCATCCCAATAACCTTGAGGCTCAAACAGGGCCCAAAGCTGATCCCAAACTGTTTGACACTGAGAATGATATCCAGCTGCTCAGCTAGGCACTACTCCACCCTTGACAAGGAACTCCAACAAGTTTTGTAGGCACTGTATTTTTCTTTCCCAACACTAGAAACAATAAATTGGAGTCTACAGAATATGTGACTCGATAAATTATTCAGTGTGAACAGAGAGAAATATTCCGTAGCATGTGATGAACATCAGCATAACTAGGAACCTCTGATATAGAATTGCATGGTGCCAAGAATTGTGTGCCCATCACCGCAGAGAGCCAAGTCACTATAAATGACACTTTGCAATGCACTCGACTTGAATAAAGGTTTGTTCAAGTATAGAGAGGATGATCCGAATGCTAGAATCACACAACAACCATAACCGATACACACCATCGACCATACAACCCAATGAGAACTGCACAACCAAGAGTGGGCGATAGTGATTACGATTCCATGTATCATAGATCCAGCAGTGACAATGGATCATAGGTTTTTCTCTTAACAGAACATAGTCGAACCAATATCATAATACAAAAATTGTATTTTTCAATACAACAAATACTCTTCAAACTTTTGAGTCTGAAAGCACGAGCGGCCAGGAGAATGTTCTTGCTCAAAACGGATATAATATATATGGAAGAGCCTTCTAGTTGTCTCCTATGATTGACTCCATACACACATTCACATATAATAGCTCCAGCTAGAATTAGAGCTGAGATGGCAAGAAAAATTTAAAAAACCAATCTTTTTCAAGAACGGCATGTGCTTTGATGACATGACATCAATCATAAAAGAATTTGTCGTTAATCTCTTAAAGGCTTCGACCCTTTGAATGGATGAGCTAATGGAAGTGAAGTTGAATGTTGAAGAGTGTCATGTTAGCACTTAGTGTGACGATAACTCTCTTTGAATAAGAAGGCTTTCACAGCTCACGTCCAATTGTCGCTAACTTCAACATGATGGTTCTTGCTTGAGTCTTGTGACAACACACATACCTAACAGAGGCCTAGGAAAAAGATTCAGGCCAGAATAAGAGGTCTTCGACTGTAGTGAGAATTTGATACCACAATTTAAATCCACGCCACTATACAGAAGGAGATGCACCAGGCTTTAAAAAAACAAAAAATCCGATCATAAATTGAACAAAGCAACGAGGAGCCAAGGGAAGAATTTAATCCAATATTTTCTTCCTTAATATACACAGAAATCTGCAACCAATAATATGAATGACGCTTCCACAAGATCAATCAAACGGGCTCCATAAAGGACATCAAACTGCTCAAAATGCATGAATAGTAGAGAGATAAATTCCCTTTATGCCGGAAATATGGATTCAAAATAATCTCACATAAATAACCTTATATCTTCTCCTTTACATTTGTTATCAGATTTTGACTCTGATACCATGTTAATGTTTTAGCCCAAAAAAAGAGATAAACAAAAATAAAAGAGCGTATACAATACACAAAACACTGAACCATTTATCCTGGGAAACCCTTCCAGTGGAAGGAAAAAACCCAGCCACACCAGCAAAATATGTCTTTTATTAATCATAAAATATTCAACTACACAGCTTTCCGCTTGATTGATTTACAAGCTTGATTGATTTACAATATATCAAACAATCACAAAAATAGATTGCATAAGACACTTCATCTTTCCCATGAATCCCAAAAATAAGACTATTTATATTTCCTCGTATTCAACACATAGTGACCAAGCAATACTAACAGAGGAAGGTCGGGCCCACAAGCAGCAACAGGCAACAGAAGAATACAAAAACAAAATACAAGACCCAGCATTCGAATGCAAACTGCAACGGGTGTGTTTTCTTTATTTACTTGTCTCCTCTTACTTAATATATTTTATGTATCGGTATTGAAGAAGTAATATTAAATTAAAACTGGTTGACACACAAACTGCACTAGTTCAATATCCTAAATCTTTCCAAGCTGGAAGGGCACCTGGCATTGTTTTCACATGGGGATCACTCAAGCAGAGTTAGAGGGAAAGTTAGCAATGGTCTGTCATGGGTCAAACACAAGCATTTCTCAAAGGGTAGTAGGGAATAAATTGTTTTTCCAACCAAACCTAATGGATGGCACCAGTTTCAACAATAATTTTCAACTGCTGGGCCCCATGCTCAATGCCCTATATCAGGAGGGTTGTAATCAATTTCTGAGAGAGCAAACAACCAGTCACACAAAACCACTATCTATGGTTAACACAAATGATTTAACAGGGGTGTGGAAGGCTGTTATGCTGGACTTTCTGCAAAAAAAGACAAGTAATGTGAACAAAGGGTTGATACTAGTAAATGCAAAACAATAAGAAGGATTTTAAGATGCAAGTAGATCTGGAAGTTCAAGCAACCGCATAAGAGATGTCTGGTAATGATTTTGCTACGTGTGAATGGCATCTCAAACAATATTGGACAAATCAATGTGGAACAAAAAGAGCTAGAAGAGAAAGTGGACAGGGGGAATCAAAAGCAGGCAGTAGAAAACGAGAAATTTGAATCATTTACACACCAAAGAGAGGCAGGCACAGAGGCTAAAGCGGTCAGCTTTTCAAAAACACAAGAAGATCAAATATATTACAACCCAACCAAAACACCATTAACATGGTGCCTAGGACTATACATACAGGAGCTCATGGACTTAAAAAAGAGGCTTGAGGTTGTGGAAACGAGGAATTGGGAAGAAGAGAACAAAGTGTATGAGGCAATAGACTACACAACTAAGATAGAGCGGGAAAACAAAGCTTTAAAGGAACAGATCTCAAGCATGCAAGAGAAAATGGAGATAGGACAGCAAGGAGCTAGAAACCATAAAGCAAGAACTGGAGCAATGGAGATCAGTTGGAAACAAAGGGACAAGTCTAACAAATGGAGATGACATAACACAAATAAAGGAAATTGAAACAGCCATGATGGATATGGAAGTCAAAGAGTCTCAATTAAAAGCACAAATAGAAGAAGCAAGATCTTGGTCTCAGGTAGTTAGCGAAATAGTGGACAAACAAAAGGAGATTATTGAACGACGAATCAAAATACAAATGAAAGAAGAGCAAGACACAGGGCAAAGTGGCTAATATCATAGTCAAAGGAGTGAAAGATTTCAGAGTAAATGAGGAAATGGACACACTAATGAGAGATTTTCTTAGAGATCAGCTGAAGTGGACAGGTAGCATTCAACAAGCAAACAAAATTGGTAAATGGGTAGACAGAGGGAGGGATAGGCATATACGGGTTACCTTGAAAAATATAGAAGATAAGAACAACATTCTTAGAAATAGAGGGCTGCTCCAAGGCACACATTTTTATTTGGCTGAAGATCTTACCTTCTCCAACAAGAAGATCAAAGAAGGGAGTGGGAAAAGGTGAAAACAGCAAGAAGTCAAGGGAAATGGGCCTCATTGAAGAATGGAAAAGCCCAAATCAGTGAGCGTTTCTCAAGGGAGAAATAGCAATTAGGGGCCCCACAAGACCACCTAAGTATTGTAATTTGGAGCTATAGAGGTTATCCATGGAGAAAAGGTCTGCGGGTGGGGCCCATAGCAGAAGAGAGGGATATCATCATCCTTGTAGAAACTTATGAGCATGATGGTTGCAAAGTACCCAGTTTTGAAGGATACAAAAAAAATTAAGTTTGGAATAAAGGGAACTAGACAGGTAAAGGACATGGGGGGATTACGATGCTGATTCGAGAGGAGTGGTGTGGCATTGTGAAATTGGAAAAGGACTCAAATAAACAGTATATTTGGCTGCAAATATCAGGGAACACAATAAATTTCAGGCTGGCCACATGTTACTTTGCTCCACAAAACTCTAAGTTTTACAAGAAGAGGAAACGAGACAACAAAGATCCTTATGCATCACTGAAAAAGGCATTTTAAAGTTCAACAACACCAGAGACATAATGTTAGTGGGTGACTTCAATGCTAGGACAGCTAACAATCAATCCTTGCAGCTGACCGACAGTGGCAAAGAGGCAAACCATCCTATATGGCTAAAAGAAGACAATGATTAGCTTTGGAAGAGAGCCTCTAAGGATGGCAAGGGAGGTGTCTCACACTTTGGAGCTGAATTACTGGGGTTGTGTAGTGTGTTTGACATGTTGATTTGCATTGGGTTGAAGAGTGAGTTGGCCAAAATCAGGATGTATCACATGTAAAACATACAATGGCCAAAGTGTAGTTGACTATGTAATCTGTTCGCAAAATCTTATAGCTAAAGTACTTGATTTCAAATTGGTGTTTGCCCTTTAGAGTTGAACTTTGATCACATGCCTCTTTTTGTTAAGATGGACTTCACCTCAAACAATCCACAATATAAACATGACTCTCATGCACAAAAGACAACAATCGGCAAAGGCAAAGGCAATATCATTTTAAATCAAGAGAACAAAGTTATTGTCAAGGCAGTGCTGGAGCAGCAACTCCGAGAAAGTAATAATCTTTTGGTGAACAACAATTTCAATGAGAAATGTGAACCGATTCATTGCAGCAAGCTAACTTCTAGTATACATAAGGCTCTAGACACATGTAAAAGATCAAAAAACAAAAAGAGGGCTACTAATACTTTTCCAGCAAATCCATGGTACGATTAAGAATGTAAAGTAACAAAGAGATCTATGAAAGGAAACGAAACAAACAAAGAACTCAAGAAATGCTATAAAAAATTGATTCACACAAAGAAAGAAGAGTATGTCACAGCTAGAAGGCAAAAGTTAATATCCCTCAGAAAACATGACCCCAAGAAGTTTTGGAGAGAGCTGCAACAAGCAGAAAAACAAATAAATAACAGCATTACGGATGCTCAATGGCTTGAGTATGCTAAGCAATTCTATGAGCAACCTCAAGAGGAGAACACCCCTCCGTTTGTGAATACAATGAAGGAAATCTTCACGGTTAAGGATATCAAAATAGGGATAAAGGCTCTAGCAAATGGTAAAGCTAGGGACACTGATGGGTTGCAATCTGAATTTTTAAAATGGGGAGTGAAAATTCTTGCACCTCATATAAAAGATATCTTCAATCGTGTTGCTTGTGAGGGTTTGTTTCCCATTAGACTGGACAACTAGTGCGGTTATCCCCCTCTTTAAGAGTGGAGATGTCAACAATCCATCAAATTACTGCACTATTATGGTTAACCCACTTTTGGGCAAACTTTTTGGGAGCATGGTAGAACGTCGGATCAGCAAATGGGCAAAAAAGGAAGGTAAGAGAGCACGAGGGCAAGCCGGTTTCAGATCTAGACACTCCACAATTGATCATCGCATCACTCTTCGGCACATAAATAGAGAAGTGTGGGACAAACAGAGAGAAGAAGCCTACTGCTCTTTTGTAGACTTCAAGAAAGCTTTTGACACGGTGCCTAGAGACAAGCTATGGAATAGAATGAAAGATTTGGGGATTCTAGATGAGTATAGAGCAACAATGCATAGATTATATGACAGAGTTAGAGCCAAAATCAGAACTAGTGGCAAAATGTCGGAATGTTTTGGGAGTGATATTGGTGTTAAACAAGGATGTCCTTTATCTTCTACCTTGTCTGGGTTGTACATTGATAATCTAGAAGTTTGGTTAGATAAAACCGAACATGGTCAAGCTTCTTCTATATGTTGATGATCTTATTTTGATATCAAAAACAGCGCAAGGACTAAGAGATCATTAAGGGGTCTTACAACAATTCTGTCAAGAAGTTGGGATGTAGGTGAATATTACTAAAACCAAAGTCATGATTTTTTCTTTGAGAGAAGAAAAAAATATCACATTCCTGTTTGAAGGCAAACCGCTGGAAATTGTGAAAGAATACAAATGTCTTGGGATTGACTTCCATTATAAACTCAGCTAGGAGACTTGTAGAGCAAAAAGGATTCAAGGGACACGGAAAGCTTCATTTTTACTCCAGAATAGATGCAAAACAGTAGAACTATGGGACTGGAAAACCAAGAAGACTCTCTTTGGTTTGCTGGTCACATTGGTGGTTCTTTATTGCTGCGAGGTGTGGGGGGGCAGCGTGTCAAAAATGGGGTGGAGATAAATAGAGAGAATTCAAAAACAATTAATCACAAGCAATCTCAAAGTGAAGAGTTTTGTGCCTTATGAAATTCTTATGGTTGAGGTCGGGACTTTTCTGTTAGAGGCTTCAGCTGTAACCCGGTCACTTAGTTACTTAAAGAAGATTGAAAGCATGCAGGATTATCGTTGGCCGAAAACTATGAAAGGAGAGGTTCTTAACCGAAGGAAGAAAACATAGATGAAGCAAAACATTAAATGGCTGGCTAAATGGAACATCAAGTTCAAAGATTGCCCGAACACAAATGTAGACATAAGAAAGTTTGTCAGAGGGAAGTTTCACAATGCCATGTGGAACAATAATGAGTAAAAAAAAGCCTATTATATTAAAGAATTTAATCCAACCAAGGAACTTGGTGAAAAAGCATACCTTAGGGCTGCTATTAAAGGGAAGGCAAGGTTATTAGTGACACAACTGAGGATAGGATCTCATCACCTCGGATGCAAGAAGGGAAGATGGAAGAGGCCCAAAGAGACTTGGGAGCAGAGAATTCGCATATTTTGCAAGTCTGGAGTGATTGAAACAGAATGACATTTTCTCTCAGAAAGCGCGGCATACAACAATATCCGATCTCTTTATGATGTCATCTTGAGGGCGAACAACATGCATAGTTTATTTGAAGGTGATAAGATAAAGCAGGCTGCTGGCTTTTTGGTTAAGATACATACCAAAAGATTAGAAATGGAAAGGAATTTGGAAATTATCTAGTGTGGTTGTTATTTAGACCCTTAGACTGCTCTAGTCTCGTGGACGTCATTAAAAAGCATTCATTCATTCATTCACACTTCACATTCCATACGTATGCCTCTTCACATGACGTATGACACACGTCTTTTTACATAATATTAACTTAAATATAATCACAAATATCTCTTTCAGCTAAGGATGACTATAACGGTCATAAAAAACATATTTCTATCTCAAAATCAGAGATGAAGATCTCTATCGCAGCTACAAAGTTCAACAGAAAAAAGATAAAGTTTTGTTGTGGCACAAATGGGTGTAGCCATTGTGTTTGTCAAGATGTCATGAACTCTGCAAATGACATCTCCTTTGCTAAGAGGAACTATTGATTTTTGTAGCTCGGGAGATGTCCTCATTACTTGCATAGCGCTTTTTCATATACACGTGTTTCGAAATATGAAAAGACATGCAACATGCAAAGAGACATGCGTTTGGAAATATAAAGAGACTCACATTTGGAAAATGAAGACTTTCAGTTATGATATGAAGAGTCTCTCAATTCAAGATATAATGATTGCTTTGTGTGATAAGGATGGTATTCAGTTAGAGGCATTGTACTCAGACCTCTACTATTTAATAAAAAAGATATATTTTTCGTGTGGCTGGGTTTTTCCCCTCAAGTTGGAGGATTTTCCCAAGATAAATTGTTGTGACTTTCTATATCGTTGCGTTCTTTATTTTGTTTATTGTTGTTTATCTTTACTTTTGGGGAAAACATTAAAACCAAGAAGACATTCCTACTAATTGAATTGCTGTCACCATTACTATCACCAAATGTAAGCATATTTAATAATAAAGGGGAGAGGAGAAGTGATCATCAGGATCGTGTAATTAAGTCTAAACCTGATTAGTAGTTAACCCCAGGTGGTGTGATGAAGAGGTTCCTCAATATGTACTCCATGAAGAGACATACTCCTTCGCTCTTAATATGTGGTATAAAATGAAGGCCAATTCCATTTCAAAAGACATCACATTGAAACTTATTTATCCATTTTAAATCTGCTCAATAAAGCATTTGACTAGTTGGCACAAACTGGTTGCAAGCAATTAAATATAGATCAGAGAACACACTGTAGTTGCAGGAATCAAAAGATCAGATCAGAAACAGCATCTTTATCATTGTTGCAAGAATACATCTACATATCTGAAACAGAAACCTTACTGCTAAGATAATACCAATTCATTGTTGCACGTACATATCGGCATATCAGGCATAGCAAAATATTCATCATTGCACAATTATATAGATTTATCAGACACAGTATCATAATACATGGAAAGGAAGTTCATTGCACAATTTGCATTGCTATGTCGGAAAGAGCAGAACTTTACATATATATCTGCAGATTGGAATATATAACCTTTGCATACAGCAGTGATTCACTATCCAATCTGAATAGTATCATTCAAGAGATTGTGCATATCATGAAGATAATCTTGAGTATTATCAATATATATAGACTTAATCATCTTGTATATTTCCAATTGTAATATTAGAGATAGCAGTGATATGGCTATTTGTTTCATACATAAGCACTCATAAGAGGTATCATTGATCATCATTTACAGTATTAACTAAGACTTTAAGGATTTTAATCTCCTGTTATTGAGTTTGCAAAGTAATTGTCCCTATTTCTTAAGTTAGCCAAAAAGGTAACAATACAAAGAGTACAGTTATAAGAGTTCAGTAATCAAATAACAAACACAAACCCAAGTATCACAGAGGGATTTAAGTCTTAAGAGAAAAAAAGAAATTGATTCAATTGAATCAATTCATAACTCAAAGTAGACATGTTTTAAAAACGGAAGGCCTCTACGAGCTACTCCTTTTCAAAGGACCTAAGAAGAATGCAACCAAAACAAAAAGGATGAAGCTGGACAGATACATACATACACAAAACAGGGAGGCAAGAAGCTGCTCCTTTTTTGGACCTCCCTAATGCTAGGATAATCGTCTGCATGAAAAGATTGCATTACAGTTCACTGTAGCAATCCCTAGAGAACTTTCTAGATTAATAACATTCTGAAGTTGAATTCCTGTGGGCATAGTTCCATGACATGGTGAAACAACATAGTCCAACATTGAATGACCATGGACATGGTAAAGAAACTGGTTCACACTAAAGGGAAATGCATTTGTGTGCAGAGACCCAAGCACAACTGCCTCTCTGTGCCTAAAGAAACATCCAGTGTTAACTAACAATACATTTCAATAGGAAATGCTGATTCCATTTTAATTCCCACAGTTTAAAGAGTTGACAGTTTTTCTCATGATTTTCCAAGGCATTTTTACCTTTATTGTTAGCTTTCTAATTCAAGTAATGGAACTTCATAAGTTTTGGGTGCACATTATTATATGAAACTCTTATTTGTACATCAGGATTGCTACAATGCAGATACCTCTTTGCTGGTCATTAGCATGACTACATAGATGATAACCGTCAAATGCTAAAATTCTAATATAAGGTTCCAGTCAATTTCTACTTTTCTCACAATCCACTCTTTATTTCCCACATCTTGTGAATATTTATGAACAAGATCATCAAATAGTTCATATGAGCCTACCGAAACACTTGCTAGAAATATGTTTAACTAATATTCTGTGGCGGTCTCCTATTACTATAGCATGGTATGGCAGCAATTAATAACTCAACATGCATTGTGTATGCACCCTAAAATGGTCGCCTAGACTATGGACCTCCATTCTTCAATTTATCAATTCCTGAATCAATTCATTAATTTCTTGAATCAATGCATCGCAATATTTTATTGAAGATCAGATTGCAATTAATTTAATTATTTCAATATTTCCTAAGGTTTGATCATTTCATCAATAACCTTTTTTAATTAAAAGAAAACATCCATTTTAAATAAATAAAATAATCTTAGTTAATTAAACGAAACTCTCTCTTTTAATTAAATAATTTTATCTTATTTAATTAAAATCTCTCTTTTAATTAAATAATCTTATCTTATTTAATTAAAAGAAAACATCCCTTTTAAATAAATAAAATAACCTTATTTAATTAAAAGAAAATCTCTCTTTTAATTAAATAATTTTATCTTATTTAATTAAAATCTCTCTTTTAATTAAATAATCTTCTCTTATTTAATTAAAAGAAAACACTCCTTTTATATATATATATATATATATATATATATATATATATATATATATATATATATATATATATATATATATATATATTTTAGACTGCAGGAATCGGTGCAACACGGCCCCCCTATAAACTGCAGTGCGCCCGGTAAACTTTTTAACGTGACCGCCCACCGGTAGCACGAGGACGGGGGAGACTAGAACCCGTGACCAACCCCCTGCAACAGGGAAGATTTAGCCAACCGAGCTAGGGCCCCCACCCTTTAAATATATTTAATTAAAAGAAAATCTCTCTTTTAATTAAATAATTTTATCTTATTTAATTAAAATATCTCTTTTAATTACATAATTTTATCATATTTAATGAAAAGAAAATCCCTCTTTTAATTAAATAAATGAATCCCCACTTAAAGCTCTCTTTTTGATGAAAAAATGAAATAAATCAAATAAAATCTTATAAAAAAAAAATTTTTTGCACATATCTCTAAGTGGTGGATTTTTCCCTCTTGCTTGCATTTTTAGGGATTTATCTCACATTGCTCTTGTGAGAAGTCTCCCACCTCCACACTTTCCTTTATAAGGAGCTATCTCCTTCTCATTTGGATAGATGTTAGTTGCTATAGTATTGTTATGCAACAGGTTTGGAGAGCGATTTTGGAGGAGCTTGAGCATTAGGGTTTGGACATTGGAGCTTCATTGCAACTTCTCTCTTCTTATCTTCTTCTCTCATGCATCCATTGCTTCCATCATCATGCTTCATCCTTGCATTTTCATATCAGCTTAGAGTCATATTTACTTTTATAGATTTATCTTGCATTATTTTTTCCTTTCATAGATTAGATTTCATTTCTTGCATTGTTATCATTTAGATTAGTTTGCATCTTCATTTGCATGCATATTTGATAATCATGGAGACTAGCACTCTTATTTTTCCTCTTTGAATCTCTCATTTTATAGTGTACTTGCATGGGCACAAACTAGGTCAAACTGAGGGCCTTCATTACAAACTCTTGCACTCCATAAATAGAGAGTTATGAGTTGCCATTTGAAATCTCATTTTTGAGCAATCTTGGATATAATGACTCATAGAAGTGTGTCAACAATTTAGCACACATTTTTTGTGCCCACCGTGGGGCAACCCACCTTTACATGCTAGTTTTGGCTATTTTTGGAATTAACCCCCTTGCACTCCATAAACAGAGAGCTATGAGTTATCATTTGAAATCTCATTCTTGAGCAATCTTGGATATAATGACTCATAGAAGTGCATCAACATTTTAGCACACACATTGTATACAGGCCTTGAGTCGCCAATGAAAGCAACATAGGAATCAACATTATGCCCATTATCATTGGGCATCTAAATTCTAGCGTACCCGTAATGCTTTACGGGTAAATATTCTCATTAACCAAATTAACATAGAGTGTCTTTTATTGTCAAAACTCATTTGAGAAAAATTGTGCAAATTATCAAATGAAATCTACCGTGAAGGTCAGAACTCATTTGGCCATCCGTTTTGCCGTGTTCTCCGTCTTGCAATATGCCAATGCATTTTTGGCAGGATCTGAGCTTTAAAAAAAATTCTTATTTGTTTATATATGAACTTGAGCTAATTTTAAGTCCTTGCTTAATAATTCACATTTATTTCATCTCCTGCTGTTTTCTTGATATTTCTATTTGTTTATTTTATGCAAGAAAATGTTAGGCCCCAATTTACTGATAGATTGTCAGACGGGCAATAAATTAAGAGAGATGTAATAAACATCTTGATTGCATTTCAGTGTGGCCGATTCGTTAGGTAATCAAGGTCAGTGACAATATTATTAGCGTCTGTGCTGGTGAAACACGTACACTCCTCATAGCGGGAGAACTTCCTACTGTCATTCCCCTTGGTCCCCAGGAATTGATCATTGCTGCCAAACCCACATTCTCTACGCAAAAATTATTCTTTCAAGAATGGTACCAGAGAAATGGCTTTAAAAGAGGTTTGTACATTTAAGCAGTGCTGCAAGAAATGATCCACTAAGCAGAATGGCAATCGCTGTCCTTGCCACAACCAAGTCCCATCGATGAACAATCAAGCAGAAAGATAATGGTTTTCGATGTTAATTAATTCAAGCCGATTGATGAACAACTCCTTAACAGTAAATATGGTGCAAAATGTTTGCGAAATGCACAATCAAGAAATTTACTAAATTCAAAGCAAATAATTGCCACTACGTGCCGCTTTCTTGTTATTAAGAATCAAACGTTTCATTTTATAACTCCACCATTATAAATTTTCAGCGTGAAACAGGACCAGCACCTCAATGATATTCTCTACTTTATTGAAATGAATTTGAAAACAAATAAATAAATTCATGTACCTAGAGCCACACCGAAGTTCCAACCCAAAGAGGGCAGAATATATAATATGCTGGTCGACCCAGCTTTTATGAAGAACTGTATGAATAGAAAGAAAATGCATTAAATTATATCAAATAACATATGCCTGGGGCATATGAAGAGTTCTGGATTGTGCAAGGGTTTAGGGTTTTAACTGGTAGGATGGGCCAGCGTAGTGGTGTCAGTATGAAACTGCTAAAAACATTAAGGCGGCAACTTGGATGCTATGTCATTATGACATTTGCTAAAATAAATATAAAGGATGTTAAATTGTTTTTAAGGGATATAAAAATCATTTCACGAGCATCATAGGATCGAGGGTCGGAAATTCAGCAGCGACATAAAAGCATAGGCTTACCTTGGGGTCCCATGGGGGGCTTGGGCTCTATATTTAAGGCGCTGGAGGTCCCATGATAATATTTTGCGGGGGCTAGAGCTTAATTTGGAATCTTTTCCTATTTACTAGGAGCCCCTACTTTTTAGTTGAGCAGGTGCAAAAGGGGGGGGGGGGGGGGCTGGAAATAGCCCCTACTGTTTAGGGAAGAATTCTGCCACTTGGCAAGAACCTACCCTTCATATTCCCTCCAAATTGAAATCATCCTGCCAAAAATTCTAAAAACAACAATTTATATTTAAAATATTTCCTTTAATTTAGGAGCTAATTTTTTTAAGCAGATTTATATGTAATGCCCATGAGACCGCTCCCCTTTAAATGTTCCTAAAAAAGCTCAGTGGCACCCGCTCTATTTTTAAGCAAGCGAGTGCCCATGGGACCCCAGCCTTAGTTCACAAACTAAAATTGGATTAGGAAAGGGGAGGTGGATTGGGGTTAATCCTATTTACCTCATGCACTAGCGTGGTCTTGGAGGGACCAACTATCTTTTGCTTTATCTTCGTCTACCGTCTATTTTCTTGTTACAAAAATGGCTAGAGTCACTTGCGGGAACCATTTGGAAGAAGTGGCTCGACCGTGACACCATCCAATCAATTAAGGTAATAATTCGAAGCGGTGGGAAATCACATTGTCAATCAGCCAAGCAAGAGCAAAACTATCATGGGGTGGTGAAGTTGAGTGGTGCCTCTACAAACCTCTTCTCCTATTAGAGAGGCGACAAGGGGCCTAAAACCGTGGTGTCTGTGAGCATTGGCCAAAGTAATTGCGGTTATGTAAGTGTCCACAGGGTGGAGATCTACCATTGAGAATAGATATATTTGGTGGGACTATGGCAACCAACATAACATTATTACATACACATGCTTTAGTGCACATTGAAACATTTATATCAAGATAGGTGTGAGTAAATAACACTTCATTTATATCCTTCGAAAGAGTGAAGAGAACTTACATCTTTAAAGCATGTCATTTTGCAAAAAATTGAAAGGAAGTCTGGCCAAGTCACCTAGTAAGAGCATATGTCAGGAGAAGGGTTCAGACCTGAATAGCCAAAAAAATCATGAATGCAAACCAATATTGTCGGGTTCTTCTACGATACCAAAAAATATGAATGATGGTCTCAGGCTACCCACAAAAAGGGCACTGAGGATCTGACACACCCAAATGTTGAAGCCTAGAACCCAAGGGCAAGTCTTGGAAAAGAATGCACCATGCAAAGTTAGCCAATTTAGGTTACACAAATGGTAGACCAAATCATAAAAAACTAGTGTTGCCAAACAAATTAGGAAGAATGCAAATGTCATCATTGGTAATAGGGTGAAAACCATGGGTAGGTGGGGAACTAATCGGGTATCCCATCTTAGGATTGTAGTTACAAAATAAAGTACATGACACCACATCTAGTCTTTCCATCATGGCTTGATAAAATGAATATCAAGCTTGTGTACTATTTAAAGATAGTACCAAGACCACCATGTCAAAATTTTGTCAATTTGGATGAGAAAAACAAAACTGAATGTGTAAATCTTTTGAGGTGCAAAAACTCATAGTAACCCAAGAAAAAAGATTTTTCCAAGCGAATGCCACATTTATGAAAACATTGAGCACAAATCCCTTGAACTTTCTAGTTAATTGCAGTTTGTGTGACTTAATTAGTAGAGACCACCAGATGTTATGTTGATCGAATATGAGTTTGTCACCAAAACTAGCCCCATCCCAGTAAAGCCAAGGTTTCAGAGCCCACATGCATGCTAGATGCTTTTATCAATAAGAGTATCTTGGATCTCGACTACTTCTCTCATAAGGGTTTCAAAGCCAATCCCCTTCCAATTTGATATGTGAATGGGATACCCAGATGAAATATAATGTCTGGGAACTTCTGGGTCTCATTGTTAAAGTTGGCTCTAATAACCCATTTAGTGCACAAGGTCAACCCTCTTTTCTAGGTTGAAGAAAGTCAAGGTCTCCAGATTCCTTGTGAAGACAATGATACTTCCAAACATCTTTGTGAAATTTGTGATGGTTAGCTCCATAAGCCCATCAAATGTCTCATCAAAGCTTTGAAAGCTTGATGTAAGAGGCTTTGAAAGGAGCTCAACATGAAGAGTAATATGTATGGGTAGCTACAAAACTGTAGGAACACATCTAGAATTTACCAACCATAGAAAGGAACTCGGTAGTCCAATAGGCAAGCTTCTTCTTGATTCGAACAAGAATAGCATTCCGTAGATCAACATGAAAATCTTGGAAGGCAAAGAGAATGCTCAAAATATAGAAAATTTCCCCATGTTGAATCCACTTCCACCCATATTGGAGAATCCAAGATGGATTAGGAATAAAGGGCTTCTTGTAACATTGAGTTATGTGTCATTGAATGGCTAATGCAAAATCTTGGGAAAATGTTTCAAGACATTTAAGTGTTTCTTGAACATTATCCTCGTCCTCAATTAAGGTGTGGAAGGAATCATCATCAAAGTGGTCATAAGCTTGATAAAATGTATCAACGCATTTAAGTGTTACTTGCACATTGTCCCCATCCTCAATAAAAGTGTAGAGGGAATAATCACCAAGATTGCCACTAACAAGTTGAGAAGGTGACTCAGGTAGGGAAATTCCCCTGACATTAAACAAAGTAATGGGTTTTCAATTATAGATGTCCCATAGATCCCCCTACCTCAGGGATGAACTTGATGTTGCCTTTATTAATAACCTAGCCCAAAGTGTAAGATTTAAAATAGCATAAGACCCTTATAGAACTCACAAGGAAAGCCATCACATCCAAGAGCCTTCTCGTTGGCTATGGAGGAAACAACATCCTTGTCATCTTCAAAGGTGAGCATCTAATCACAAAAAACATTTTTAGAATTTGAAAGTTGAGAAGGAACAATAGCAAGGAAATTCTTCAAAGCTCAATCTCTACCAGGGGATCTTTCCTACGTAGTGAACACCTTCTCATAATGTCTGACAAAGGCATGAATATTGAGTAGCTTAGAGATCATTTTTTGTCTATCCTTGATGCACTTGATATCAAGAGACGATTGGCAAACCTTACAAGCGAGGGAAAACTCCTTAGAGGCTCTATCACCCACCTTGATCCAATGCAATATGGCCTTAATTTAGGCTCCTAGGGCAGCATGATGATCAACAACTTGATTTTAGTGGCAAAGTCTATCTACCATGACTTGTGAATCCGAGAAAAAGGGATACAAAGTCAGAGCTTCAGTGGAAACATGTAGATATTTGGTGTTTGCATCCTAGGATTATCAACGATACATGGCCAACTATCTACCATAAATGCAAATAAACCTTCCAGTGTGAGTGATAGCATCATTTTGCCAAGAAATCCAACCACTTGGTTGATTGGGCCTAGTCTCCAAATTTGAAACCTATTAAATGTGTGTCATAATGGATTGGTGCTAAAGAAATGACATATTCAGAAAGAACTAACTCCCAAAGGATGCATCTAAGTTGTATGTCATTAAATACTAAACTTTATACGATAGTGGTTTGAAAAAGTAACAACAAGTAGTGACAAGACATATGAATATTGATTTTCGCAAAAGGAAGAAAAAAATATTGAGTTGTGATCATGGGACAATCCAACATTTAAAATTATGTCAAAACCAACTCGAAAGTTACACCAAATATGCTAAGTGCAATGAGGGTGATGACGATTGATGTTAGGATTGAAAAGACCAAATTTATTTTGCATGTAGAACCAGGTCTCGTGTTCTCTAGTTATCTAGAAGAAAGGGAAAATGTATTTACCTAAACCATAGTGAAGTCCCCACAATCATAATCCAAGCTATGGGTGACAATGAGTCGAACAACCAACACCACGAGGTCTCTCTACAACATCTTTGGGAGCATACACATTGGTGATCCCAAAAGAATGATCGTCAACTGACAAAAGAACCCAAACTTTTTGCTACATGGGATCAAACACATATTCCACACCAAAGGATTTCCAACAAAAGGAAATGAGAGTAACAACTCCATCTCGACCAACTTCATGTTGTGAAGCAAAAATAAGGTTATCCAACCAAATAACACGATATGCAATAGAAAGTATGAAAGCAATCTTTTTGACATCCTGGAGGCAAAAAATATCCAAGCCAAAAAAAAATTATGAGTAGCCCTAACATAATACTTTCTAGTGAGGTCTTTGAGACCCATTACGCTCCATATAACTCATCGATCAACCTCTTTTATATCATCCTCATCCCCAAAAAAGGACAAACTATTATACACAAAGAAAGAGATTGTCCATAACTAGGATAACTATCCCTGCTTGGGATCACCTGTCATTTCTTAGAACCTCCATCACTTAGATTAATTCATACAGAAGGGCTATAGGAGCATCAAAGAGAGGATGATTGATCAACATCCATCGATACATTTTGAGAATTGTGAACCTGTTTGAAGGTAAGAAGCAGTCTCATATGAACCTTTCCCCTATTGGTCAAGATTTGAAATAGGAGTAATACTTGACTAGTTTGGCAATGACTTGGTTGAGCCATGTATTGAGGTGGTTGTTGAGGAGATAAGCTATTAGATTGCTCTGGGACAAACATGAAGGTATGTTTACCCTCACATACCACCATTGTGTAACCTTTATTAGTTTTAACATGCAAGGAAGAATGGGGGAGGGCTAGGCTCTTTAGGTGGGGGCTTTGTTCTAGAAATGACCAAGGGACAATCCCTAATCTTGTGTTCCAAATATTGACAACAAAAATAGGTGTTGGACAAATTCAAATAAAACACTTTTTTTGGCAAAACATTCACAAACCACTTGAATATCAATAGTCTCTTTGAGATCACAAGAAATATCAACTTCAATACAAATCCTCTTTCAGGGACAAGCATGAAAGAAATTGTTAAGTTCCATGCAAACAACTTTTTTAGGAGTTTGAACAATAGTTTACGGGAATGGCCAACAAGGCAGAGGGAGACTCAAGAACTCTTTTCATGTGGGAACCTTGAGCTTTTTCTCATCCAAGACAATGAAGTCTTGTGACCATGACTATAAAACAAGCAATGAAGACCTAACAAACCAAGGCCCATACTTAAGGATAGCCTCAACATGGTAGGATTTGAAGAGTAAAACAAAAAGAAACCGTTGGTCACCCATTCATGAAGCGTGCTTTCAAGTGGAACTTTTCCCACAAAATATTCAATCAAAGTAAATTTCTCAAGCCAATCACAAGCATTATCAAAATCTTGGACAAAAAGAACAATGGCAGGAGAGGTCATACTCATGAAATACCTTTAGAGCAGGAGAGGTCATACCTCATGAAACACCTTTAGAACAAACTTGCAAGGGCATATGTTTAGAAGAGCCATGGATTCTCATTGCCAAAACTCCAACACTAACATCAACTATTGGGTCAAAGTTGGCAAAAGAGATATTAAAACTTATAATCTCACAATAAATGTGGCATGAAATACTAAAGGCTCGATAATTTAGAGTAATAGTGTGACATGTAGTAAACCCTAGCAGAGCTTTGATGTTAAATGTTTTTCACATTGATGATGGTAAAACAAGTTGGTCAATGTTTAGGGGAAAATTGAAGCACTCAGTAAGATGTGTATGTCAAATGAGATATTCACCCTAACACTCAAATATAACAAAAAGAGAGGGTTTCCAAACATAACCCTCAATATAACTCAAGATAAATTAGCAAGACCCAAGTAAGATGAAGGGATGCTAATACAAAACTCAAATTTTACTAAAGAAGTACGCAAACAAGTCTCTTTCATGCAATGTTGATTCAACTTAGATTTGTTTATGTGAAGGTAAGTTGATTAAATTAAATTGATTGTTAGATTGATTAACATGCCTAGGGTTAATTGATTTAAATGCAAGAAACACAAGTACAACCCTAATTATGAAAGAATTCAAATCTAGAACATAAATGGACAAATAATAGTGCAACTTACTATGAGAATGTGAAGAGGAATACCCTTTGAAGGCTTGGAAGTAGTAGACTACAGAGAACAATGATAGAATTGAAACCAAATCCAAAATTAGGAAGTCGACAAAAACAAATCTCAGAAAGTGATTTGTCCCTAGTATAGGTCAACTTGTCATGACAAATAGGTCACAATAGAGGGTATACATCAACTTGGAGGCATAGGATCAACCTAAGTTGACATAAAATAGAGCCTAAAAATTTTGCACATCCCAAAATTTATGCAAAAAGGGTACTCAAATCTATATCTGAAACTCAAATCCTGAACATGTACACAAGGGGAAAATGGTTATGTTTGTTAGGGAGGGCTTGCCTAGTTAAGCCATAGATGAGGAATTTACCTTGAAATGAAATGAAATTTAAAACATGTAAGGAAGTAAGACAATTTGTAAATAATTCACCTCACTTTATGAAACCCTTGCTAAGAAGGATTTTGCATTGCTAAATGTTGTTGATGTCAAGTCTTCAATATGAATGTTGTAAATCTCAACAAATGCAATGGATCTTGTCAATACCAAATCATCAAGGAATGGATTTAGATGTGCTTGTAAAAGAAGAAGAAGAGGAATGGATGCAATGCAGATCTCTTCCCTTGATGACCAATAATTGAGGAACGGATGTAGATGTGCTTGAAAAAGAAGAAGAAGAGGAATGGATGCAATGCAAATCTCTTTCGTTGATGACCAATAATGGATGCTAGATCTTGAAGAGGAAATGATCCCAATGAACTCTTGAATGCCTTGAATGCTTGAAGATGACAATGCGTTTGATCATAGATGTCTCATAAATGCATATTATGTCTCTTTTTCATGTATGGTAGTCTTACGGGTGTATGATATGTAAAAATGAAATGCCCAAGCTTCCTTAAATTGTACTTTTTGGGATCCAAAACAAAGCAATTTGATCATGAATCAGAGAAAATAATTGAGGAAATCAAGAGGAAATGGGATCCAAAGTTCATTTTGTCCCAAGTATAGGTCAACTTGGGTCAATTTGGGTTAACCTATGCTTGAGGAAGTCCCAAGGTCTGTAACTGCAAGGTCTCGTGGGTTGTGCATAAAAAATAAGGAAAATATATTATTAGAGCAGGAAAAAGAGCCACTTCAAGCACAAATAAATCCATGGACCATACATTCACTAAAGGGAAAGAGCTAAATTCTTAAATGATGGGTGCTTCCATTTCAAGATGGTAGAGTCAATATTATTTTTGGAGTATTACAGTAATAGTATTTTTTTAAGCTTTTCTTAAGAGAGTGCTTTATAAATGGAGCTATGAACTACTCATATCCATCCCCATAATGAGTACTAATGCATCTTCTAGACATCTCCTTGTATTTGGTTGGAGGCATTAACCATATATTCCCTAGCCCCTAAATAGAGGGACAATCCATTGAGCAACCACAATGACATTATTTATTATCGTGTAGTTGGTTGATAGATAATGTATAGTTATTGTTGTATTTATTTAAATATAAAATGTACTAAAAATCACATCTTGTTTGTAAATTCAATTAGGGAAAAATATGGTCTATTTTTATATGTATTTGTGTAGTTTATGAAATCAATTAATATACCATTTCTCAAATGATAATTTGTGTGCAGTTAAAGGTCTGAATGGATAAGTGAATAGAATCAAATTTGCAGAGATATGAAGCACATAAAATTGACATTATCTCAAGTTGATAAAATTGAGAAGGTGTTGGAAAGTTTCTCCATGCAAAATGCTAAAGTTGTTAGCACACTTTTTCCTATTCATGTAAAATTGAGTAAGGAGATGTGTCCAAAGATACAAGAAGAGAAAGATAAGATTTCCAAGGTAACTTATGCTTCAGCTATAGGAGAATTGATGTATGTCATGGTATGTACTAGGCCAGATGTTGCACATGCAGTGGGAGTTGTTAGTAGGTATATGAGTCATCCTAGGATTGAGCATTGGGATGAAGTCAAATGGATTATAAGATATTTGAGAGGAACATCTAGTATTTGTTTAACATTTTGGGGACTCTACTATTGATTTACAAGATTATGTTGACTCAGATTTGGCAGAGGGTTTTGATACCAAACAAAGTACTACATGTAATGTATTTACTGTTGGCAAGTCAACAGTGAATTGGATTTCTCAGTTGTAAAAGGTAGATGTTTTATCCACTACAAAGGAAAAATATGTTGCTGCTATAGAGGCAATCAAGGAGACAACCAAGGAGATGATATGGCTTCAACTATTCATAGAAGAATTGGGACACCCATAGAGGGATACTTTTGTTTTTTATAGATAGCTAGAGTGCCATTCATCTTGCAAAGAATTGTGCTCTACATTCAAAGACAAAACACATACAATTGCATTGCCATTTCATTTAGTTAGTTTTGGATGATGGATAGTTAAAGATGAAAAAGATACATACAGATGATAATCCAACATATATGTTTACAAAGGCAATGAGAAGGGAGAAGTTGAAATCCTCTTTAGCTTCAAATGGTCTTCTAGAATGAACATAATAAAAGAACAAAAAAGTTCGAGGTGGTTTTACATTCTAGTGGGAGCTAAAGGTTTAGTAGTGCTATGATCAGTCTCCAAGTGGAAGGTTAGTGTTGTGGTGTCTAATCAGTCTCAAAGTGGGAGGTTTTTGTGATGTGGAGCCTAATTAGACACAAGGTTAATTTTTTCTCACTTTATTTGGTGTGGTTCCGCCCCTAGATTATTACTATGAGGGTTTGAGGGCAACACCCCCAAGATAGGGTCAAGGGGTAGCGCTCCTTACAAGGTCCTATGGCAAGACCTCATGTGCAGTGCCTATCGCAGTACAAGGTGGGGTCGAGGGGCAACACCCCCACATTAGTTTTTAGGGGTAGTGCCCTAGAAAGCTCAACCAAATTTATTATGTTAAAAGGTGTTGACTGCTATTCTTTCTATTTGACGACTTATTCGAGCCCTAATTTTGTAAGTGACAAAAACCTTACATAAAATGAATCAGGGTTAGGGATTTCAAAATGTATAATGAGATTGTAGCTTCTTGCAATGGTATTAAGCTATAAGGGATTGTGGATTGTAATCTCTAGTAATAATAATATTGGACTTGATGTTGGTGGACGTAGCCCAGGGATTGGGTGAACCACATCAAATCTTTGTGTCTTGTGTCCTCTTCTATACAACTTTTTATTTTTTGATATTGGTTATATTTGTATGTAATTTTTATTTATGTCCATGGTTAATCCTAACAATCTTTTTCTTCATCCAAAAGTTCCCTATAAGAGTTTTTACTAGAGGATATTTTATCAAATTATCAATTTTGTTTTTGTTTTTTTCACTTTTACAGCTAAGAGAGTTAACTTGGCTACCAAAGTAGGCTTCATCATTGTATTTGATCTTGGGCTTGTAGTCTTGGAGATTCCTGAGGCTGAAGAGGGCCATTGTTGCTTTGTTGGATTTACAAATATCAAGAGCTAGTGGTGTGTCTTGAAATTTCCAATCTATCATGTTGGGGTTAGTGAGAGGAAGGAGGGGGCATGAAAGGATATAATTATCTAGGTCATCTTCAATGGATTGGAAGGGTACTTCAAAGAGTTTCTCCTCTTTAGTCTCAAAATCAAGTTCAACCTTTTAATAGTTGTCGGCAAAGGATACCTTGGGTTTAATGGAGCCTAATTCCATCCTTTAGGATAGCTAGTAGCCTCAAAGGAGTGTCTAATACATTCTCTTTTGGTCCAAGGTCTATGCTATGATATCCCATGTTTTCAATAATGGGTGGAACCTTTACATACTTATCTTTGGGGAATTCCACAAGATCATCTTTACCATCATAATAGACCCAATCCAAGATATTGGAGTCCATGTTCACATCACTGAGGGAACTCCAATGTTCAAAGATCTTTTTTTTACATGCATGGTGTCTTTGTCTCTATGAGGAAGTATTTGGGAAGGTTTACCAAAGGATCGGAGAGAGAATGACAGTTGTTTAATGCACAAGGAACTCTCAAACTTATACTCTCTCATTCTTTGATAAAAAAAGGTGACCTTCTTTGTAGTTCTGAGCTTGGCTTTGTCAACCTTTTGTTTTCTTTTTCTAGAACTAGTATTGGTGTTAGGTATCTTTGTAGTCGTAGTGGAGGGTGTCTCAATTACTTTGATAGGTTTAGGCATCCCTTTTGCAAATTCACTGATTGGGCAAAAATTTATTTGTGCACTTTCTAATCTTTTACAAAAAGAAAAAGGTAAAGGATCTCCTAGAATTGTGACCTCTATTCCTTGGTGGGGAAACTTCAAGCATTGATGATAGGTAGATGGAACAACTTTGAGTATACGTGTCTAGGGTCTATCAAGAAATATATTATATGGCAAGTCTAGGTAAAGGACATGGCATTTAGTATTCATTACAATGGGTCCTACTTGTAGTAGTAGCACAATAACCACTTTTTATTCTTTCTCTTGCTCATAATATACCTTTATGGTTATTCTTTTATTTATATCAAAGAGGTCATCTAGGAGTCCCAAGAAATGGTTCATCTTCAATATACATAAGTTTAAACTGTAGACACCTAAAAATCCTTTAGAAAATAAAGTATTTTTATTTTCTGAAAAAGTCTTGATGACATCATCATTTATTAATTAATTAATTAATTAATTTTTATGCCATTAAATCCCTTTATCTTAATTAAAAATATTTAATTAAGGAATCCCTCCCAAAAATGTTTAAATCTTATTTAAACATTATTTCCTTATTTATTAATTATTTAATTAATAAATTGACCAAAAAACCCAAAATAAATAAAAAATTTATTTTTTGCCCAAAACTTGGCCAATTTCTTTAAGACCGCTAACCTCTTCCAAAATCTTCTAATCCTTTTTTAATTTTAATTAAAGGCTAATCCCATCATTTCCTACCCCTAATCCCAACTCAAAATATTTAATTAAGATTAAATATTAATCCTCATGTTTATTAAAAAAGTTTTAATAAATATCTCCTCAACCCAAACCCTTGAAATAAATAAAACTTTATTTATTTTCTAAAAATCTAATTTATCCTCATCCTAAGAAGTTCTAGACTCTTCTAGAAAGTCTTCATCCTCATCCTAGGAAATTCTAGACTATTCTAGAAAGTCTTTACCCTCATCCAAAGTCTAGACTCTTCTAGAAGATGTCTTTAAACCTAATCCTAATCCCCTCCTAACCTTGTCACATTCCCTAAACATGGGTTAAAACTTACTAACCCAAGCCAAAGTTAACAAATATCTCCTCCTTCACCCACCCTCATTAAATGCCATCCACTTGCATATTCCTAAGCTAATCCTAAACCATCCTAATCCATCTTCTAATCATTTGTACAAGCCTAAGCAAGCTTAAAACCCTCCTAATCAAGTCCAAGTCGAAATTGCTCTCATCACCCTCAAAATATCTCAACCATAAAACTTTATGAAGTCCACTAGGTCATAAATGACTCTTACAAGCCCTTTTATTGCTCTTACAAGTCATTATGAGGGTCTTTATGAAGATTTTATCCCTTGAGCCTCCTTTGTTGACTCATCCTTCCCCTTTCCTCCATCCTCTCACCATGTGACATGTGTCACTCCTTAATTGGTTGTAAGGAAGCACAATCCATGTGCTCTTCTCTCATTCAATCTAAGCCCTCCATGAGCTTTTTCTCATCCTTGCATCTTAGCCCTCAATCCCTCAAGCCTCTTGCCTATAAATTGGATCCTTCCCCTTTGCAAAATAACACAATCCATGAAGTAAAGTTATAATGCTATTTTGAGAGCCAAATCCATACTAAAGCCATCTATCCACACCAAAAATCCACAATCATCCATTGAAGCCTTTGGAAGCATATTGAGCATACATCCTATCCATTTAGATAAAGCTACTCAACAAGAGAGCTTCTTATTGAGAGAGTCCATTAATGGCTCATATTCTCAATTGAGAGCTCATCTTAGTCTATCTTGAAGTTTATGAATTTTGTTTAGTTTGTAGAAGCTTTATTTAAATTTGGTTTCTATTAGCATACTAACATTGCTCATATACATTTTGGCACGCCCGGTGGGACCCCGCATGGGTCATCTTCATTAGCTTTTTTAGTCAATTTTTGTACGTCATTTGCTGATTTTGGCTAATTTTACTTATTTTTGTGATTGGTAGGATTGTATAAATTGGTTTTGTAGGTCCACATGAGCATGAAGAAGACAAAAGAACTCATAGTCTATCTCATAGTATTTGCAGATTTTTCAAGCTGATAGGTGGACAAAGCACTTGGAATTCTTCTTCCTCTTCTTGTCTACATTCTTCTTATTCCATCTACTTCTTCTTCTTCTTCTTGTGGGAGATCTTGGCCATTTTTTTTTTTTAAGGAAGCAAAATCATACACACTTCTTTTTAGTGCTTAAAATGAACCCCCAAATCATACTTAAATCCATTGAAAAATTAAAAATTTGCAAGAAAGAAAAAATCTTTTAACAAGTGAAACTAAACCAATATAATCATTTGCATCCTTGCAACATCAAGGTTTTAGATGCATTCATGCAAAATTAGGAACACTTCATTTTTGGGAATTTAAAAAGAACTTCAAGTTTCCATTTCAAAAGGTTCAAAATCAACACTAAGTGCACACTAAAGTTCTTTTAAAAAATCTCATGAAAACTAAGAGTCCTAAATGGTTGCCAAAAATTGTCCTAAAAGCTTTGTTATTTGTTCCAAACAAATGTCTTATTGCAAAATCTTGAATGTTTCTTAGGATTTTCATGCATCAAAACAATCTAGGAATATCATTTTTGGGCTTAAAATATGCAAACTAGAACACAAAATCTTGAATGAAAACCAAAGTCCAAAGAGTCATTTTCACTTTTGAGTCTAAAACAATCTTGAATGATCTAAGGTTAAAACAAAGCACTTCAAAGTTCTTAAAACAACACACAAAATCTCAATCTTGAATGCTCAAAAGAAAACACTTGAATGTTTAACCACTTGTCTTTGAATGCATGTTGCTAAAATCACTCTTGAATGCCATGGATTAAAATCAAATTTTCTTTGAATGCATGATTAAAACAAAAAATCCAATCTTGAATGCCAAGGATCAATTAACCATTGCAATATCAAACACTTCATTTGGAGCTTCTAAAAATTGAACAAAACAAATCTCTTTTCCACATGTAATCTAGGTAAAGTTTGATTTTTGGACATTTAAGAAACCTTGTTAAGTTAAAATACAAATTTGCAAAAATTAATTTGAGTAGTTCCTTGGACTCACCTCTTTTCTAATCACCCATCAAATATTAACCATTGGTTGCAATCTCAACGCCATTTATGGGGATGGGTCTACTTGAAAAAGGTGTTAAATGTTCCACAATCTAACTCACTCACTTGGTCTTTGAATGTTTGCTTTAACTTTATCAAAATTCTTAAATGATCAAAACTCTAGATTAAATCGATCACACTTCAAGTTTGGGCACTAAAATTGAACAACAACTGACGTGGAGAGCCTCCGGGCGCGCGCTTGAAATTGAATCTCACACACTTTTGTTTTGGGCTTAAAACAAACTCACACTCAATCTTGAATGCCTTAAAGAAAATTAATCGATACTTGACGTGGAGGGCCTCTGGGCGCGTGAGTTTGCTTTTGTTGACCCTAACTCTTCTTATTGTTTGCATTCTTCGATCGATTTACTTTTGTTGGTGCTTCAAGTTGGAATTGAACATTGTCTCTTAAACATGAGTGCTTGCAAAGTCTAGATTAGCACACATAAGAGTCAGTTGGTAAAAGAACAAGCGTGTTTTTTAGCCCAAGGTCATCCAAGTCTTCTCTCCCCTTTGTCGTCTTTCGAGGCCATCTTGGGTGCATAAGATTAGGATCCAAAACCTTGTTTCTTTTTAGGAGGCCTGCTTGGGGATTTCATCACCCCTTAGACGACCTCAACTCTAGCGTTCTGGCGGAGTATAAGAATCGGGAGGTGAATCGAAAGACACCTCTCTTGGGATCAAAATTTTGTCACTCGGGCTAAGCCTCAAGGAACTTTATACCCTTGAGAAGTGAAAGAGGAGAAGTGGATTACCGCTCCTCTCGGCTGTGTGACATCTTTTTGGTTTCGTCTACGGATTTGGGCCTCACGTACCTTGCGTATATCGAGGACTCCCTAGCTAAACCAAATTTCATCATTGTAGAAAGCTTCCTAAGATGTTGGTGTGTTTGACGTGCTTGCTCAAAACTTTTGTCTGCTTGATTGTTCATAGCTTTTGAATGAATGTTTGCCAATTTTGGTCGAAATCCCAGAAAAGCAGAAATCTCCCAACTCAAGGCATACTTAGCGTAGTCACTGACTTATCAGAAAATCATCCAAGCTCCCCCGATGCAACCGAATCTATCTAGTTCTTTGCCTTAGAACAATCCCAAATCCAAAGTCCATTCAAATCATCCCCCCAGCCAACTAGCAACCCAATCCAAAATCACCCAAGCCTTTAAAGAGTTGTTGTCACTTTGCTAGATTTTGCTATCTAATCAATCCTACCAATCAACCAATCTCACCAAGGTTATCCCTTTGACAGAGCATTGTCTAGGGTAATCCAGCTTTGTCACTTGTATCCCTCATCACCTTGAGCTAAAGGTTGGGATCCACAAGTGGTCAATCTCGTGTCATGCCCATAGGATCATTAGTCTATCCTCAAGTTGACACAGCCACCGCCAAATCCAACACATAGGAAAGAAAAACTCTCACTTTTTGATAGCATACCCTTGAAGTCTTCCACCCACAAGAAAGCCAAAAATCTCCAGCCAATCCTCCTTAGGTCTATCATACAGCTTTGACTCTCCTTAGGAAATCTTTCATCAGCCAATCCAAAATCTGTGCTTAATCCAAATCCAACCATGAGCTTCCGTGTTCATCCATATGCAAGACCCCATCCCCATCCAACTCATCATCAAAGCGTGAAGTACCAATCCTATCATGATGTGTTTGGTCGCATTGTCCTTGCTCCTGCCACCTCCTATTCCAATGATGATGAAAATCTTGTTGACTATGACGGGTATATTGAAAGCCTTAGAAACATTCCCCCAAGCATCCCCCAAAATCCAAGAGTTATTCCAAACTATCTAGTCATGCCATATGATATTCTAGCTTCCCCTCCATCACCCCATCAACCAAGCTTCCAATCTTCCACCCCCATCACACTAGCTATTCCTGTCAATCCACCTCCACCTTCAACACACGAGTCTCCAAGGAATCTCCTAGAGGAAATACAACAAAAGTTGCCTCCAACAGTCGATAAGCCGTGTCATCTAATCCAACCATGTGAAGTAGTCAGTGATGAAGCTTCCCCATCTATAATATCACCTCCATCTCCCATAGCTATCATCCCCATACCATCCATCAAATTGCTTAAAATCCTTCTACTTCCCGCAAGCATCAAAATCCCACCACCTATCAAATCCCTCCAAATCCTATCCACATCGCCTCCAAGCATTTCCCAAATCTCTCGTAATGACCCTTATGCATCCATCTTCTACTCACCCATCTCCACTACTGAATCTCCCATCTATCCATCCGCTGCCTTTGAAGAATCAATCCCTTCACCTCCTATCACACCATCCACTCCAAACCAATCCTATCAAGATCCTGCCCAAAAGCATGTTGATATCCCCCAAAGCATAAATGAAGATATCATCATACCATATCTTCCATCCATAGTGCAGTCACCATCTCCTCCATCTCCAAAACCTCGAGCCATATCTCCTCCACTACAAGATATCTTGTCATCCCACCAGCTACATCAAGATCCTATCCTTTCATCTCCCCCGCTCCATGCTTCCATCTTACCACCTATCCAAGCTATTCCACCATCTATAATCTACCCTCTTGGTTCACTTACATTCATCCACGGTGGCCCTCTCTCAGCAGAAGAATTAAGAACAGTATCTCCCCATTGCAATACACCTAATAAATCACTTCTACCATTTTTTGCAAGCAAAAATTTTCCTCAGCTTGTTCAAATGCTCAATCGATGGCATTATCAAGGTCAAGGTTTAGGACCACAAGAGCAAGGAATCAGAGAGCCTATTATTGCACAAAAAAATCTAGGATTTCATGGTCTTGGATATGTATCCAAAGGCTCACCATCTAAAGGTGTTGGTACACCACACCCCCAAACCAAGCCTATCTCCAAGCCCACCATGCCAGCCTCCCATCACTCCTTCAAGAAATCTTATGTCATCCCCCCTCCACCATCTTTGCAACCCAAAACAACCTACCATATCCCCCCTTCATCCGCTAAATCCATTTTGGGTCCCTATGTCCCAAAATCTACCATCCTCCATCCTCCTATCAGCCATCATAAAAATCCTATTCCATCCATTCCTATGCAAGATCAACAAAGGCACATATCAGGGAAAATCATCCATCATCATCCCCCTACATGCTCTTTCATATCCTCTCCATCTCACAAAGCTTCTCCTAACCATCTTCCCAAAGCTTACCACAACAATGTAAATGCCAACTTCAAAATGCATAAAGCTAAAAATCCACATCCTAGGCAATCATATGTCTATTCTAAAAGACATACTCCAAAAAGGCAAAATCCAATCAAAGAATGCAAAACAATGCAAAAGCCTATGAAAAGAAAATCCAAAACCATGTGGATCCCCAAGAAAAAAGTTGAAACCCAATGCATAATGGCATCCACCATTGCTAATGCCCCATCTAGTGACTCATGTCCCCCATCTCCTAACTCCATCTTGGGTGCCTATATCCCCAAGCACGCTTCCACAAATCCTCCATCACGCCCGCATCTACCATCTATCCCCCATATGCTCTTTTCACACCCGTCCCAACATGTGCCAATGTTGCTCTTGCAAGCATCCCCATATCATGCTCCTTTCCAACCTTTTCATCCCTCCATCTCCTACCATCAATCCCATCTAATCCAATCTATTACATAAATCACACATCCGGTGTACCAACAACTAGCAACAAAATTGAACATTCCAACAGCCAGTGAAAAATCCCAAAAAAGCCAAAATAGCTGAAGAAAGCCAAAATCATTCCAGCTAAGTCCAAAGTCAAAAATTCAAAAAATAAAAGAAAAATAAAGCGTCCACTGGTGAAAACTTGGCAATTCAAGCACCTTGGACAAGTACGATGATGAAAACTTGGCAAACAAGCGTCATGCGTAATCCCGCCATCCCCAACTTAGCCTATCACCCTCATGCTTTTGGTCATCTCTTGACATTCAACTCCATCTTCCAATCTATCCACCTATCCTCCACCCTCCATCTTCCATCTCACACCATCCACTTATCTCTTGCAGCTTCAGCCAACCATCCCAGCTATCATCCATCTCCCTAGCCCCTTCAGCTTTTTCCATCCTAGCTTCAATCCTATCACATCCATCATAAGACCTCCTTCCGCATGTTATCTTCTGATTAGGGGCACTATATTCCTTGGAGATCTTGTCTTGTCCATCCTCCCTTGTCATTGGTATCTAGCTCTAGGCTATCCTCATGCAAACCCAATGTCATCTCTTTATATCCATCATAATCCTAGCTATCTACCATCCTATCCAGCAATCTCATCCTACTCCTCTAGCTATCCTTGGTCACAAAATCTCTCATCATCATTGGATGCATCCTGCCAAATCCATATCTTTTGCTATCACCCCACCCTTAGCTTTCGCATCTTGCACAACATCGAACCATCCTACTATCCTATCATCCTGAGCTTTTGCCTACTTGTAACTATCTTGGTCCGTTAGCTTGTACCATATCTTGATTAGCCCGCTTGTAAATATCTTGGTCTGTTAGCTTGTACATCCTCTTTAGCTTAGTACCATTGTATCTATCCAGTGTTCATGTCAGTTTGTCCTTGATCAGCATCTTGCACCCATTGCACATCTTGGTTAGCTATTCCAATGCATCCTTTAGCTAGATTTCCTGTCACCAAAGTGTTATCTTTCTTAGTTTAGCTTGCCAGACGCATCACTCATCCAAATCCACCAGCTTAGGTGCTCTCCGATAGGTCCTTGTAGGATATAGCTTTCCTCATGTCTGATCTTGGTTCGTTAGTACCTCGTCCTACCCATCTCGTTGGAAAACGGTTCTCTTTTGGATTTTCACTTTCTTTTGATTTGGACTCTTCCTTGTTGGGTCTTGAAATATCTTTTCTAAGCAATCTCCTTGTTCCCTCCTCAAGGTTTCCACGATCTTCCATATCATGGTATACTGTGAATGGGGCAATCAGAGCGTAAGGTCTTGATCATGTCTTTTGTTTGTTTTTCTTTTCTGCTTGTGGGTTACCCAGTGTCGGTTCCACTCTGATTCTTTCGAGATTCATGTGTGATGCTGGGGCAATCCTTGCATGTTTATTTTGAGTTAGTTCGTCAGTCCTCTGGACAGTTGGTGAAAAGGCCTTGATGTTCTTGGTAACCTTGGCAATCAACCAACAATCCTATAGCAAATCTAGTGCTCAACTACATGGTGGTACTTCTCTTTGAAGTATCCCCCCCGCTCAAAAAGCTTCAATGGTTTTCCTTCATCTCCATTATCCCCCATCCATATCCAGCATCTGTCTCTCCTACCCCAGCTTATGCATCAGTATCTCTTTGAATCACTCCTCACCTTTAGCTTTAGGGATCCACAATCCTAGTCATAGGGATCCACCAATCCAAATCAATCCACCAAGCCTCATCTTTCGAGATCCACAATCCTAGTCCTAGGGATCTCCGAAACCCATCTTCCACCAATCTGACTCTTTGAAATCATGTTGCATCAGCTTTTTAATCCCCTCATCCATCTCTCTATCCTGGATTCCTTTTTATAGCGCTCTGCTCGTTCATCCTCCACCTTCCCTGAGATCTTAAGCTTGCTTCCTCTTGTGCCTCTGATTCTCCCTTTATCATTCTCCTATAGTGAGAGTTTGAGCTAACCAAACCTCTTCTCTTAAGCAAATCTGAGTCTCCTTGCTCATCCGAGATTTTTGTACTTTTCAAGAAGCCATCGAGCCTCACTTTCTCTCCCCGCTGCCTTCTTGAGGGGGCATCTCACAGTCCATTCTCTCCTCTTCTGCTCTAGCCTTGGGCATCTTATTTTCTTATCTTTGATGCCATGCCACTTGCGGCATCACATCAAAGAGGGGCAAAATGTAGACACCTAAAAATCCTTTAGAAAATAAAGTATTTTTATTTTCTGAAAAAGTCTTGATGACATCATCATTTATTAATTAATTAATTAATTAATTTTTATGCCATTAAATCCCTTTATCTTAATTAAAAATATTTAATTAAGGAATCCCTCCCAAAAATGTTTAAATCTTATTTAAACATTATTTCCTTATTTATTAATTATTTAATTAATAAATTGACCAAAAAACCCAAAATAAATAAAAAATTTATTTTTTGCCCAAAACTTGGCCAATTTCTTTAAGACCGCTAACCTCTTCCAAAATCTTCTAATCCTTCTTTAATTTTAATTAAAGGCTAATCCCATCATTTCCTACCCCTAATCCCAACTCAAAATATTTAATTAAGATTAAATATTAATCCTCATGTTTATTAAAAAAGTTTTAATAAATATCTCCTCAACCCAAACCCTTGAAATAAATAAAACTTTATTTATTTTCTAAAAATCTAATTTATCCTCATCCTAAGAAGTTCTAGACTCTTCTAAAAAGTCTTCATCCTCATCCTAGGAAATTCTAGACTATTCTAGAAAGTCTTTATCCTCATCCAAAGTCTAGACTCTTCTAGAAGATGTCTTTAAACCTAATCCTAATCCCCTCCTAACCTTGTCACATTCCCTAAACATGGGTTAAAACTTACTAACCCAAGCCAAAGTTAACAAATATCTCCTCCTTCACCCACCCTCATTAAATGCCATCCACTTGCATATCCCTAAGCTAATCCTAAACCATCCTAATCCATCCTCTAATCATTTGCACAAGCCTAAGCAAGCTTAAAACCCTCCTAATCAAGTCCAAGTCGAAATTGCTCTCATCACCCTCAAAATATCTCAACCATAAAACTTTATGAAGTCCACTAGGTCATAAATGACTCTTACAAGCCCTTTTATTGCTCTTACAAGTCATTATGAGGGTCTTTATGAAGATTTTATCCCTTGAGCCTCCTTTGTTGACTCATCCTTCCCCTTTCCTCCATCCTCTCACCATGTGACATGTGTCACTCCTTGATTGGTTGTAAGGAAGCACAATCCATGTGCTCTTCTCTCATGCAATCTAAGCCCTCCATGAGCTTTTTCTCATCCTTGCATCTTAGCCCTCAATCCCTCAAGCCTCTTGCCTATAAATTGGATCCTTCCCCTTTGCAAAATAACACAATCCATGAAGTAAAGTTATAATGCTATTTTGAGAGCCAAATCCATACTAAAGCCATCTATCCACACCAAAAATCCACAATCATCCATTGAAGCCTTTGGAAGCATATTGAGCATACATCCTATCCATTTAGATAAAGCTACTCAACAAGAGAGCTTCTTATTGAGAGAGTCCATTAATGGCTCATATTCTCAATTGAGAGCTCATCTTAGTCTATCTTGAAGTTTATGAATTTTGTTTAGTTTGTAGAAGCTTTATTTAAATTTGGTTTCTATTAGCATACTAACATTGCTCATATACATAAACCATATCCATTATCTATAAGGATTTGTTTTATTTTATACGTATGTATAAGAACTTCAATGTGGAGCTACAAGTTGTGGTGGTGATCAGGACCTCATAAATCTTTGTCTATCAAGACAAGGTGTTGTTGTGCAGTGAGACTTCTGATCATGGTGATGAGTTAGGAAGCATTGATATTTTTAGGAACACGAGACTCTAAGAAACCAATCTTAAGCATCACTTTGTGGATGAGTAATGTGGTGAGAAGTTCAAGAATGGATATTTGTGCAAAATTCTTGCCTAACTATGATAGGACATCGTACAAGAAGTCACTCTCTGTGAAGTGAATAAAGCAACAAGAACATTTAGAACTAATGGATTACTGGAATTGGGAGTGGAAGCTTGCAATGTTAATCTTCCCCATTGTGTGGTTGCACCACAATAAACTATTTTCAATGTGATTGTGTTTACATGGGTATTTATTTCTTCAATGTATCCCACATGGAGTCAAAGCCACATATATCATTTGTTTCTTTTTTACACACAAGGATCCAAAGCTTGATATGTAGTTAGTATAATAGTAATAGTGTTGCACATTGGATGTAGAAACTGGATTGACATTATTTGTGTCATTTTTTTCCATTGTTGTTTCCATTGTTAGGATCAAGGAATGGTTTTTTAAAGATCTTTATTTTACCATTGCCAGAGGATAGACCTCCTTTAAAATCATTTTCTCTTTCATCAACAAGTTTTTGAATGTAATTTTTGAGCTTGTTGCATTTCTTAGTGTTATGTCCTTTGATGAGTTGATAATTACAATACTTGTTGTATTTGTACCATGGTGGTTTAGGTTGGTTTGCTGGAAATATGGTCAGATAGATGTTTTGAGTGTTGTCATTTATGGCAACATATATTCAGCATTTCATTTATGCATTTAGAGATAGAAAATGGTCTAAGTGTTAGAAAGTTTGCAACAACACAGAGAGAAAATGTGATGTGTAAGGGAGACTCATTGAGAGTTAGCTTATGTGTAGTTGAGGAAAGCTCTACGACAATGTCATGATGATGTGTACTAGTGTGCAGATGTGTACAAACAATACAACAGAAGTTATGATTGAAATACCAATATAGATATTTAACATAGCATAACAAAGAATTGGATTTTACAGATTGAGGAATTATTTTGGTAACAAAACAATTATGTGGATATTATTCCATAAGTTATTTTATATTATGCCAAGCACGTAAAAGCATAAAAGCTGACTAAGAAATGAATTATGAATGTGCGAGGTATAAGTAAAGATCTTATCTTGCAAAGATAAGTGTGCGACATATGTATGATTTATGCGATATTTGTAATTGATGTGAAGTCGATGAGATGATATGAAAACTACATCTCATGTATGATCAAAGCAAGTGCAAAATACAATAAACAAAAAGTATTATATCTATATCTATTCTTGTGAAGAACTAAATTGTATAATTGCATGTTAGGGCAGTGGGCTCTTCTTGCATACCTTGTATTTGATCTACCAACTCCTAATAGAATTGAAGCAACTCCTAATAGTGTTGAGGCTTCTAACAAGGCTTAGTCCTCTAACAAGGACTCAAGACACTATTTGTATTTCATAGACTCCTAACAGGGTCAATATCCTTAAGAAGATCTTATTATTTAGTGAATCATCTAGTAGGTATCATCCCCACTGGAGTTTTTCTTTGGTTAGGGTTTCCCTTGTTAACAAATAATGGTTTTATGAGTTCTCTATGTGTATGGTTATATTTACTATTCAACATTGTTGGTTTACTTTCATATGCAAGTTATAAAGTAATTAACAATATTCAGTTGTGGGCAAAAGTTTGTAGAATACTGATTCAACCCCACCTCTCAGTACTATCTATTTCTAACAATTGGTATCAAAGCACAACTACTCTAAAGAAGTTTAACAACTTGAGTAAGATCCCTATAAATATGGAATAGTTGAAGAAAAACCTTGAAGAAGCTCTTGAGCAGATTGACCTTCTTACTGAAGAAAGAGATAACCTAAAAGATAGATATGAAGATGCAAAATTTTTCATTGGTAAACTAAAAGACAAGATTGATGATATGAAATCTGGCAAGGAATCAATTGTGCAAACCAGTGACAGTGATGAAGTAGGAAATCTCTAGAAAGAAAATGAGATTTTGAAACATGAACTAAAAATTGTTTAACATAAGTTGAGTCTTAAGAAAAATGGTGGCAAGAATGAACTTGAACTAAAAACTGAGAATGCAGACCTTAGATCCTAGCTAAGTCAAGTTACATCTAAACTAGATACTATCAAGATTGAGCATGCAAAATTAGAAAAGTACGTGAAAGAAGAGTTGACACAAGCTAAGCAATAATTAGAGAAACTTTATTCCAATAGTGAGAAGATAGATGAACAAATATTTCACTAGAGACCTTCTTATGACAAGATAGGACTTGGATATCTTATTGGAGAGAAATCAACCAAGAACTTTGAACTCAAAAGAGAACTAGATCCAATTATTGAATCCCCTAAAGAATCTGATATAAGTAAGGTAGAATCAAGAACATCTACTGAAGTATCAAAGGAAGTTGAATTAATTGATTTGTCAACAAAACATGGTGAACCTAATAAAATAGAGTAAGTTGATAAACCCAAGCAAGATGAATCACCCAAGGAAGTAAGACGTGAGTTCAAAGATAGATGCTTCATATGCAATGAAGTTGGACATATGAAAAGAGATTGCACAAGTAAGTCTTTTAAACCTGTTACTAATTTCTATTGTTATAATTGTCATGGTTATGGACATAAAGTAGTAGAATGTAAGAAACCTAAGTTTGATGGTAATAATGCAAATAGTAGAATGTTTAGGAACGCCAACTATTCAGGTAATGAAAGAGGGAGATCACATAATAGATCTAATGATGGAGAGAAATCTAATGGGGAGAAGAACCATTTTGTATGTTACAAGTGTAACAATCCTAGACACATTGCAAGGAATTACAAAGCACCTAAGAATTAGAATGAAACCAATAAGAGGAGAAATGCACCTGTATGTCAGTTATGAAATAACTTTGGACACATAATGAGATACTGCAGAATGGATAGAAGGAACTTTAATAGGAATCCTAACTACTGAAGGAACAACAACCTAAATGATTGAAGGAATTATGATAATGTTAGTGACAACAGTCACAAGGAAGTAATTAAAGAACATGATGATGAATTCAAATAAGCATTTGTAATAGCTAAGGTTCCATAAAGCTCTTATACAGTTTTGGAGGAACAATAATTTGATGCACTAGATGAGAAATTGAAGTCATAGATTGTTTATGACTCATCCTATTTGAATTAAGCTATTCTAGTAGAGGAAAAGCATCAGTTGGTCAGAACTGATGTTAGAAAGAGTTGGAAGTTGTGTAATTAACAGAAGGCAGTTGACATAAAGAGAAAGCTATAATCAAGCGCACAAGTCTAGATATGATCTTAGTGAGCAGGAATTTAGAAAACAAGTTTACTGGTAAACATAGACAATATTTGAATTTGTGGTAGATACACATTTAATGTGTAGTGCAATTTGAAATGATTTAAGGATTGCAAACAAGATTGTGTGTACCATTTATTCATGTGAAGTGTCTTGAATGCATTGAAGAGCGATTTGACAACGAATTGAAGTGTGAAGAGAAGTTTGTGAAGCACAAAGTTTTTCAGTGAATATAGTAGAATTATAATGGCTAGTCAAATTGTCTATGTTGTGAGTGATAGACCATGATATGTGTTCCAGAAAAATCCATTTATTTCACTTTTCGATGACCTGTTGGGCACATTTTTGCAAGTTTCAGAGAATGTGCTTCATGTTGAGGATATTAGAAGTTATATCCACTAAAATATTGAAAGCACAAGAGATTAAGATATTCACAACGATTTGGGAACTACGTGTAACAATGACCTATCCTTGGAATCTGAGTATGCACACTTGAGAGTTGAATTTAGTAAGATATATGTTTTATATAGAGTTTGATAATCACAATTGGGTTCGAATTATTTTGAGTATGGTACATGACGATTGTTATGGCTAGGTGATGCACAAATAGTTATTGACAATGACCTAATTCATAAGGTCATAGGAATGAGTAATGAGGGATGTAATCCAATCAATAAGAAGGATGTAAGAAAAATGGTTGAGACAATCCTAAATACAAGGTTTGATGGAAGAAACATAAAGGTTGACTCCATTCAAGACAAAGGGGTAAAGATATTAAGCAAGATATTAGGGTACAAGTTCAACCATGGATCAAGGTTTAACTCAGTACCAGCTAGATTTTTACATGTGGCTTATGTAATGACACTTCAAGGGAGAAAAGATAATCTATGTGAGATTATTGGACTACAATTGTTGGTTAACATTGCTAAAGTGAAGAAATCAAAGAGCGCAATTTTTAGATTTGAGTCCCTACTCACTCATTTGTTTTCCTATGCTACAAAGAAGTTCCCAGGAGTAACAAATTGGGATAGCAATGAGTGCACAATGAAGATGGTGACTCAATGCTACAAATCTAAGTTGGAGAATGTTAGAGATGATGACATTGATAGAATGATGAAAAGTTTCTAGTTAGAAATGAAATATAGGCATAGAATACCTCCCTCAGTGGTAGACAAATACAAGAGTTATGCTCCATAGTGGAGACAGACAGCACCTGTATGGAAGCTATTGAACCCATGGCATATGAGATGAGCACAGAGCTCATAGAAGGGTATGTAAAGATCATACTCCAATCCTAAGAAGGACACAAAGTGTCCTAGATGGGGAAACTATATATGAGGAGAAAATGAGATAAGTTCAGTCAGAACTACACAACAAGGAAAGCAAGAAGAAAGTAGAAAAGGTGGTAGATTCCATCTTCAAGGAATCAAGCATGACTAGAGAGGAATTTAAAGAAGTCAAAGGCATTGTACTGGAAATGAAGCAAGCAGATAGTCTAAAGTGATAGCAATAACTCATATTGCTATTGCAAGACCTTCAAAAGGTGTGACAATAACATAACCATGTGTGTAGGCCCCTGTTGCACCATATGTTGTAGTTGCACAAGTGCAACCTGTTAGAACAAGAGGTAATCAGCCTAAGAGGCAACCAAAGGTGGAAGAACCTACAACGTAGAGGATATCTGAGAGATTGGTAAAGGTAAAGCAAGAACTTACACCATCATCCAAGAAAAGGATCAAGAAGACCACCAGTGGACTAGGAAAGAGAAGGAAATTGATGCAAGTCAATGAATCTTAAAGTTCTGAGGAAGAAGTTGAGGATAGACTAGTTGAACAAGATGCATAGGAAGGTAGAACATTAGCTAGAAAGAGAGCATGGCAACCAAAGGTAGAGAACCTAAACATGCAAATAATAAATAATGATAATTTTGTTCAATTAAATAAGAATTATAGCTTGTATAGTAACATGGATAGAAGGCAATTGGAAAATGCCATTGTAAGAAACATGATTTCGAGGTTTAAGAAGTTTGAGAATATTCAAAACAAGATACCTGAAGACCTATATAATAGGCTAATAAATAAGAAGAAGAGAGTATTAGAAGAATGTATGAATTTGAGGATCACAATGATAAATAAACTATGTGAAGTTGACTATAAGGAGGATTCAGATAGAATTTTGAAGGGTATTGAGCCCTTGCTAAGGAAAAAAAGAAGAGAAATTCTTCTGATGGGAGGAAATTATGAGGATGATAGGAAGGAGACAAAAGAAACAATTGTTAAATTCATGAATACAATTCCTAAGGTGAATGTGGAGTCAAAGCCTAATAGCCCAGTGTATGTGGAAGTGAATACACCTTCTAGTGATGAGGGAGAAGCAGAAGAGCAACAACAGACACTCTCACCACCACATATTGTTATGGGTACTAAATCCATGCAAGTGGATAGTACAAACATAATCGTAGATGCAAAGGAGAATCCTTTTGCAAGATATGGATCAAATATTGTTGGCAATATTAGCAATATAACAACATACTCATCAAGCTCTGATGAAGACAAAGTAGAAGAAAAGAAGAAACAAGAGGAAGTCGAGAAGAAACAAGGTAAATAGAAGAAGGAATAAATAGAGGGAATAGCTAAGGAAAAAAAGATAGAGGAAGACAAGAAAAAGGAAGAAGAAGAGGAGAAGAAAAGGAAAGAAGCAGAAAGATTGGAAGAAGAGAAGAAGAAAGTTGACGAAGAGAAGAAGAAGGAAGAACTCAAAGTAGTTACACCTATTCCTACAGTAACTCCAATCAAAGTAGTAGCATGAGCAACAATATCAGCGTCATCAGATGATGATGATGATAAAAAAGGATTAATGAGCTCACTAAGTAAGTTGTTTGAGAAGAACAAATCTATAAAGTCTTTGGAAAAGACTCTTACTGAAGTTTTGGACAGAATGCAGAAGACAATTAACAAAATTGTAGCTAATCCAGACTTACAAGTAAAGACCAAGGAGTTGGTGATGATCTTTGATGAAGATTTCACAACTCTAGCAAAAGTAGTTTTAATGCAAGTACAGGTGAAGCATGATGCATCACTATTTGATACAGTATGCACTAATGTGAGAAATGACTTGAAAGCACTTGATGGAAGCATCAAGGAACTGAAGAAACACATTGATGAAGGGAAGAGATTGTATGGATAGTGCACACTATCATACAAATACCTAGCTGACTTTGAGAGTCAAATCATGAATAAGATGAGTGAACTTGAATCACTCACTATGAAATTACTACTCGCAGAGACCAGCATTAAAGTGTGTGGAATTGAAGTGGAGAAGATCCATAGTGTGATCAGAGGCTTGGAATCTGACAAGGAAAAGGCAACAAAGAGATTCTCTGGTCTTAGAGAAATTTTGTCACCAAAGATAAGTACTTTGTAGAGGCAACTGGAGGAAAGTCTTGCAGCAAAGACTTCTTATGACAAGTTTACATATACTGACTTGAGCGCAATTGAAGTGACATCTTATGCACTATGCACACTAATCAATATTTCTAATTTAGTAAAGGAAAACTGGAAGAAAGAATTGAATAGGCTAAAACTTATTTATGTAGATTGTTTCTCTAGAATGAGAAGTTGATTAGCAACAGGCTACACAGTTTTGGATACAGTTTTTAACACCTTTGCCATTGATGTCAAAGGGGGAGTAATATGTAAAGGAAAATTGTATGTACTGTATATGTAAGGGGGAGTACATGTATGTACTTATGTATCAATGTAAAGGAGTGATAAGGAATGTAATGATCCATCAAAACATGAATAAAATTGTTATGTTCTAAAGGCACTTCTGTATAGCTACTTTTATTTGTTTTCATTATGTATGACATCATTTTGGGACTTATCCAATTTTCCTAAATGTTGCCATCAATACCAAAGGGGGAGATTGTTGGAAATATGGTCAGAGAGATGTTTTTATTGTTATCATTTATGACAACATATATTTAGCATTTCATTTATGCATTTAGAGATAGAAAATTGTCAAGTGTTAGATAGTTTGCAGTAGCACATAGAGTAGATGTGATGTGTACGGATGACTCATTGAGACTTAGCTTATGTGCAGTTGAGGAAAGATCTATGATAGTGTCATGATAATATGTACTAGTGTGCAGGTGTGTATGGACAGTATGATGCAAGTTATGATTGAAATACCAGTATGGGTATTTAGCAAAGCATAATAGAGAATTGGATTATACGACTTGAGGAATTATTTTGGTAACAAAATAATTACTAAGTCATGATGAGCCAACTATGTGGATATTATTCCATAAATTATTTTATATTATGCCAAATGTGTGAAAGCATAAAGGTTGACTAAGAAGTGAATTATGAATGTGTGAGGTATAAGCAAAGATCTTATCTTGCAAAGATAAGTGTGCGACATATGTATGATCTATACGATATTTGTGATTGATGTAAAGTCAATGCGATGATATGTGAACTACATTTGATGAATGATCAAAGCAAGTGTGAAATATAATAGACAGAATGTATTGTACGTATATCTATTCTTGTGAAGAACTGAATTGTATAATTGCATGTTAAGGCAGTGGGCTCTTCTTACATACTTTGTATTTGATCTACCAACTCCTAGCAAGGTTGAGGTTTCTAACAAGGACTTGTCCTCTAACAAGGACTCGAGACACTATATGCATTTTATAGACTCCTAACAGGGTCAATATCCTTAATAGGTTCCTATTGTTTAGTGAATCATCTAGTGGGTATCATTCCTGCCCGAGTTTTCCCTTGGTCAGGGTTTCCCTAGTTAAAAAATAATGGTGTTATGAGTTCTCTATGTGTATGGTTATATTTAATATTAAACATTGTTGGTTTACTTTCATATTCAAGTTATAAAGTAATTAACAATACTCAATTCTAATTATTATTCCAATTGTACTTGTTGTTGCCATTATTGTTGTTTCGAGGAAAGAACTATGTTTGATTGCAAGTTTATTGATTGTTTAAATTTTGATTGTTTTTATTATGATTATTTTAGTTCTAATTGTGATAATTTTTGTTTTTAATGTTAATACCTTGGAGATTCTATGCACTCTTAACATTAGTGACACCATCATGTGTAACTCCTTTTTTCTTGGACCAAACCTTAGGATTTTCATTGTTGTTGGCGTTATTGTTTGATGACAAAGAGTTGTAATGTTTAATGAAACCTTGTATTAAGAGTCTATTTTCAATGTTCTTTCCTTTCTTGATCAAGGATGCAAAATATTTGGGACCAACCATCTTCATTTGGAAATACATCTCAAGAATCATTTTTTTGATAAATATGTCTACTGAGTGTGAGTCTTTAATTTGATACATGTGATTCGCAAGGTGTCGTGACGTCCATAGAAGATGAGACAAAGTCTCACCATTTCTTTGTTTAGTGTTGCACAAATCACTTAAGCACACATGATGTTCAATGTTGTGAGAGTATTGTGCCACAAATTTTTCCATCAAGTCATTGGAGGATGTAACATATCTTCTTGGTAAGTTCATAAACCATTAAAGTGTGGGACCTCCAAGACTTCATGTGAAAATTATCTTAAGGTAAGTACTATAGGTGACTTCTTGACATAGGACAAACAATTCTTTGAGATGCGTGACCAAAAATGTTTCACCCATGTATTTATCAAATTTTAGAATCTCAAAGTTTGATGGAAAAGATATCATGCTAATTTGCTTGTCAAAGGAGGAAAGAGAAATATCATCAAAGGAGAAGTTTTTTGTCCCTTTGTTATTTCTCAAATTGTGGATGTAGTTATTTAGCTTATGTAATTGTTGAGCCAAGTTTTGGGTTTTTATGTTTGTGATGATTGCAGATTGGGATTGAATCCTGCTCCAAGGCTATATGAGTTGCCAAATGGATTATGAGGCAGAGGTAGTGGAGGAGGTGGTGGAGGTAGTAGTGCTCCTCATTGACTGATGTATTCATATGGTGAAGTGGAGATTAGGGCAGTTATCTTCAACATGTTTGTCAGAATTTGAAGATAGGAGGAATACATGAGTTGAGTTGTGACTGCTACTTGTTGGATAAGTACTTTCCCAATGTTAAATCATCCTACACTTGGACTTATCAAGGTAGATTGTGGGATACTCATGTTCATCATGTTAGGCATAAAACTAATGATTTGTTGAATATGTTTCACACTCAAGTGGAAGACAAGTTGTTATGTTGATGTATGTGTAGAAGTTGTTTCTATAGAAAGTTATTTTCCTTTGTTTGATGTTTGTGCGTCAATGTGATTGTTCAAAACTAGAGTGTCGTCTTTGGTGATTTGTCTAAAAAAATTACTTTTATAAAAATTTGTGGGAACATTAACACCATATTTGACAAGGTTTAGGAAGATCTCGGTCTTGTTTTCTCTTATGGATTTTTCTAACATCTCCAAGTTATATGCTTCTGAAAGAAACTTTGTAACATCATTATGAGGGTTACCATACTCAGTGGAAAGGTAGTGTTGATAAACAATCCTTCAAACACACAAGACACTTGTTCGTTATAAATTGAAGTTTTAAGTTCTCTATCTACTCTTTAAGATACTCATGTTTATCGTGTAAGGTTCTTTCCAACTTCCAAATGTGTGTGTGCTTGAAAATAAATCATGAAAGCTTTCAAATAGGAGGGAATAAGAACAAATTCCTTTGTCATTGAACATTGTGTTCTTTGTTTTTAAGCACCAAGTCCAAATGTTTTTTTTTTGTAATGTTCTTTGTCCCTTATGCATTCAAGATTTGATGAGGTTCATTTCAAGCCCAAATCAAAATATATCATAGCATTGTTCTTTGATCTTTGGGCATTCGATAGTGTGCTTTTTCTTAAGTCCTAAACATGTATTCTAAGATAGTTTGATTAATTCCTCAAGGAATTCAAAATTGGATGAAATTTTGTTTAGCCTTAAGTTATTTATGAGCTTTTTTTCATTACAAGATTATTTGCACCATTCATTCCAAATACAAGTGATTAAATCATGCATGTTTATTAATTTGCCTAAGTCTAAGGTCCTCCAAATATGGTATGTGCAAGAAAATTGATTTGTAACCTTTGTAGACAAAATAATCAAATTTGATAGATCAATTAAAAACGTGATTAAATTTGTCAAAATATAGAAACTACACAAACACCAAAATTGGAAAAAAGACATAATGTAAAAAATGCAAATGACAATAGGACCAAAATAACCAACAATGCCTGATACTTAACCTAACAGTTGTAGATGACAGAATAGACTCATAAATGCCAAACTATTTAGATGATCGTGTACAAAAACTGAACCATTGAGATGATAGAAAGCTACCTACATAGACAACAAAATTAGTAACAACAAACAAAATCATGATTGAAAGCAATAACAACTTAGTCTTTCTAGATTTCAATATGCAATATTTAAGCATCTATTAAAAATCCAAAAATAAAGTGTTCAAATGCTACAAAACAAGGGTTAAACACTTCAAATATTTTAGTCACTATCAAACAACGAAGATGAAAGAATCTGGCATGCATGACTTCATGTCTTCTTCAAGTTTATGTAACTTACCTTTGATTTCCTGTATAAGTTGGGGAATATCACATAATTTATTAAATAATAAAAGAACATTTTGAACAATAGTCTCCAATTCGATGACCAAAGTGACAATTCCACTTGCTGTAAGGAAATAGTTTGTGTAACTTTCTCTAACACTTTATTTTCAAATTTATTTTTAGATCTTTCCATCAACTTTGTATGTGCATCCACATCAAGCTCATTCAAATTTTTAACTATCTGGACAAGTTGTTCTAGTATAGGAGTCTTTTCATCAAGTGTGACATCATGTTAAACATCTAGTAGGATATCCTTGATATCAAATAGAACTATCTTTTTCTTTTTCTCTTTCCTTAATTAATCTTGTTCAACCTTCATAATTCACCATATACAACTATAGAATCTAGATCTAATGTGTCTGAGTTCCAATTGGTATGATAATCCCTTCATCAAGAGTGGCTATATTGTTCCTAACTATGGTTGTCTTCTTCTTATTCAACTTCTTAACTTTAGGACTAACTATGTTGGTACTCGATGATGTCTAGGGTGGCAATGGAGTCTTTCGCTCCTAATCTATTTGTTTGAGTTCTCTATCTTTCTTCGTCTCATCTCTCTTTTTAGTGTGCAATACTAAGGTAAACTAGAATACTATTTGAGGTTTAACCCCTAATTATTTCAATGCATTTGTGTTGTGTTCACTTATTGAAATTTGCTTGGGTATAGCAGTCTATCCTTTCCCTTTAATTACCTCACTAGGAGGTCCTTGAGATTGTGGCCTTGTGCCTATGGAAGAATCTTCTACCTTGTTGTCATTTTTAGTTTATGTGGTTTGTGTGTTCTCATCATTAGCATCTCTTGTCTATTTTTTATTCTCCATGTATCCTCTTTGTGTGTTTGTCTTATTCCTTAGTTTTGGTTGAATTTGTGTCCATTGGAACAATAGTAGAAAAATAATGTAAAGAACCAATAGGGATAACATTTACATTAGATAACTCAATTTGTGCCTCAGGCTTCTTATACTCCTTAATCTATTAAATGACCTAATATATGTGTACAAGTTGACCCACTTGAAGTTAGACCTAATGTAATAGGCTCAGTGTAAGCCATACCATCTTCATCTTTTTTGACTTCATCCTTAGGGTCTTTACCACTAATATATTTAATGCTAACATTGTCTTCTCTATCAGTTATATCTTTGACCACATTGTGTACTTCATCAATGACATTTTGAACATAGTCATCTTCTTGATTATCAATTTTAATATGTTGATTAGGCTTGGTATCTACTACCTGTGTGACTTCGTCAAGGTATTTGATGTTGAAGATATGTTTCCATATTATTTTCCCATCAATTTCAACATCTCTTAATCTACATGTTAGGACCTTCAATGCCCTCTATTTAGGTACAAATATTTTCTTATATTTCTCCATTGCTTCACTAATTTATGCATTATTTAGTTCTGGCATTAAAATTTGCAAGAGCTCTCTCTCTCATCTATTTTTAAGTATTCAATGCATATTTCCATTTGTCATCAATATTATATTACAACTCTTCTAGGATCATGTTCCCAATCTCAATAGGTGTATTTTTGAAATTTTCCATCATATCTATCATAAAATCTTCAATCTTTTGTTAAGCTTCCTTATTCATTGTGTAACACTTAACATATTGAAAAGTAGACAAACCTTCATGTTACCTGAGAGAATCTATGATTTCATCAACATTTATTGGTCTCTTATTCACAAGAACTTTGTAATGACTAATATCATCAAATTTTATCTTCTCACTATCCTCCTCTTCTTTAATAATCAACTTCCTTATCCTTCTTTGAGTTGGTTGGCTTGAGGATGTAGGGACATCCTTCTTTTGATAAGTCTTAACTTACAATTGTGTGGGTTAAATAACTCTAGAAAATCTTGTCTTCAAAGGTGGAGTAACCTTTGATGTAGCTTTGGTCCTAGACCTTTTATTTTTGGGGCTTTGTGGAGTAACAAGTTGTCCTTTCTTTCCTTTCTTCTCCTCGGGTTCTACCACAACCAATTCTTTTCCTTTATCATTTTCTTATTCATCATCTTCGCCTTTGCCCTCAATAAGAATTAACACTTTCTTCTCTTTCCTTTCACTGAGTGCACCCTCAAGAGTGTCTATCATTTTTCTTGTTCTCCTTTCAACCTTGGGGGTTGTGATGCCCACTTTTATTATTTCCTTTTCTACCTCATAAGTTCCCAAAGGTTTGGCTAACTTATTCATAGGTTTATTAAGAAGTTCTTTAATCGCCTTTATAGCTTTATAAATGTTTACCACATATTTTGTAGGTTTTAACCACACAGCCCTTGGGTTAACAACTTGAATCAAATTATTGTTAGTATCAACTGAAACATATATCATTATAATATTTATCAACTAACTAAGGTGGTATCTTGTATCTCTTACACATTCTCTCTTTGAATTCATTGAAATATGATACATTACACTTTAAAATTTATCTCCTAATCTCTCAATCTACTCATTTATCTGGTAGATAACAAGTCTCTTCACATCCCAATTAACATTTCCAATTGTGGGAAAACAATTTTGTATATAGAAAAATGTGCATACCAACAAAAAATCAAATTTGCAAGTATTGGATTTTGCAACTTGGACAGTCTTCATGTTTCTTACCAATTTCTTTAGTTGTAACTCAACAACATTAAACTTAGATACTTTTTGAACAATATTGTAAGATAAATCCAAAACTACAGACAATACAATTTTTGGCTTGTTGGACTGATAAATCTGTCTATAGATAAGTAATTATAGAGACTTTCAATCCTCTTCCATCCCATTCATCTTTGGTATTATCTTCAATTTATTTATTTGAAAAAAAACCCTAAATAATTTGACTTTCTTAGTAATGGGATATCTTGTTGTATATGAGCAATGTTAGTATGCTAATAGAAACCAAATTTAAATAAAGCTTATACAAACTAAACAAAATTCATAAACTTCAAGATAGACTAAGATGAGCTCTTAATTGAGAATATGAGCCATTAATGGGCTCTCTCAATGAGAAGCTCTCTTGTTGAGTAGCTTTGTCTAAATAGATAGGATGTATGCTCAAGCTTATGCTTCAAAAAGGGCTTCAAATGGAGTTGAAATTTGGGTGTGAGTGTATGATTTTGATGTAAAATGGCTTCTCAAAATGGAATTATGACTTTACTTCATGGATTGTGTTATTTTGCAAAGGGGAAGGATCAAATTTATAGGCAAGAGGCTTGAGCGATTGAGGGCTAAGATGCAAGGATGGGAAAAAGCTCATGGAGGGCTCAGATTGCACGAGAGGAGAGCACATGAATTGTGCTTCCTTACAACCAATCAGGGAGTGACACATGTCACAGGGTGAGAGGATGGAGGAAAGGGGAAGGATGAGTCAACAAAGGAGGCTCAAGGGATAAAATCTTCATAAAGACCCTCATAATGGCTTGTAAGAGCAATAAAAGGGCTTGGAAGAGTCATTTATGGCCTAGTGGGCTTCATAAAGTTTTATGGTTGAGATATTTTGAGGGAGATGAGAGAAATTTTGACTTGGACTTGATTAGGAAGGTTTTAAGCTTGCTTAAGATTGTGCAAATGATTAGAGGATGGATTAGGAGAAGCTTTGTGAGATGGAGAGGATATGAAAGAGCATGTAGGGGGATGATGATGGATGATGTGCCCTGATATGTGCCTTTGTTGATCTTGCATAGGAATGGATGGAATAGGATTTTTATGATGGCTAATAGGAGGATAGAGGATGGTAGATTTTGGGACATAGGGACCCAAAATGGATTTAGCGAATGAAGGGGGGATATGGTAGGTTTTTTTGGGTTGCAAAGATGGTGGAGGGGGGATGACATAAGATTTCTTGAAGGAGTGATGGGAGGCTGGTATGGTGGGCTTGGAGATAGGCTTGGTTTGGGGGTGTGGTGTACCAACACCTTTAGATGGTGAGCCTTTGGATACATATCCAAGACCATGAAATCCTAGATTTTTTTGTGCAATAATAGGCTCTCTGATTCCTTGCTCTTGTGGTCCTAAACCTTGACCTTGATAATGCCATTGATTGAGCATTTGAACAAGCTGAGGAAACTTTTTGCTTGCAGAAAATGGTAGAAGTGATTTATTAGGTGTATTGTAATGGGGAGATACTGTTCTTAATTCTTCTGCTGAGAGAAGCCCACCGTGGATGAATGTAAGTGAACCAAGAGGGTAGATTATCGATGGTGGAATAGCTTGGATAGGTGGTAAGATGGAAGCATGGAGCGGGGGAGATGAAAGGATAGGATCTTGATGTAGCTGGTGGGATGACAAGATATCTTGTAGTGGAGGAGATATGGCTTGAGGTTTTGGAGATGGAGGAGATGGTGACTGCACTATGGATGGAAGACATGGTACGATGATATCTTCATTTATGCTTTGGGGGATGTCAACATGCTTTTGGGCAGGATCTTGATAGGATTGGTTTGGAGTGGATGGTGCGATAGGAGGTGAAGTGATGGATTCTTCAAAGGCAGTGGATGGATAGATGGGAGATTCAGTAGTGGAGATGGGTGAGTAGAAGATGGATGCATAAGGGTCATTACGAGAGATTTGGGAAATGCTTGGAGGCGATGTGGATAGGATTTGGAGGGATTTGATAGGTGGTGGGATTTTGATGCTTGCGGGAAGTGGAAGGATTTTAAGCAATTTGATGGATGGTATAGGGATGATAGCTATGGGAGATGGAGGTGATATTATAGATGGGGAAGCTTCATCACTGACTACTTCACATGGTTGGATTAGATGACATGGCTTATCGACTGTTGGAGGCAACTTTTCTTGTATTTCCTCAAGGAGATTCCTTGGAGACTCGTGTGTCGAAGGTGGAGGTGGATTGACAACAATAGCTAGTGTGATGGGGGTGGAATATTGGAAGCTTGGTTGATGGGGTGATGGAGGGGAAGCTGGAATATCGGATGGCATGACTAGATAGTTTGGAATAACTCTTGGATTTTGGGGGATGCTTGGGGGAATGTTTCTAAGGCTTTCAATATACCCGTCATAGTCAACAAGATTTTCATCATCATTGGAATAGGAGGTAGAGGGAGCAAGGACAATGTGACCAAACACATCATGATAGGATTGGTACTTCATGCTTTGATGATGAGTTTGATGGGGATGGGGTCTTGCATATGGATGAACACGGAAGCTCATGGTTGGATTTGGATTAAGCACAGATTTTGGATTGGCTGATGAAAGATTTCCTAGGGAGAGTCAAAGCTGTATGACAGACCTAAGGAGGATTGGCTGGAGATTTTTGGCTTTCTTGTGGGTGGAAGACTTCAAGGGTATGCTATCAAAAAGTGAGAGTTTTGCTTTCCTATGTGCAGGATTCGTGGTGATTGTGTCAACTTAAGGATAGACTAGTGATCCTATGGCATGACACGAGATTGACCACTTGTGGATCCCAACCTTTAGCTCAAGGTGATGAGGGATACAAGTGACAAAGCTGGATTACCCTAGACAATGCTTTATTAAAGGGATAACCTTGGTGAGATTGGTTGATTGGTAGCATTCATTGGATAGCAAAATCTAGCAAAGTGACAACAACTCTTTAAAGGCTTGGGTGATTTTGGATTGGGTTGCTAGCTGGCTGGGGGGATGATTTGGATGGACTTTGGATTTGGGATTGTTCTAAGGCAAAGAACTAGATAGATTCGGTTGCATTGGGGGAGCTTGGATGATATTTTGATGAGGCAGTGACTACGCTAAGTATGCCTTGGGCTGGGAGATTTTTGCTTTTTTGGGATTTTGACCAAAATTGGCAAACATTCATTCAAAAGCTATGAACAAAAAAGCAGACAAAAGTTTTGAGCAAGCACGTCAAACACACCAACATCTTAGGAAGCTTTCTACAAGGATGAAATTTGGTTTAGCTAGGGAGTCCTTGATATACACAAGGTACGTGAGGCCCAAATCTGTAGATGAAACTAAAAAGATGTCACACAGCCGAGAGGAGCGGTAACCCACTTCTCCTCTTTCACTTCTCAAGGGTATAAAGTTCCTTGAGGCTTAGCCCGAGTGACAAAATTTTGATCCCAAGAGAGGTGTCTTTGGATTCACCTCCCGATCTTTATAGTCCGCCGGAATGCTGGAGTTGAGGTCATCCCAAGGGGTGATGAAATCCCCAAGCAGGCCTCCTAAAAAGCTAAGACAAGATTTTGGATCCTAATCTTATGCACCCAAGATGGCCTCGAAAGACGACAAGGGGAGAGAAGACTTGGATGATCTTGGGCTAAAAAATACGCTTGTTCTTTTACCAACTGACGCTTAAGTTTTCTGATCTAGACTTTGCAAGCACTCATGTTTAAGATACAATGTTTATTCCAACTTTGAAGCGTCGACAAAAATAAAATTGATCGAAGAATGCGAACAAGAAGAAGTGTTAGGGTCAACAAGAAGGTAAACCCGTGCACCCGGAGGCCCTCCACGTCAAGTATCGATTGATTTTTCTTTAAGGCATTCAAGATTGAGTGTGAGTTTATTTTAAGCCCAAAACAAAGGTGTGTGAGATTCGATTTCAAGCACGCACCCGGAGGCCCTCTACGTCAAGATTTGTCCAATTTTTATGCCCAAATGAAGTGTGAGCGAGATTAATGCGCATTCAAAGAATTTTCTAACTTAGAAAAACCACTAAAGACCCAAGTGAGTGGAGTTTGATTTGCGTGGAGCACTTAACACCCTCTTAGGTGGACCCATCCCCATAGATGGTGCTAAGATTACAACCAATGGTTAAATTGATGGGTGATTAAAGAGGGTGAGTCCAACTACAAACTTACTCAAAGTGTCTTTATTAGTTTTTATAACTTAGAAGATTTCTAAAATGTGGATTTTTTAATGCCCCAAAAGATGATTATTTGATCTATGGCATTCAAGATTGGATTTGTTGTTTTAATCATGCATTCATAAAAAAAACAAACTTTGATTTTAATCCATGGCACTCAAGAGTGATTTTAGCAACATGCATTCAAAGACAAGTGATTAAACATTCAAGTTTTTTCATTTGAGCATTCAAGATTGAGATTTTGTGTGTTGTTTTAAGAACTTTGAAGTGCTTTGTTTTAAACTTAGATCATTCAAAATTGTTTTGGAACTCAAAAGTGAAAATGACTCTTTGGACTTTGCTTTTCATTCAAGATTTTGTGTTCTATTTTGCATGTTTTAAGCCCAAAAATGATATTCCTAGATTGTTTTGATGCATGAAAAACCTAAGAAACATTCAAGATTTTGCAACAAGACATTTGTTTGGAACAAATAACAAAGCTTTTTAGGACAATTTTGGCAACCATTTAGGACTCTTAGTTTTCATGAGATTTTTAAAAGAACTTTAACATATTTGCAAATGAGGTTCATTTTATCCTTGATTGATGCTTTGAATTTGATTTAGATTTTAGTATGCACTTAGTGTTTATTTTGAACCTTTTGAAATGGAAACTTGAAGTTCTTTTTAAATTCCCAAAAATGAAGTGTTCCTAACTTTGCATGAATGCATCTAAAACCTTGATGTTGCAAGGATGCAAATGATTAGATTGGTTTAGTTTCACTTGTTAAAAGATTTTTTCTTTTTTGCAAATTTTTAATTTTTTAATGGATTTAAGTATGATTTGGGGGTTCATTTTAAGCACTAAAAAGAAGTGTGTATGATTTTGCTTCCTTAAAAAAAAATGGCCAAGATCTCCCACAAGAAGAAGAAGAAGAAGTAGATGGAATAAGAAGAATATAGACAAGAAGAGGAAGAAGAATTTCAAGTGCTTTGTCCACCTATAAGCTTGAAAAATCTGCAAATACTATGAGATAGACTATGAGTTCCTTTGTCTTCTTCATGCTCATGTGGACCTACAAAACCAATTTATACAATCCTACCAATCACAAAAACAAGCAAAATTAGCCAAAATCAGCAAATGACATACAAAACTTGACTAAAAAAGCTAATGAAGATGACCCATGCGGGGTCCCACCGGGCGTGCCAAAATGTATATGAGCAATGTTAGTATGCTAATAGAAACCAAATTTAAATAAAGCTTCTACAAACTAAACAAAATTCATAAACTTCAAGATAGACTAAGATGAGCTCTTAATTGAGAATATGAGCCATTAATGGGCTCTCTCAATGAGAAGCTCTCTTGTTGAGTAGCTTTGTCTAAATAGATAGGATGTATGCTCAAGCTTATGCTTCAAAAAGGGTTTCAAATGGAGTTGGAATTTGGGTGTGAGTGTATGATTTTGATGTAAAATGGCTTCTCAAAATGGCATTATGATTTTACTTCATGGATTGTGTTATTTTACAAAGGGGAAGGATCAAATTTATAGGCAAGAGGCTTGAGGGATTGAGGGCTAAGATGCAAGGATGGGAAAAAGCTCATGGAGGGCTTAGATTGCATGAGAGGAGAGCACATGGATTTTGCTTCCTTCAAAATGTATATGAGCAATGTTAGTATGCTAATAGAAACCAAATTTAAATAAAGCTTATACAAACTAAACAAAATTCATAAACTTCAAGATAGACTAAGATGAGCTCTTAATTGAGAATATGAGCCATTAATGGGCTCTCTCAATGAGAAGCTCTCTTGTTGAGTAGCTTTGTCTAAATAGATAGGATGTATGCTCAAGCTTATGCTTCAAAAAGGGCTTCAAATGGAGTTGGAATTTGGGTGTGAGTGTATGATTTTGATTTAAAATGGCTTCTCAAAATGGCATTATGACTTTACTTCATGGATTGTGTTATTTTGCAAAGGGGAAGGATCCAATTTATAGGCAAGAGGCTTGAGGGATTGAGGGCTAAGATGCAAGGATGGGAAAAAGCTCATGGAGGGCTTAGATTGCATGAGAGGAGAGCACATGGATTGTGCTTCCTTACAACCAATCAAGGAGTGACACATGTCACATGGTGAGAGGATGGAGGAAAGGGGAAGGATGAGTCAACAAAGGAGGCTCAAGGGATAAAATCTTCATAAAGACCCTTCATAAGTGCTTTGTAAGAACATTTATGACTTTGTGGGCTTTATAAAGTTTTGTAGTTGAAGATATTTGTGAGAGATACCATGAAATTCGAATTTGAGGGTTTAGGGGGGTTTTAAGCTTGCTTAGGGTTGTAAAAATGATTAGAGGAAGGGTTAGAGATGGCTTAGGACTAGGCAAGTGGATGGCAAGTGGATTGCAATTAATGAGGGTGGGTGAAGGAGGAGATATTTGTTAACTTTGGCTTGAGTTAGCAAGTCTTAACCCATGTTTAGGGAATGTGACAAGGTTAGGAGGGGATTAGGATTAGGGTTAAAGACATCTTCTAGAAGAGTCTAGGCTTTGGATGAGGATGAAGACTTTCTAGAAGAGTCTAGAACTTCCTAGGATAAGATTTTATGAAATAAATAAAGTTTTATTTATTTCAAGGGTTTGGGTTGAGGAGATATTTATTAAAATATTTTTAATAAACATGAGGATTAATATTTAATCTTGATTAAATATTTTGAGTTGGGATTAGGGGTAGGAAATGATGAGATTGGCCTTTAATCGAAATTAAAGAAGGATTAGAAGATTTTGGAAGAGGTTATTGGTCTTAAGGAAATTGGCCAACTTTTGGGAAAAAATAAATTAATTATTTATTTTGAGATTTTTGGTCAATTTATTAATTAAATAATTAATAAATAAGGAAATAATGTTTAAATAAGATTTAAACATTTTTGAGAGGGATTTCTTAATTAAATATTTTTAATTAAGATAAAGGGATTTAATGGCATAAAAATAAATAAATTAATTAAATAATTAATTAATTAATAAATGATGATGTCATAAAAATACTTTATTTTCTAAAGGTTTTTTAGGTGTCTACACTTGTAACCATGTGAATAACGTCTCTAGTAATTTTCATTGGCTCGTCCAACCACATTGTCATTTTATGAACCCTACTCAACACAATGTGTATCCACTTTGTTTGAAAACTTTTGGGAATTGTAAAACACACATGAGCCCTTTTTTTTGTCTAGATTTTTATGTTCGTCCTTCAAATTTCCATCAACACATGATTTATTGTAAGTTTCTTGCAACTCATAATCTCCCACCTTGACAATTTTGCAGGGATAAAATGCACATATATCACAGACTAATAAAACCCTTGGGGCAATTGGTGATAATGCTCCAACTTTGTCAATTTTTGTACCAAACTCGAGATGTAAATGGTATTTCGGCTCTTCACTATCCTCACTACGAATCAATTTGACCTTACTAACCCTTCAACAATAGAACTTGACACCATTTTGTAAACCATGGTTTGAATGAGTGAAACATTAACATGTTTGCTATGTTCTTCTTCACACCAAATTCACCCCTCCACCAATTTTTTTAATCAAATCCATAATCTCAAGCTCCAAATTTCAACAATGCACATGAATTTCCTAGTTTCACACAAATAGCTCTTGAAAATGCAAGGTGAACAAATAAACAATTTAAACCCCAATTTGTAGTGAAATTTTTTTTAATTTTTTTTTAGGGCATAATAAATGCTTCGTATTGTGACCTTGGTTATCACACACATTTTCCCAATCTTTATTTGGTTTCCATAGGATACTCAATTAAGGAACACTTTTCCTCTCAAACTCGATTAACATAGTAAGTATACCATCTAATTTACCAGCTCAGCCAACACTCAACTTCTACCTACTACTTTGCTTGGTGTGAATCACCGATTGCACTAACTTCCAACATCACATGAGTTATCTTATTGCATCATACATTATGCTAATATAGACTACATTTCATTAAAATAAGGAATCAATGTTAGATATGAAAATACTAATGTCGTTCCATACCCTTTTGCTTGATTTAGTTGGTAGTAGAGGTTTCACTTGATCCATTATATGAGTCTCCACTGATTATAGCATTTGATGATCTACTTTCTTCTATTTTCCTTTTCCAAGTCTTACCCATCTAATCACGAATCCCATCAATTTTACCTTTTGCTTTGGTATCTTCTTCCTTAGGTGCTAATGCTTTCTATTTTTAGTCTATGTTTAAGTGACCAACCTTATGAAAATGATGACATGTCATTCTAGTATGCCTCCATTTTTTTGGTCTTCCTCCAAAAGAAGTTTCATACATTTAGCAACAATGTGACCATACCTTTGTTAGAATATATAGTCCACCAATATAACTGGGGGGGAGGGGGGTGAATCAGTTATCCAAATATTATCACAATTATCAACCTTAAACAAACTTAACGATATGAGTAATATAATTAGAAACCACAACAAGATACTCATACACAATAACACTAGATATTTTAACTCGGGAAACCCTTGATTAGAGGGAAAACCCCAGTGGGGATGGTACCCACAAGATGATGTACTAATATAAATGTTCCTCGTTAGAGGATGGACTCTATTAGGAGTCAGTATATATGAGTTCTCGTTAGGAGACTTTGAATCCCTATTAGGAGATTCCAACCACGTTAGGAGTTGTGGAAGACAGCTAGACCCACTACCCAAACATCTTCAAGGTTAAGACCAATGAACCCACTGTCTAAATGATCTCTGTATTATTCCTTGCAGAAAAATAGAAATGAACAATACTTCTTTCCTCTATCTTTGTCCTATCAACTAGACTTCTGCCTCTTTTGATCTTGTAACTAGATCACAAAACTCACATCCAATAATCCCTTGGATTGCTTATCCGTATTCAGTAAACACTCCACTCCTTTTCACTCTTCACACTTCTTACAAATGCTTTTCACTTCTTTCAAACAAGGAAAACATCTTTCCTTTATACTATATCTTCAAAATAATTCCTTGAGTTGTCCTTGAGGCTTTCCCAATTAATTATAATAAGATAATTAATTAACTACAATTATAATAGCACTATCAGCTCACAGTCTATAAAAAACTTCACACGTACGATACTAAGGCTTGCGCACTTCCTGACATCATCAATAGACTATCTTTATCACTGGCTAACTGCACATCTCTTCATTGTATCTTAGACATAAGATAGTGAACAACCATTAGGAACTACTTTCCTAATGCTATGTTTTTGTATTGCTCTATGTAAATCAGGTACAATTTTTGTACATCTTTGACTTACATAATGTGCATTGAACCACATCATCAAGGCACTATACTAAACATGTCCATGATCGTGCATCACCATACAATCAAAAGATTGTCTATATAAGTAATATCTTTGTTTGCTACTCTAACAATCTTCACAGACTTATTGCTATGTTGACATCAATGACAAACACATACATGAATGCAAAATGTCAATACTTTCCAATGCTTAGGATACTACCCCAAAGTAGTATCATCAATATTCATGCTAACAATCTCCCCCTTTTGCATTGATGACAACATAGATGAAAAATATCTAAGTTCCAAGAATATCAAATAGTACTTTGTTGCTACTATTGTTGTTCTCATCTTCTCAAATACTCTTCATTAATCAAATCTAAAATCCTTTGGAATACTTCTAGGATTAGCATCAGTTATTCACATGCTAAACAACTCTCAGCTTCTCCCTCAAAGAGATATCTTCCCCATACATGCTTTGGAGATGTTTTTCATGAATATTCTCCCCCATTGACATTAATGACAAAAAAACTCATCATGTTAATATACCAATTGTTAATACACTACTCCAAGTCTTTAACTAGCTCAAGTGTCCAAAGGCACTATTCAAGACCAAATACAAAGATTCCTCAATGACTCAACTCATCACAAATACTCCCCCATAGAGGAATCATCCAAATTCAGTCCAATCTAGCAATAGTATTCTATACCATTAGACTGATGCACTTACTACACCATCTACTTAGAAGTAGGCAAGGCCATAACCCCAAGTATACCTCTCAAGTACTCAAAAGTATCTTTAGGTAAGGGCTTCATAAAGATATCTTCAACTTGATCTTTAGTACTCACATACTCTAATCTGGTCTCTTTTTCTACTTCTTTCTCTCTCAACACATGATACTTAATAGATATATGCTTAGTCTTAGAATGCAATACATGATTCTTAGACTCGCTCACTGTACTTTTGTTATCATAGTAAATGATAACAGGTTCTGCAAACTCAATTATGATTTCCTTCAATATTTTCTTCATCCATATAACTTGATTACAATTATTTTCTACTACAGCATACTTAGCCTTAGCTATACTTTGAGAAATACAATCTTGTTTCTCCTTAGCAATTATTTTTTCCTCCAAGAAAAAATGCTCCACCACTAGTGCTCTTTCTGTCATCCATACTGCCTGCCAAATTTGCATCAATATGTGCACATAGAGTGAAATCACTTAATCTATCATACTAAATTCCATAGTCAGATGTTTCTTTCAAATATTTGAATATCCTCTTTACTGCTGCATAATGATACTCCTTAGGATCAACTTGAAATCTAGCTACAATCTCAACTACATTTGCTATATTTGGTCTAGTGTGAGTTAGATATTGCAAACCTCCAATCTTGGATCTGTACTTCTTCCACTTTATTGCAGGTGTCTCATCTTTGCTAGATAACTTGTGACTAGTTATCACAGGTGTACCAATAGGTTTACAACTTTCTAATCCAAACCTTTTCAACAAGTCTTTCAGGTACTTAGCTTGTGAAATGAAAATACCATCATTGTTTTGTACAATCTATAATCCTAGGAAAAACTTCATTTCTCTTATTATGCTCATTTCAAACTCATTCTTCATCTCCTCAAAAAACATATCACTTACTTCATCATTACCTCCAAATATGATGTCATCAATTTTTTTTACTATTACCAGCAAATCATTCTTAATTTCTTTCAAATACAAGTTACTATCTATTGTACCTTTAACAAATCCAAGCTTTACTAGATGCTTATCCAACCTTGTATACCAGGTTCTAAGTGCTTGCTTCAAACCATATAGAGCTTTCTTTAGTCTGCATACCATGTCTTTGTCTTCTGTTAGAGGGAATCCTTCAGGCTACTCAATGTATGCCTCTTCTTCAAGTTCTCCATTAGGGAAAGTTGATTTAACATCCATTTGATAAAACTTAAACTTCTTATTTACTGCATAAGCCAGGAAGATTCTCACTACTACCATTTTGGCTATAGGTGCATATGTCTCCTCATAGTCTATGCCTTCTTGTTGTGAATATCCCCCGCATACAAGTCTAGCCTTGTTCCTCACAACTTTGCCTTGCTCATTCCTCTTGTTTGATATACTTCTTCTAGGAGTTTTCAACTCAACTCTTTCTTTTGCTCTAGGCTCAGATATTGTTCTTCAATCTGATTCCTATTCTACAAATCATTGTTAGTCTCAATGATAACTTTTTCATTTTCATTATTAGCCCTTTGAACAACAATAGTTACCAAAGCTATCTCTTCTACATTTAGATTTTCTTACTCCCTTAGGACGTCTAGACAAAAAATGACCAAACTCTTTACATGTCCAACAAACAAAAATTTACATACCTTCTTGCTCTCTTTTCATAAGAAGATCAATATCTTCTTTGATCTTCATGCTTTCTTCAGATTTGGATCTATCTTTACTTGTGCTTCTATTCTTTTGTATGCAACAAAAGGATTATAGATATGGAAACTCAATGCTCAATTCTTTACAAATTTATGATGTCTCACTAAGAAGCTCCATCTTCTGGGTGTTAAAATTTCCTCCATCAGACTTAGAACTATCTTTTCTAAAATGACTCGCCACTAATCTCCCAAAACTATTAAGCTTTCTCTTCAAGGACCTGCTGATCTGATACCAATTGTTACTAAATATATAGTCCACCAATATAACTGAGAAGGGAGGTGCGGGGGGCAGGGGTGAATCAATTATCAAGCTTAAACAACCTTAAATGTATGAGTCATATAATTAGAAACTACAACAAGATACTTATACATAATAACACTAGATATGTTAACTAGGGAAACCCTTGATCAAAGGGAAAACCCAAGTGGGGATGGTACCCACAAGATGATGTACTAAAATAAATGTTCCTTGTCAGAAGATGGACCTTGTTAGGAGTCTATAAATACATTCGGTACATATGAGTCCCTGTTAGGAGACTTTGAATCCTTGTTAGGAGATTCCAACCCTATTAGGAGTTATGGAAGATAACTGGACCCACTACCCAAATAGCTTCAAGGTGAAGACCAATGAAGCCACTATCCAAATGATCTCTATATTATTCCTTGAAAATTAATAGAAACAAATAGTAGTTCCTTCCTCTATCTTTGTCTTGTCAATCAGAATTCTTCTCCTTATGATCTTGTAACTAGATCACAAATCTCACATCCAATAATCCCTCAGATTGCTTACTCACATTCAATAAACACTCTGCTACTTTTTGCACTTCATACAAATGCTTTTCACTTCTTTCAAACAAGGAAAATATCTTTCCTTTATACCAGGTCTTCAAAATAATTCCTTCAGTCAGCCTTGAGGCTTTTCCAATTAATTATAATAAAATAATTAATTAATTACAATTACAATAGCACTGTCGGATCACAGTCTATACAAAAATTTACATGTATGATACTAGGGCTTGCGTACTTACTGATGTCACCAACATACTTTCCTCTATCACTGGCTGACTGCGCATCTCTTCATTGCATCTCATATGTAAGATAGTGAACAACCATCAATAATTGCTTTCCTAATGCTCTGTTTCTATACTACTCTCTATAAATCAGGTACAACTATGTACATCTTTGACTTATGTAATGCACATTGAACCACGTCATTAGGATACTATACTAAAAATGTCTATGACTGCGCATCACCAGACAATCAAAATATTATCCATATAACTAATATCTCTATTTGCTACTCTAGCAATCTTCGTAGACTTACTACTATGTTGACATCAATGACAAACATAGTCATGAATGCAACATCTCAATACTTTCTAATGCTTAGGATACTCCCCCAAAGTAGTATCATCAACATTCATGCTAATAACCTTTTACACGTAGTATAGATAATGTTTGTGTTATAATCCTAGTTAACAATATTACCTTGCTTGTTAGGTACTGAATTGGACTTCTTCTAAGATTTGCAATTTAGTGACTTGTGTCCAAAATTATAACAATAACCATTGAATTCATATTTCCTAGGAGATTTATTTAACTTAGATCTACATTCATATGCTTGATCTGACCATACTTGTTGCTGTTGTAACAATAACCATCAAATTTAGGAGTAACATTTGTGTTACCAATTTTTCTCATGTAGACATTAATTGTTTTTCTAGGTTTTCCACATTGATAGAATGTAGGCTTCTTTGGCTTGGGATTTGTATAGATATTCCTTTGTTAAACTTTCTTAAATGATTCTTCTTTCTCAGTACTGGAATTAATGGTATAGCATAGTCATGAAGTATCTCTTAGTCACCTTTGTCCTCTTAGTTGTTCATCTTGTTTTCTTATACTTTCCTATGATCTCTTTAGCCTTTCATTGATGTATTTATCTAATGTTATTTCACTCTTCAAATTTTCATTCTCAATTCTTATCTCAACAATTTCCTCCATCTTTCTGCCTATCTCATGGTTTGCACCGAGTAGTTGATCAATCATATCATAGTGGTTTTGGGCTAGTCTCATGATTTCTTTATCCTTAGTATCTAGTCTTGCAATGATTTGTCTTTTATCCTCTTCAATCATTCTTTTCTCATCCTCAACTTGTCTCTTTTGTTCTAGTACTTCACACATCCTTGTAGATTGTACTTCTTTCTCTCTCTTAAGTGATTTCATCTACTCGGTGTTAGGATTAACCTCAAACATAAATAATAGTTACATGCAAATATAACCAATACCAAAAAAAATGTAGATTGCATAAAAGAGAACATACAACACCAGATTTAACGTGTTTCACCCAATCCATAGGCTACGTCCACCAATAACAAGTCCAATATTATTATTATCTAGTGATTATAACCTGATTACAATTTGTAATCCCTTACAACTCAATACTGCCGCAAGAACCATTTTTTGCATCACACATTATGAAATCCTTAACCCTGAGCCATTTTATGCAAGCTTTTTTTTTGCTTACAAAATTAGGGCTAGAATAACATAAAAATAGTAGTTAACACTTTTTACAATATAAGCTCATTTTTGGCTTTAGGGTTGATGGCCCCAAAAACCCCCGTGGGGGTATTGCCACTCGACCCCACCCTATACTGCAATAGGAAGTGCATCTGGGGCACTGCCCCAAGACCTCATAGGGGTGCTACCCCTTGACCTTGTCTTGGGGGCACTACCCCCAAACCCCTGTAGAAATAATCTGGATGCAAATTGCGCCGAATAAACCTCTAAGTCTGATTAGGCTCCACATCACAACAATCTCCCACTTGGAGACTAATCAAACTCCACAAAAATAACCACCCACTTGGTGAGTAATCATAGCACTAATAAACCTGTAGCTCCCATTGGAATATCAAACCACCCTAGACTCTATTGTTCTTTTATTTTGTTTAGTTGAGAAGACCAACTGAAGCTAAAGAGGAATTCAGCTTCTCCCTTGTCACTATCTTTGCAAACATATCTGCTAGATTGTCATTTGTATGTATCTTCTCCAGCTTTAACTGTCCATCATCCAAAACTGACCGAATGAAATGGTATTGCAACTATATGTGTTTTCTCTTTGAATGCAGAGCTAAATTCTTTGCAAGATGAATGACACTTTGACTATCTGTAAACAAATAATTATCCCTTTGTGGATGTCCTAATTCTTCTAGGAAGAACTAAAGCAATATCATCTCCTTGGCTATCCCTATAGCAATAACATACTCTACCTCTATAGTGGATAAAGCATTAACCATCTGTAACCTAGAAACCTAGCTCACGACTGCCCCACCAATAGTAAATACATAACCTATAGTACTTCACCTAGTATCAATATCCTCTACCAAATTTGAGTCAACATATCCTTGTAAATTAGTAGTAGAGCCCCAAAAATGTAAATACTTATTGGATGTGCCTCTCAAATATCTGAGAATCCATTTAACTACATTCCAATGCTCAATTCGTGGGTGACTCATATACCTGCTAACAACTCCCACTGCATGTGTAATATCTAGCCTAGTACATACCATAACATACATCAAGATTCCTACAACTGAAGCATAAGGTACCTTAGACATCTTATCCTCCTCTTCTTGTGTCTTGGGACACTTCTCCTTAGTCAACTTCAAATGAATAGGTAAAGGTGTGCTAACAGCTTTAACATTCTCCATAGAGAAATGTTGCAACACCTTCTCAATATAATCAGCTCGAGATGAAGTCAATTTCCTATTCTTCCTATCTCTACAAATATTCATACCAAGGATTTGTTTTTCCAACCCCAAATCCTTCATAGAAAATGCATGTGCTAACTGTTCCTTTAACCCCTTAACGTGATCCATGTTAGACCTAGCTACAAGCATATCATCAACATATAAACATAAAATAATGTAGCTTCTATGATCCAACCTCTTAAAATAAACACAACGATCTAAATGAAACCTATTATATCCATGCTCATGCATAAACCTGTCAAATTTTAGATACCATTGCCGAGGTGCTTGCTTCAAGCCATATAAACTTTTTTTCAATTTGCATACTAAGTTCTCCTTACCTTTGACCTCAAATCCCTGTGGCTATGCCATATATATCTCTTCATCCAAATCACCATGAAGGAAGGTTGTTTTAACATCAAGCTACTCCAAATGCAAATCTTCAGTAGCCACAATACTTAAAACAATGTGAATAGAAGTCATTTTAATAACAAGACAAAATATCTCATCACTATCAATGCACTTTTTCTAGTGCAAATCCTTTTACAACTAACTTGGATTTAAATCTTTTCTTACCTCCATCCTCTTCTTTCAACCTATAAACCCATTTATTTTGTAAAGCCCTTTTACCTATAGGCAACTTGCAAATCCCATGTCTTATTTTTCAGAAAAGAGTCCATTTCTTCTTTCATTGTAGACTCCCACTAAATCTTTGTATCCACGTGCACAACTTCATCATAACATTCAGGTTCACCAGCATCAGTAAATAAAATAGAATACAAGGAAGGAGAAAATATTTTTGGAGGTTTACTTATCCTTGTTGACCATCTAACATTCACTAGGGTGTGTGGTATTTGTTATTGTGATTGTTGCAAATAATGAGGAATTGCTAGAACATCAATTTTTGGAGTATCATCCAACACTACATAATCATCTTCTTTCTTCTCATGTTGCTGCAACAGATCTTTGTACAACACTTTCTCATTGAATATGACATCCCTGCTTCTTACAATTTTATAATTTTCAAAATCCCAAAGCCTATAAAAAAAATTCATTGATGCCATATCCAAAAAATACACATTTCCTTGACTTAGCTTCCAGCTTGGTTCTATTTTCAGAATCTATATGAGCACATACTTCACAACCGAAGGCTTTGAGAAAAGAATAACTCACCTTCTTACTAGTCCATGCTTCCTCTAGAATACCATAGCCCAAAGGAGTAGGTGGACCTCTATTAATAAAATATATAATAGTATTAACAACTTCCACCCACATGTTTAATGGTAACCCTGCATGTAACCTCATGCTCCTTGCCTGCTCTATTATTGTCTTGTTTACGCATTCAACCACTCCACTTTCATGTGGAGTCCTTGGAACAATTTTCTATCTCTGAATACTATTAGTAGAGAAATAATCTTCAAATTCATGATTGCAATACTCTCCACCATTATTAGATTTGAGACACTTTAATTTCTTACCAGTCTCATTTTCAACCAAGCATTTCCATTTCTTAAAAGATTGAAATACATCAGATTTTTGTCTAAGAAAATAAACACATACTTTTCTAGTTGCATCATCAATAAATGTAACATAATAATGAGAGCCACCAAGGGAAGATACTTGAGTTGGTCCCCATACATCTGTATGCACAAGCTCTAATTTCTCACTTTTATTTTCCTTTTTAGTCTTCACAAAACTGACTCTCTTTTGTTTTCCATACACACAAATTTCATACAAATCCATATTAACACATTTCAAACCTAGTAAAACTTTCTTTGAATGAAGTACTTTCATAACTTTCTCACTCATGTGCCCAAGTCTGTTGTGCCATAGTGCTATATCAGAATCTACAGTAGCTATTTGTTCTCCCTGCTCAACTGTAGCAACTATTCCTGAACATTCATTTTTCTCTAAAACAATCAAAGTAGAAGGAACAATATGACCTATACAAAAATATAAGATGCCTACTTTCACAGCTTATGCTTCTATGAGGGAACCTTTTGAAACCTTCTAATTTTTATCATTAAAAGTAACTACACAACTCTCATTACCAAGTTGTCCTGCTGAAATTAAATTCCTACTCAGCCTTGGAACATGTCTTACCTTATGCAGTAGCCAATTATTCCCATTTTACAACTTAATCTTAACTTTTCTCTTTCCAACAATCTGACAAGGTTCATTATCCCCCAAATAAACAAGCCCAAAATCCCCTTGGACATAATCAATAAAAATAACCTCTATGAGGTGTAGAATGAAATGAAGCACCAAAATATAAAACCCATGAATCATCAACACTTTCTAAAGACAGAAGCAAAGCATCCTCTTTAGATTTGTTGCTTACCACATTTGCCTCATTGTTCCCTTCTAGTTTATCTCCTTCATTGTTCTTTCAAGTCCAACAATCTTTCTTCTTATGCCCTGTCTTACCACAGTATCGACAATCTCTCGATCCTCTAGATTGAGACCTCTTCCCCTTGATTTCCCATGATTTTCACAATTATTTCCTCTCTCAGTAATTTTGCCTCTTCTTTGTGCTTTCAAAGCACTTCGTGATGTAGATCCACCTAAGGTTTTCCTATGAGTTTCCTCACTCAAAATAACATCGATCACATCATCATACTTTAGGGTATTATATCCAAAAATAGAATTACTCATAGCCATTACCAAGCTATTCCAGCTTTCAAACCAAGAACACAAAATCAAGAGAACCCTAATTTCTTCATCAAAATTGATACCTATAGAAGATAACTGACTAGTAACATTATTAAACTAATTTAAATGATCTACAATAGATCCACCTTCTGTCATTTTCATATTAAATAAACGCTTCATGAGAAATACCTAGTTTGAAGTAGAGGGCTTTGCATATAGTTTTTCTAGGGTTTGCATCAACTCTTTCGTCGTCTTCACTTTTGTAATATTAAATGTCACCAATGGTGCCAAGCATAATCAAATTCTTCCAAGTGTCTTTCTGTCTAAAAGATCCCAGTCATCATTTGTCATAGATCCCTGATTCTTGGTTTTTCCTTCCAATAATTTCCATAAATCCTTCTGATAAAGATAGTCCTTCATTTGCATTTCACATAATTGAAAATTTTCCCATTAAATTTGTTAACCCTCAACTTACCCTCGTCTGCCATCGCTCCCACTCAACTATGAGACCTTCTTGCACAGGATCACCAAAAAAAATGATGACGATCTGGCTAAAAAAAATGATGACTGTTTGGCTCTGATACCACTTGTTAGGATTAACCTCAGACAAAAATGATAGTTACATGCAAATATAACCAATACTGGAAAAAAGTAGATCACATAAAAGAGAACACAAGACACCAAGATTTAACATGGTTCACCCAATCCCTGGGCTACATCCATGAACAACAAGTCCAATATTATTATTATTCAGTGATTATAGCCTGATTACAATCCGTAATCCCTTAAAACTCAATACCACCACAAGAATCAATTTTTGCATGACACATTACATTGTGAAATCCCTAACCCTAAGCCATTTTATACAAGCTTTTTTGTTGCTTACAAAATTAGAGCTAGAATAATAGAAAAATAGTACCAAACACCTTTTACAATATAAGGTCTTTTTTACCTTTGGGTGCACTACCCTCAAAAAACCCCCATGAGGGCGTTGCCCTTCGACTCCACCCTGTTGGGGCACTACCCCAAGATCCCGTAGGGGCACTGTCCCTTGACCCCATCTTGGAGGTGCTCCCCCCAAACCCTCATAGAAATAATTTGGAGGGAAACCATGCCAAATAAACCTCTTAGTCTAATTAGGCTCCACATCACAACAATCAGTTAGGTTATGGTTCTTCTCCATTAGATAAGCTATGGCAACATCAAATTCATCAGACATATTTCCATTAGATAGTTCCTCTATCACTTGTTCCTGATATTTTATGTCATTCATTTATTAGGCAATTTCTTTCCTTTGGTTCAGTGACTGCTTCAATTTTTTCTTTCATCAAATTGAATTTGATTCAGGACCATCTCTAATTATAGCTTCTAATTATCAATAGTCTTCTCAATCCTATACCTTTCCATATTAGGGATCTTTTCTCTGAGGTGGTAAAACCCGTTAATAAGAGAACTAGCTCTGATACCAATTTTTGGAATATTAAGGAAAGGTAGGATGCTGAGAGGGGGTGGGGGTGACTCAATATCCTCTAAAACTTTTGTACCCTTTCAAATCTTATCATCCAATTGTAGTTTATTCAATCGATGGACATGCACATACATTACTTCAATACTAAAATGAAAGTAAATGTAACTAATTACTTCAACATGTGCATTTGAACCTAATTCAATCATCACAAAACATAACATAGTGATTTGGTCATGCAAAAACCTTTGGTTAGAGAAAAAAATATGGTGGGGATGGTACCCACAAATCCTTCACTAGTGCAGTAAGAGGTTACCTTGTTAAGTCTAGAATATTATGTCACTTCTAGTGACCTACTTTGTTAGGATTAATTCAGTAAGATTTGTGAAGATCTACCTTTCTCGAGGATTTTACAATATAGTAAAATGTGTGTACTCTATTGAAAGATTTACAACCACACTATTAAGTCTACCCTATTAAAGGATTTAACTACAACAATGATAAGAAAATAGCATTGAAATTGATTTGTATATTTGCAACTTACTTTGGTCACGTCTAGTGAATGATCTAACAAATCCTTTCTTATGCTTCTTGAATCTATGATCTATAGTAGAACTACCTTCTCAATCTTCTAGTGCATCCCTCTCATAACAAACAACTTCAACAACTACAATATTCATATTAGCAATAACATTAAACTGTTTCTTATAGGTCCTTAAATAATAATCTTTTGCCTCTTTCAATCCTTGACCTAATTAGGGTTTAGGAATTTTCTCAAATTTGTTCTTGATCTAAATCAATGACCTAGAATCACCCTTCTTTCTTTCTTTTCCTTTCTTTTATTTCATTGGCCTTCATTGTACCTTGTAATCATGAACAATCAAACTACACTTCTCAACGAATCTTACCAAAATCATTTCCTCAATCTATACAAATCTCTTTCTTGCTTGGTAGAATCATTTTACATAAAATTTTGTGTCATTCCAAATATTTATGTGCTTCCTACATAGATTTTTTTATACTATGTTCATGCTTGATGGGAATGTTGTAAAATAGTGTCCTTATGACTTAGTTAAAATTCAATATCTTGGTAAAATCTATGCTCTGTGTGTATAAATTAACATAGTGTATGCTACACTCAGTAACTATATCATACTTACACTTCTATTTCATCTTAGTTCAGGAAATATATTATGGCTCGGCAATACTATTCATTGACCAATACCTTCTTCCTTCATCATTAACTATTTGATACTAACAACAACATAAATGCTCATAAGAGTAACAAGTAGTAATAATGAAGCATGAAGGAAACATGATTAAATAAATGATGAATATATACAAGGGATCTTTGTCGATCTAGGAGCGGTAGAGTAAATAATCTTGAGATAGGTAAATTCCAAGATGGGTAAGGAAATGGTTTCCAATTCCTTGAGGAAATATTTCAAGATGGTTAAGAACATGTAGTCCTAATGCCTTTAGGGAACCTACTTGTAGAGGAGTGTCCAATGCCCTGTGACATTGGATTTCCATCGTCGTAAGGATGACATCCACTAAGAAAGGAACAGTTGATATTAAAGTTGTTTATTAAAGAGATCATTAAAATATATATCATAAGGCATTGAAACTATTTAGATCAATCATAAATTCATGTTGGGACCATGAATCAAACAATTCAAGTTAGCTTGATTAGCTGACTCATTAAAATAAAAAATTTCTCCAACTTGGACATTATGAAATCTATCTATTAAGCTAAATTTTATCATTATAATCATCCAATCATCAATCATGCTCCTTCAATCATCTAATAGTAAATAAGAATAAATCTCACATTCACCATTCTAATTAACATATAACCAATCAAAGTGAATCACTAATGTCATCCAATATATACACCACTTGTCCCTCAACTCCTTGTTGTAATGTCAATTTTTGATGTCATTAAAATAAAGTTTTCTAAACAAGAAGATGAAATTAAAAAAATTAATTACTCAAGGACAAGCAATCTTGGGAGGGTAGGACTGTAATACCCCCCTCTAGTATTGAGATTTGACATTAAATCACAATAGTTGTGTGGGAATTACAAGTGGGAAGAGTAAACTTCTAAGTGTCAAGAGTTTAAACTTGGACCATAAAACTTTCACCATTCATTCATCATATGCATTCAATATGTAAACTGAAATAACATGTAAAGCATATGCATCTAAATCATGTACATGTGATCAATCACACACAAAACACTAGATATGATCACACAAAAACCCTCCAAGTGAGAAGGTAAAAATGGGGTGGGAATGAGACCCACAAATCTTCACTACTACTACAATAAAGTGTATCCAATGAAGGTTACAAAGATTTTACTATGAATCATGGTCTACCCTATGAAAGGCCTGCCCTATTAAAGGCTTACAAAGATTGTTAGGTCTCACCTTGTTAGTGGATTTCAACACCTTGTTAGAAGTGTGCTTGGTTAGAGGACTTCAACTTACAATTAAGTAAGCACCTTGTTAAAGGATTTCATACAGCTTGTTAGGACTACTTTGTTAAGAGATTTAATTGAAATCACTTGTTAAAATGTCTCAGCATAGATCTTGTGATTAGCACTTGCTTGCCTGATAACAAATCACCTCTACATAGTATCTAATTGATCCTTCATGATTGGATGTCTCAATGCTATATCCTTCTCTATCCTCTATTCTTCACTAACTAATTCTGTAATTCACTCTTACTTCTAAGTCACCTTGAATGCTCTACAAACTATCTTGTTTGCTCCTCCAATTTGTTCATACATTGTTAAAGAGTTTAGGGCTTCATCCTCCTTAAGAAGACTTAGGTGACTTAGGGTTAGGTATGAATCTACGGCTTAGATTCATCTATTTTCCCCCTTAAACCTTCCCATTTTCTAATTGGTTGCATGTAATTGCATAGGAAATCCAAATATAGATTTGTCCTTATCTCCAAAAGATCATAATCTATCCTTAAGTCATCTTTAAAATAGTTTACATAGTTGTTTGTGCCATAACAAAAAAATATGTCAAAACTGTTTCACTTGGCAATATGAAGTCATTGATGCTCGACATGCACTGTATTTATATATTGTGACTGAACACCTACATTACTCTGTATCCACTATTTACTCAACTCCTGAATCACTTGGCATGGTCTATCTGCTCAGCACTTGAGTGACTTAGCACATGAGTGACTTGGCACTCATTGCAACTTGGCATAGTTTAATATTTACATGTTGTGCTCGACATGTATTACTAGTTCGACATGAACTAAGTAAATGGCTTAAGTATGTTGACACTCACTTGTCAAAACCAATCTGAGATCAACAATCTCCCCCTTTGACATGAGTGTCAAAAACACTTAAATATAAAATATTATCCTTAACTTCTTGAGCATAACATATTCATGACTCGACTTATATACAAAACTTCAAAATTTCAAAATTCTATAATAACCTATATACCTCAAAATTGATAACTCCCCCTGAGTTAATGTGTCTGTCTTGTATCCAAAATCTATGCTTCTCTCTAACTTCAATGCACTATATTTGATACTCTTTCATCTAATATGCTCTGTCTTGGCTGATATCTATATCTATTTATTGCTTTCTTCAATGATGTATCTCAAAAATGTATATCACCCCAATGACATAACTTGATATTATGCTCTACTATTATTCATACTCCCCAAATATGTTTCTCATATTTTATCTCTTCCTTTCTTTTATTCTCTCCCTATATTGTATCTCCCAAATGGTATATTTCTCCCCCACAATATCTCCCCCATGGTATATTTCTCCCCCATGGTAACAACTAGGATGCAGCCCTCACGATCTTGTGTAGAAGGAGTGCCAGATGTTGGTAGAGTTACCAATGCTTGGATGGCTTCTTGTTCCTTCACCTTAGGTGTTTGCTCATGCTCTTCAGGCTTGCATTGATCTAACACTATGACTTGAATAGCACCTTGTTTCTATGCTTTAGGTACAAATGAGTCTATCTATCCTATTTTCTATCGTCCTGAAATGTCTTTCTCTTTTGCCTACTTTGTATCAACTTTAACACTTGTGTCAACCTTAGTAGATGTGTCTACTATTGTTTGAGTTGAAGCTTGTACACTTGTAACTGAAGGGATGATAGAAGGTGGTTCTTGTTTATTCACCTTTTCCCTTATGACCTTAGTTACTGCCTTTTGCAATTCTTCCACACTGACCAAAATTGGATTTTCATAGAGTTTTTCTTGGAGTGTATATTGGTCTAGGATCTTCTTTAGGTCTTCTATAGTAAGTGGATTGATATACTAAGTTGATGCATCAAAAATATCCTTTACAATTATGGTCTCAATAGTTACACTTGTGTCATGAGGGGGATTGACACTTGGCTTTTGTGTGTCTTGCACACTCTGTTCATCTTGCTATTGTTGCCTTGTCATCATCTTTCTTTTATGTTTCTTCCTCAATTGTATCATCTTTCTTATCATCATTTTCCTTGTCATCATCATTGTCATCATCTTTATCATCTTGTTTATCATTGTCCTTATCATCTTGTTTACCTTCTAAAGGGTCAACTTCCCCTTGTTTCTTAGTGGTCAACTCATATATAAGTTTTCATATTTGGGTTGATTTCTTGACCACATCTTCAATATTATTTTGAAGAATGCTGAAGGCTCTATATTTAGGTGTAAACCTAACTGCATATCTCTTAGTAGCCTTAGCAATCTGTCCCTTTGTTAGCTTTGGCACCACTTGAGCTAATGTTTTTTTTTTGATTTGTTTCTCCAAATTTAAACAATAATGCCATTTTTTCTCAACAATATTATGTAAACCTTTTGGTATTGTGTTGGAAAATTCTAGTGGAGTGTTTTTAAACTTAGACATCATGGCATATAATGCCTCTTCCACTTGACTTTTCTCTACTTTCCCAAGTTTATCAAAATCATTATGCTTCAAACCAAATAAATCTGCATTGCTTTTAATATTTCCACATAAATTTTCAAGATCAGAGAGTGGTTTGTGACTTACCACTTTGAATTGGATTATATCATCTAATTTAGTCCTTTCTTCATCTGAATCTGGTTGTGCCACATACTTTCTTTTCTATCTTTTCTATTCTTGGCCACCTTGCTCTATTTGCTTTGTCTTTTCCTTGGCCTTCTGAGTTGTTGCACATGTGGTGGCTCTAGTAGTAGGTGTTGTAGGCTTGGTTGGGCTAGGTTTGACAATCTTCTTTGCCCTTGCTATTGGTTGTACCTTAGCCTTCCTGTTCTCTGGCTAGGCAAGAGTAGGTGCTTCCTCAACTTCTTCTCCCTTGGCACCTTCAATTTCCTCCTCGTCCTTATCCTCTCCCATGCCTTGAGTCAATGCAAGAGGTTCTTGTGCTTGTGCTTGTTCTTCCTCTTCCTCCTCTACTCCTTCTCTCTTTTAGCTTCTTGACCAACTTATCTTTCTTCATGAGTGTGGAGGCAGTTTTCAACTCCATGGTAATCTTTGATTTGAACATTTCATAGTTGCTAAATATCTTTGAACTTTTATCAATTTCTTCTGTTAGGAGTGCAGTGATAGCTATTGAAGCTTCATCAACATTAATTTCATACCCAAGTGGTCTTAACCATCTTACCCTCGGTATGGCAGCTTGCACATATGTATAATCAGCATCAACAAGGAGACATATGTCATTATAGTGTTGTTCAACCAAAGAAACTGGTATCCTCATTCTTTCTTTCATTGATTTCTTAAAATCTTCCTAATAACTCCAAGATTCTCCATTAGTTGTTGTAATTGTAGCTCTATTAGATCATATGTATGATCTTTCTTTACAATCTTGTAGCCAACATCCATAGCAATACATGGTACATTATTCAATATACTTGATTGATAGAATTTATGAGAGATTACCCTTACAACAAATTTTAGTAGTGGATTAGTGATGGTATCTATAGTCATACCTCTTTTATTCCAAACTGCTCTAGTGTTCTTCTCAATTACTTCCTTGGAGTCACTTCTGAGTGTCTTTGGCTAATCTAGGATTGGATAGCTAGTAATCCTATGAATTATTCTCTTGGTGATCTTAATAGGTCCTCCTTCCAGCCATAAAGAACCATCATGTATTCTGCTTAGAACAATTCTTATCCACTATGTTTTAAACATAGTAGGAAAATATGGGGCTCATGTTAAACCCTTTTTCTCAATGATTTTGTATTCCTCCTTTAGAACACCATTCTCATACAATTTTTTATATGCTTCTCTAATTTCCATGTCTCCTATACCTCCTATTTTACAATTGTAACACTTCCTAACATCTTGCACCATAATAACATTTGGCAGGATCATTGACAAAGCGTTAGAAGGACCTTGTTTATAGGCTATGCTAGGGATGGCTTTAAAAATGGGTTGTTTAACTTGTTATTGACAAGATGAACATTTAAAACTTCCTCCCCTTCAACAGTTTTTGAACTAGATGTCATTCTATCAAACTAGGGTTTATGCAAAAGTAAACTACGTAGCTCGACTTATGATAAATACCTTGTGAAATCTGTATGTTGGTGTGAAATTTTTGCTAAAATCTTTGCAAATGCCTTGAACAAGTTTCTGAATTTCCTTCTGCTCTCCTTTCTCTTGCTTGAATTTGGAATGATGAATAATGAGCAACAATTGATCATATACCCTTCAAAAACCTTGCATTTAATGCTGAGTGCTTAAACAACTATAAGCTCAGCATCAACTAATTTCAGAATCAATTGATATTTCCATCACTCAATAGCTACTACAAGTTCAACATCAACTAGATAGTTTGATAGCTCGACATCAACTAACATTTCACTTGGCACACACAGGAAAAATTTCATGCTTGGCAACAACATGAAAAGCTTAAAGTTTTAATTTGAATTTTCAACAAAATCTTGCATTTATATTCATGCTAATGTAATCTTTTTAGTACTATCTCCTTTGGAACTGATGTATGATATAACACTTGAATATCAGTCCTGTAACACCCTAACCATAACCAAAAGAAAACAACACAATAACAATAATACCATACATAGATACAAGGATAAAACCTGTACAAATTTTTTTTTTTTAAAACTTCATATCATATTACCATTACAAAATAGCTTTTATGACTTGGTACTAAAGTGAACTATAAACAACATTAATCAATTATGAACATTACATCTGAGTATATAAATATACTCTTATTTTAAATATAATCAATAATACAAAAACTTTCAGGTTGACACTGATCATAATTAGATCTTGAGTTATTCGTAGCCATTAATCAAACTACAATCAATCCTTAATGATAAGGCAATAGTTTCTACTTCCAAGTCCATAAATAAATAAATCCTATTTTGGACCTGAAATCAAAACAATCACAATTGAAAAACACAAATAGGGCTTAGTCACACTAAATAAGTTGATGAGTTCTCCAGTAAACCTGCATGTTAGATTTAATAACAACATGAAATACATGTATCCAAATAAGGGATTATTTGAAAGTTCTATTTTTTTTTTCACAACCAGATTTAAAGCAAGTACATAATTTCCTACAAACAGATATGCAGAAATAAACTCACACAGAATATGCCAAGGTAATGATCCAGTAGTTCATGGGTGTCAACATAAGAATCTACGCTCATCCATTCATAAGATTTAATATGTCAGGTGAAACCATAATATTCTTATCTTGTTATATGAAACCCAACCCATCAATTTTAAATATTACCACTTGATTAAATAACTATCATAAACTTTCCCATAAGGATCTAGACTAGTGTCGGAGGGCATCCGACAAAATAATTCTATTACCACAAGTTACTCGTTTTATGACAGCCACCCAATCTAAAGGATCATACTTGCATAATCTAATACACACATAATTCTAGTTTTACTAATCAGAAGAAAATTAAAGTTTAATTATTCAATTTCAACAAATAAACTATTTTTATTGCTTCAATATAACAATTGAATCAGCAACCAGAAATTATCTTTTTTAACACCAAACTTCCAATCTTTCCAATGTAATCACTTATCAGATTACCAAACAAAACCATAATTTTAATTTTCCAAAAGAAATCCATATTTCAAAGTATCAAATGTAGCCTTGCCTTTTTATTTTTATTTTTCATAAGTAACCAAACCTTTCAAAAACACATTAACTATATTCTTAACATTTAAACTGTTAACAAAGAAAGAATTTTACTAAAATCTGAATAATAGAATCATACAATTCCCATTTCTGGTAACAAGTAACCACAGTAACCTCATGAATTGTAAACATATATTTCAATTCTGACAATCTATTCATAAGGAAATATATATATGTTGATACATATATTTTCATATATACATACATACATACATACATACATATATATACATATGTACTCATTCTTACATATAACAATATATATATATATATATATATATATATATATATA